>CM066915.1:9397072-9814572 GCA_033964015.1 Scolanthus callimorphus
AGTCAGAGGGTGATGGGCAAGATGATGAGTCGAGGGCGATGGACAAGATCACGAGTCGGAGGGTGATGGACAAGATGATGAGTCAGAGGGTGATGGACAAGATGACGAGTCAGAGGGTGATGGACAAGATGATGAGTCACAGGGCGAGGACAAGATGACGAGTCAGAGGGTGATGGACAAGATCACGAGTCGGAGGGTGATGGACAAGATGAGAGTCAGAGGGTGATGGACAAGATGACGAGTCAGAGGGTGATGGACAAGATGATGAGTCACAGGGCGATGGACACGATGCGAGTCAGAGGGTGATGGACAAGATGATGAGTCAGAGGGTGAGGACAAGATGACGAGTCAGAGGGGGATGGACAAGATGACGAGTCAGAGGGTGATGGACAAGATGACGAGTCAGAGGGTGATGGACAAGATGACGAGTCAGAGGGTGATGGACAGGATGATGAGTCACATGGTGTGGGACAAGATGACACGTCACAGGGTGATGGACAAGTGACAAGTCCAGGGTGATGGACAAGTGATATTCGAACCATATGAGTGTTGATGTTAGGGAATTCTCCATATGACTTAATCAGGTCTGGACGAATTGCCAAACCTGGGAAAAGCAGTTCTTTATATCAATAGCCATCATAGGTATGCCAAAAATGGCAAAGGTCGAGTGCAAACGAAATTTTTTTCGAAAGATTTGATGGTTATAAAAAAGGATGTGAATTCTTGTATGTCAATCTTGTATGAAGTCATATTTGTTAAGCACAAGCAGAAGTTAAACTACCTTTTAGCTTTGAACGCAATAAGTATTCTGCTATTAAGAAGAATGACAGAGACTGTGCATCCCTCAGACGAGTCTATCCGATAGGGCAAGCATTTATTTAGGGCAAGTAGTTTTTTTTAGAAAATATAAAATAGAAGTGGGGAGGGTCCCAACTTTTTTTACCTATGACTGGGGGAGGGTCCCAATTTTTTTTTGTAATGTTGAAGGGGAGGGTCATTATTTTTCGGAGAATCCTATAATAATCTAGATGATAGACTAGGCTAGAGAATCTATATAATTTACTAGAGAATCCTATATAATCTAGTGATAGACTAGGCTAGGGAATCTATATAATCTAGATGATAGACTAGGGTTAGAGAATCCTATAAAATGTAGATGGTAGATTGGTAGAGCATCCTATAAAATCTAGGTGATATACTAGGCTAGAGCCATCCTCTATAATCTAGATGATATACTAGGCTCGAGCATCCTCTATCATCTAGATGATATACTAGGCTAGAGCACCTCTATAATCTAGATGATATACTAGGCTAGAGAGCATCCTCTATAATCTAGATGATATACTAGGCTAGAGCATCCTCTATAATCTAGATGATATACTAGGCTAGAGCATCCTCTATAATCTAGATGATATACTGGGCTAGAGCATCCTCTATAATCTAGATGATATACTAGGCTAGAGCATCCTCTATAATCTAGATGATATACTAGGCTAGAGCATCCTCTATATCTAGATGATATACTAGGCTAGAGCAGCCTCTATAATCTAGATGATATACTAGGCTAGAGCATCCTCTATAATCTAGATGATATACTCGGCTAGAGATCCTCTATAATCTAGATGATATATTAGGCTAGAGCATTCTATATAATCTTGATGATATACTAGGCTAGAGCATCCTCTATAATCTAGATGATATACTAGGCTAGAGCATCCTCTATAATCTAGATGATTACTAGGCTAGAGATCCTCTATAATCTAGATGATATACTAGGCTAGAGCATCCTCTATAATCTAGATGATATACTAGGCTAGAGCATCCTCTATAATCTAGATGATATACTAGGCTAGAGCATCCTCTATAATCTAGATGATATACTAGGCTAGAGCATCCTCATAATCTAGATGATATACTAGGCTAGAGCATCCTCTATAATCTAGATGATACTAGGCTAGAGCATCCTCTATAATCTAGATGATATACTAGGCTAGAGCATCCTCTATAATCTAGATGATATACTAGGCTAGAGCATCCTCTATATCTAGATGAATCTGCTAGAGCATCCTCGATAATCTAGATGATACTAGGCTAGAGCATCCTCTATAATCTAGATGATATACTAGCTAGAGCATCCTCTATAGTCTAGATGATATACTAGGCTAGAGCATCCTCTATAATCTAGATGATATACTAGGCTAGAGCATCCTCTATAATCTAGATGATATACTAGGCCTAGAGCATCCTCTATCATCTACATGATATACTAGGCAAGAGCATCCTCTATAATCTAGATGATATACTAGGCTAGAGATCCCTCTATAATCTAGATGATATACTAGCTAGAGCATCCTCTATAATCTAGATGATATACTAGGCTAGAGCATCCTCTATAATCTAGATGATATACTAGGCTAGAGCATCCTCTATAATCTAGATGATATACTAGGCTAGAGCATCCTCTATATCTAGATGATATACTAGGCTAGAGCATCCTCTATAATCTAGATGATATACTAGGCTAGAGCATCCTCTATAATCTAGATGAATACTAGGCTAGAGCATCCTCTATAATCTAGCTGAATACTAGGCTAGAGCATCCTCTATAATCTAGATGGTACATAGGCTAGAGCATCCCATATAATCTAGATGGTACACTAGGCTAGAGATCCCATATTAATCTAGATAATAGATTATCATCCTACCTTTCTTTTTGTGGCTCAAGCGCAGAGCTTAGCTTCCAGTTCACTCGATCCTCGCTCCGCACTTCATTCCATGCGACCGGTTGTAGCCTGGTGTCGTCTTCATACAGATCCAAAGGGACTTGCGTGAAGTCAAACGGAAGGACGTCATAATGCGAAACGTGTAGCACCAGGGTCAAGAGGATAGCGCCCACGTGACCCCTAGGGTCAGCCCTGACACAACACAACAAACATCAATGAGCTTACACGCTATTCCACGGACTATTGACACAACACACAAACATCAGTGAACTTATTAAACTGTCACTAGCACCTAATTGCACTTACCTGAAATTCCACTAAATTCGGCACACAAGTACTAGACATCATTATTTTAGCACTACCTTATTATTTTGCCGTTGAAAGGAAAAATAGGGTATTTTTGCCCCAAACTTCGATCCTAATGAGTCCGATGAGATCCACATATTCAGAACCCCAAGATACACCGCGCGTGACACGTGATCTCAGCCCAGCACAGAGAGCTCGAATGCAGATCTTAAATGCCTCTTTTCCCATTTTTTTCCAAAAAATAAGTCATACGGACTGCAATATGTCTAGTTCTCCGGTTATAGGTCGCGCATTCTGCACCAGTTTTTTTCGTCCTTGCCCCATAGTGGCCGCAACTATTATACGCCACCGGAAACAGTCTTTGGCAGACCGCTCGGCTTGTCCCCGAGTAAGATATCTAATAGACCTCCTCGGCTTGACCGTTGTTTTGCCCAATTCAGATCACCTGGCATTCCATGAGTATATTTCTCTTTATTTTTTATGCTACGCACCGAAGGATATATGAATATGGAATCATTCCAAACAAGAGAGAATACTCGTGGATCTGAAATGGGCAAAACATTACGCCCAAGCCGAGGAGAGTCTATTCCTGTACTCCCTTTCAATTGTCCTTTCAAGTAGTCTTTGGCCGGGCCCCTTTCCTTTTCCTGGTGGAGTCTATCTGAAGAGGTTTTAGGAAGACGCTCAGGAGACATTCTTAAACACGTGGCCTAGCCAAGTTAGCCGTCGCGTCTTAATTTCAGCGATAATGCTGCGAGTATAGGTCTCGGTTTGAAATTTGGTTGGCCAATATATACCACGTATATTCTCCTCGAGCAGCTCTTATGGAAAAAACCACTTTGGCCATGTCCTTTCTTCACCACCCTCCAGCATTCCGATCCATAGAGCAGTACTGATTTTTACATTGCTGTTGTACAGTTTCACTTTGGTCTTTAAGTATATTCTTTGGACTTCCAGATGGGTGTCATCTTACTGAATGCACCTCCCAGGGGCGGATCTAGGGTAAACTCTGACTGTAGCGCTGTAGAGATTTATGTCAATAACTGACAAAAAAATAAAGATCTCCTGAAATCTGACTGTAGCATTTGTTACAGTTGCAAATAGTCTAAATCCGCCCCGCCTCCGGCTTTCCCGAGCCTAGCTTTGATGTCCTTCTGTGCTCCATTATCTGTGCTGATATTGCTGCATAAATATGGGACATCTTCTACGGTTTCCAGTTCTTCTGCGAATCACTGGGGGGTGCGATAGTGAGTTAATTTGCATCACTTTGGTCTTGGATTGCTTACAAACAGTCCTGTTTTTGGGCGAGCTTCTGTAGTCTCGTGGTCTTTCTTGAAGAGGTTTATTATTCGTTTCATAAGGGCCAAGCATCCCCATCATAAAGGTATTCGAGGTGGCCAAGAAGGGTCCATTGTACGCCTCTGGGTCTGTCGGCGGTAGTGTTCTCATGATCCAATCGATGATAGTGAGGAATAGAATCGGAGGAATGCAGCCTTGTCTTTCTCCAGACCCAACAGGGAAAAGGATCAGACAGCGAGTTGTCTAGGATCACACTGCATTCAAAATTGTCGTAAAACGTGCTGATAATTGAGATGATCTTGGATGGCAGCCCATACTGTCGCAATATCTTCCAGAGGCTTTGCCTATAAACACTGTCAAAGGCTTTCTTGAAATCGATGAAATTAATATGAAGGAAAGCGTTCCATTCTATACACTGTTCGATGGTATTACGGAGAATGAAAATCTGATTCCTCTACGAATGCCAGCTTGTTCTTTCCTAACCTAGCGTGAATTGCATCTTCAATGCGACCTTTGTAGCACCTTGCAGAACACTTTGCTTGGGTAGCTTGCACCAGTTTTAGCATTATTTTGATAGACTTTGTATAATTTCACGACATTTGCAATGGCCAATCCGAATTTGTGGACGTCATCGATCCCATAGGATCGAAGTATGTCCATTGCAGAATATCAGGGACTTACGGTTACCATTCCAGTTTCCGAGGATGGTCAACTCTGTTCTTATTGAAATTTGTTATTTGATATATAGAGGATATTATGGCGCGCGCGGAGATACGAGTGCGAACGAGTGAGATAAATTTTAACACGAGAAGATAAAAGTCGTATCTCCAAGCGGCCATGCAATGTTCTGTTATTATATAAACATCAGTGAAATGCCAAATCAACATTTATTTTTTACGAAAAACTGAAAACAGAAAGCTATGTGTGTTACCTTCACTGTGAAGAGTGAAGATAAAAATCATATCATTTTTTGGCGCGAGAGATACCTTAGTATTTCACTGATGTTTATATAATAAACGTCAATCTATCTCACTATAGATGCATCATGCTCTCTGTTTTTCTTCATTTGTCCTGCCAAAGCATACCTGAGTACCAGAGTCACCAAGCTTCACTCCTTTACTATTTGGCTTAGCGTGTCAGTAAACGAGTGATGCTTGGAGACTCTCTCATACACAGGAAGCTTCCGGCTCGGTCCCAACGGTTGCCATGCCAACTGATAATGAAGCTGGGGCCAAACCAACTCAAACTTTGATTGAGCTTTATTCAACATTTGTTTTGCACCATGGCTGAGGCTTGTTTCCATGTGAAAGATGTTGAATTGATGGTGACTTGGTTTTGCACCCCGGTATTCAACATGCTGCGCTCAGTGTAGCAAGACTTGCGCTATCAAGGTCAGTTTTCTTTTGATGTGTCTGTGCTTCAAGTCCTTGATAAATGCTAACGACACGGATTCACCGAGTGTGCCCCCTCGAATGCGCCTTCAAAACGCGCCTTCCGCTATGCCGGGGGGGACTCCCATTTGGTCGGTCGAGGTGCTCGTCGTATCTTTTAGAGGTTAAAATCGTGATCTGATAGCTTTAGGGTGCCCAATCAAGCAACTTAGCCCTTCAAATTAAGTTAAAAGAGCGCTTTGAATCGCTGTGAACCTCTGTCAGTTTTGTGGCGTTGGATCAGGTGTTAGGAACAGATGAATTGACATTTCCGTGTTCGTTAATGGTATCTTTTAGGGGGTATTCTAAAGTTTGGCCACACCCATTTTGGTATCTTTCAGGGGTCAAATTCGTTTTTCTCGACGAGCAGCCCCCCGGGCCGCTACGCTCGTTAGACTCGTTTGCTTGTTCATCTTAGTGGCACAGCTGGTATTCAATACTAAACATAATTTTTATATACCAAATCAGTGAATAGTCATTTTCGCGCGCTCTGATTGGTTCCTGAAATAGAAGATATCCAACACTATTTACTGTTTTGAGAAAAACAGCGTTTTGATTCGTTTAGCCGAACTGTATTCATCTACCGATGTGGTATATACTAAAACAACTACCCTTAAGGGTCGGTGCCTAGCGGTGGATATCCACCACCATATATCCACCACTAGTCGCCTCCCTTCGGAAGATAGTTGTTAACTATTCACCCTCCCCCATCGGGGGATAGTTGCCCGTTGTTAACTATTCACCGCTCCTTCGGGGATAGTTGTTAAGTATTAACAAATCATTACTTGATTTCCACAGATTTCTACTTGGCAAATCAAACCCGATCTAATATAACGAATTGTAAGAACGGCTATCATCGAACTTAAGCTAAATATGGCTTGTTATATATCTTTTGTTTTCTCATGTCACAACCGATATCTATAGCGGCCTCGATGATAGAGCGCAATCCTGTACCTCGGTCGAGTCGTTATGTAAGAGTTAATTACCGAGATTCGAGGCAATAACCAAATACATCCCAAGGGCCGTAGGCCCGCCGGATGTTTTGGGGTTATTGCGAGAATCGAGGTAATTAACTGGCTTATTACAGGATTGGCAAGGTTTACAGAAAACAGGAACAAATGAAATACATTCTTCTCATTGAATTCAAAGTTTTTAAAGGAGTATAGTTCACAATTGAAAAGGGTAGCGCATTTCGATAGGAACTATTGTTTGTTATTTAGCTGTTTTCATAGAAGTACGTTCCCCAGAGAAAATGAATGACAGGTTTTATTCAAACATGATTGACAAAGGTCCGAACAAAAAAATATACAGCTTGAGTGCATTCATTTGTTAGCATAACACGAATTATGTCTTTTGTTTTCGTACAAAACAGCCAGGCCAGTCAATCGAGTGGCTTTTTGTAAAAGCGCGACTCATCAAACGCTATTTTCGTTTGTACCACGCATGACTGCTACTAGTCAATTTGCATAACGCTGGAGTAACAACATGGATCGGAACTGCTTCAAGCTGAAGTAACTGAAGGCAAGTTCAGGTATTTTGCGCTCGTTGGTTGTTCTCTTAGATAAAATATGTAAACGATTTCATCTGTATTTTAAGGTTTACCTGCTTTAACACACTCTATGGGCCAGGAAAACCAAGCAAGTAGGCTGGACAAACGCTTTATGGTTCAAGTCGATTCAAGTGAAGGCGTTTCTCGGATATGGTGTTTTGTGGCGTTCAACGGGATTCGCGCATAAAGGATAATCAGGAGCAAATAGAGCGGATTTCAGATGACTGTCGTGAGTTATTCGCAATTACTTTGTAATTACTCCTATAGGTTTTAGTCAGAATTGCTGTAATCACGTTGCGATTGGTCTCACTACAGTCATATGAAATCCGCTCTATTTAACAATTAGACAGATAGTCATATAGATGCATAAACTGAGATTATTGGTGTTTTTCTCGGGATAAGTGTATGAATTTGAATTCACTAGGAAAAGAGTTGGGGGTAATTAGATTGGGTAGCAGTAAGTAGAATGTCCATGTATTTAACTGAGTTAAATACCTAATGTTTTTTCAATGAGGTATTTAACTCTGTATATAGCCGGGATGTTCCACTTACAGCTATTCAATTCTTTTCATCAGCCCTCTCTTCCCTAGAGAATTTCAAATCCCTTCCCGGCTTTAAGTTACTTGCGAGGTATGTACGTTAGTTGGAGACCTCAAAAACACACAATGGAAACCATGTCAATCATGTATAGACTAGACGAACTTTCGGAAAATCGTACTTCATGAGGCATTTTTTAGTAAAAGCTGGCAACAAGTGCCATCTTATGCGAAATTTTACGCTGAATCCGAATTTTTTTGTTGCCAACGCAGATTTTGCATTTTAAAAGGTGAAATGACGTCATGATTGACAGCTGTCACACAAACCTCTACAATGAATTTTTCGCCGATTTTTCTTTTCAAATTTTAACGGCCAGTGAAATTCAAATGTATAAGTGGCAATGTGATATTCAAAAAATGTATCTATATTATGGGATAGGGTGATTGATGGGCGTAGAACGTCATCCAAAATGGCGGATCCAAGATGGCCATTTTGGATATCGCCATTTTGGATATCTGTTGATTGTTTGAAGCCATCACGTTCAAAGGCTAAACTTAAAAAAAATAAACGACAAAAACTTAAACGATTCTGCAATACATAAAAAGTAGCGCTGACGATTATGGTGGAAGAGAATAATATCTTATATATAATACGTGATGTTGGGGGGGTCCAAGGTCAAACTGTTGGCCCAGCAGCCTGGAAAAACGGCTAAACCACGGAACTTCTAAATCACGCCATTTTCTTGCATACTTGGGGAACTGTGTTATAGGATACATTTATTCGAAAAGGACAAAGTGGACGGAAGATCCAATTCAAGCGTTTTCGTAAGCGAGAAGATCGAGTTCGCAAAGGCGCCGTTTAAGTCTTCCACAGAAACCAAATTTCCCAATTTCTCGCAGCGAAAGCAACAAATACGTCCAAACCTACGCGATTCTCTCACAAATAACACAGTAATGTTCAGGCAAAAGTCGTTTTTCCAAAAAGTTTAGAGTGAACAATATATCCCATTCAAAGTTTTGGCGCGTTGCACGAAGCCCCGGCGCGCCATTTATAAATAAACAAACACTCAGTTCACAAACAACAGTCCTTTGACAGCCTATTTATTTCGAAATCTATACTAAAAACAGAGAAGTTCGAGCCGAAAAAACGAAGCTCTCAACCCGACGGAAGGAGGAAATGTATGAAATCTTCGAAATATATACTAAAAACGGAGATGTTCGAGCCGAAAAAACGAAGTTCACAATCCCGAGCGGAAGGAAATCTCTCCAGTGTGCATGTTTTTGTTGGAAAAGGTTTTACTTGAGCTACGGGTCTAATTCAAGCGATTAAGCTGGGAAAGTAATCTCGTGTCCATCTCTTCCAGAAACCAGTTATGATGTTTTGAATGAACTCATAGCGATTACGGTGATTTTTGCTTTCTTGAAATGAACCTGTCGGTACTCTAGATGACGATCTCCCTAGTAATAGATCGTTGGGGCATAAGTACGTGCCATCTTCTGGTATGGTAGGGTGTCTACCAATGGGGCGTTCGTTAATAAGATTTGCTACTTCAAATATAACTGTTTGTAGTTCAGGAAATGTCATAACATTATCTGCAATTGCCGCGGTGATTGCTCTTTTGACGGACTTGACCAATGCCTCTGATATTCCGTTCTGCCATTGGGCGTCAGCTGAAGTGAATTCCCATTCCATCCCGTCATGCGTACCGAATTCTAGTATTTGTTGATATCCCATTTTTGCGTCATACCTTGAAGTTCTTTATTTGCAGCGACAAGTTGTGGACCATTATCCGAGTATAATTTCGCAGGGTAGCCTCTTAAAGGGGCTCTCGCACGCTTAATATTCGTCCACTGTGGACATAAAATAAGTGAAATTGTAACCGTGAAAACACATGTACATTTGCCCGTGGTAATCAAAATAATCCTCAAGATTAATAGAAAAACCTTTCAAGTGTTACACAAATGCAATTCTAGGTTGTTTTGACCTGTTATCAAGAGGATGGAATGGATTGAGATTTGAGCTATTTTCTTGTCAGAGAAGTGGCCAGCAAGCGTGCGAGAGCCCTTTAATGATACAAATCTTCTTTAATACTTGTAAAAATGTTTCAGTGCTGTAATCAGACGCTAAGTCCAGGTAAACTGCTCGACTAGCCATGCAATTAAAGATGACACCATAACATTTTCCATAAGTTCTCTTCTTCACTTGGTCTCTGATTTTGTAGGGTCCAAAGAGATCAATTGCTGTGTTGTGAAATGGTGGCGATGGCTTCAATCGCTCTTCAGGTAGTTTTCCCATAGCTTGCTGATAAGTTGCTTATCGAGCTTCTTGCATGTTACGCAGTATATCGTATAGAGCTTACCATTCTGTGTACATTAGTTATCCAAAATTTTGAACGAATCTTGCTGACTGTTGTCGAAACTCCATTGTGACCCTTGCGATGAATATAGTCTGCGTATAGACGCGAGAATCGGTGGTTGTATGGCAGTAAGATCGTCTCAGTTTTGTTGTAGCTCATTTCTATCCAGTCATTCGCTCTGCTTCCCACTACAATGATGTTGTCTTCGCGCATTCTGGGGGTTAGTCGTTTGTATTTTCCTTTTGTGAACTCGTATAGAATGGTTTTCTGACATTCTCGGATCCAAATCCTCTGCTCTAGATACGTCACGGGGTGTTAACAATTTAGTTGCATTTTTCCAGGATGGTTTCGGATCTCTGAATAGAAATTGAGTACTCTAGCTGTTACTCGTATCAACTTGATGTTACTAGAGTAGCGTTCGATGTCAATTCGTTTAGCTAAAGTGTCTTCTGTTATAGCTTCAGTTGTCATAACTGTCTTCAGTAAATCTGGAAGTTCTTGTTTTTCTGTTATGTGTTTGTTTATTGGCCATTCAGATTCTGGAAGTGTCAAAAATTCAGGGCCCTTTGCCAGATACTGTCGGCTCTTATTTCATCTGGTTTCTTTCCTCATGTTAACCAGTCTGCTACATTTTGCTTGCTTTCGATCCAATACCAATCTTGTGGGTTGGTCCCTTCCTGTATCTCTCCGATTCGAGTTGCGGCGAAAGTGTTAAATCCGTATGACTCCTTTTGGATCATTCCGTATACGATTTGCGAGTCTACTAAGTGCTAATATTTTTGGAATTGGTATCTTGATTCAGTTGCAAGAACGGTTTTCAAACGCTTGTTTAATATTGCTCCACATAACACGATTCGGTCAATTGATATCTTCTTAGTCGGCGAGAGTCTGTTCTTTGATATTATAAGCCTGGATTCAAATTGTCCGTTGGTTAGATTCCATCTTGCATATGCGCATGCTCCGTAAGAATTCTCTGATCCATCACTGAAAATAATAAGGGTAGGTTCTCCTACAGAGTTGGCTGGTTTGATGCATCGGCTAAATGCAATATTTCCCATATTGCTTAGGTCAGAGAAGAATATCATCCAGTCTTGAGTATGCTTTTCTGGAATCGGGTCGTCCCAGTCTAGCTTGTTTTCACTCGCCCATAATTGTCTCATCAGAATCTTCGCTCTGACTGTGTATGGAGCTGCAATCCCCAGAGGATCGTATATTCTATTTATTTGAGTCTTGGTTCTAACCGTATGGTACATCTTTTTCACATCCCCTATGAAACCAATCTCGTTTTCTCTGAATTTAATCAATACTCCTAAGAGGTTGTTTAAAAGGTCTGGTCCCTTAGCCCAATAATCGTTCAGTAAATGTCCCATATAATTCGCGCTGCTGTTGAAAACTATCCTAACAGGGGTGGATTTCGATTCGGGCTTTACGACTTCGTGATGTGATATATAATGTACTGGTCCTTTATAAACATCCATTTCCTCTTTTGTAAGTTTCCGGGCAACTCCTCTTTCTACCATGTCCTCTATTTGTCGTTGATATGTTTCTGCGTGGTCAGGCGTTTTCTCAAGACGTCGTTCTGTCGATAGGAGGCGTCCCATTGCGGCTCTTCTGTTATCTGGTAGGTTAGCGGGATCTTTAATCCAGGGATACGAAGTTACCCAAACGTTTTCTTGTTCATAGAAATGCAGATTACTTTCTATCAATTTCAATTCTCGTTCTTCTTTCAGGGTATAACTTTTGCCTCCTGGTTGACATTTTCCGCACTTGCATCCTCCACAACGCGGAGTGCACTCTACTCCTAGGTTTTCAAGATTGTAGAAATCGGAAATCTCTGCTCCCTAAGCATAGTTCACTTGTACATCGTAATGCAGCAGTGTTTTGGATTCCTTTATCGTTGGAGGTTGTATGCCGGCTATACATGGTCCGAATCTATTTCTTAACAATATTAAGTGCCCTTCACTTTTTTCCTTTACGGGATGGTATCCCGCGTATTCGTAGCCAATCAAAACGTCGACAGTGCCATATGGTCGCTCATACTCGGCTTTTGCTGGTAATTTGAAGACTGTAGATAGTCCGTTATTGTTGACTTCTTTAATATCTGATATTATCTTTTCGATTCCGTAAACTTCAAAAATGACTTCTTTCCCTTGAAGGTCGATGAGAGGTAGTCTGTATTTCTTGGATGTAATACTTTCTCTTTCTGCTCCTACCTTCACAAGAGATAACTGCACGGTGCTTCCATGGAGCTTTTGCGCTTTCGCTCGGCTGTTTGTTATGAAACTCAGTGTTGACGCGTTGTCTTCTTCGTGTAGTGTTACATGATGCTTTTCTTTACAGTTATTGATACCACATTCCTTTTCTTTCTGCATCTTCTCCATCTATGTCCGGTCCTGAGACAACACCAACATGCTCCTTTCTCTTTCAGCATGGCCAGTCGTTCTTGTGCGGACTTGGAGAGATAGAGTCTGCATTTGCTCGTATCATGTTTTCCATTCTCGTGAAATAGGCACTTTAAAGCTCCGTCTTCGTTACCAGTGATATGGCTAGCTGCTGCTCTGATCGATTGTGAATCATTAGTTCTAAGATCGGCCCAATCATATTCAATTGCTCGTTTCTGATTTAACAAAAACTTAAGTAGTTTCTCAAACTCGTTGGATTTTTTAATGTCGCTTGTATCTGAGCTAACCATTTTGACCCATTCTTTCCTTGCATCGGGAGGTAATTTCTTCTCGATGATACTTATCGAGCTCGTTGTCGTGATTTCATCTTGTATTTGAAGTCGAGCAAGGGCTCTGTATCCGTCTTCAACAACGTCGATGAATTCAAGAAATTTCTTGTGCTCTCCGTCTTTGATAATCTTAAAACGTTTAATGTCATTTATGATAACGTCAGCCACTTTTGCCGAATCACCATACTTCTCGTCTAATCGACGCCACATATCGTCACTATCATCGTCCAACTTGTTTCAGGGGTTCCGTCCCAAGACAGGATCTCAAGATGTATGCTGCGGTACTAGGGTCGTTGTGGGTAGCACTTGACTTTCGAAATCTTTCTTAAATCGTGGGTAATCTCTTATTTCTCCATCAAACTTGGGCATTTTAATTCGCTCTAGGCGTAGATGACTAGATGCGCTATTATCTCGAAATTTAGATGTATTCATTGCTTCGTCAATCTCTACGAGGCTTTTGTTCTTATTGGCGTCAAGACGCGTTTCTAGCAATTCTTGCATTTTACTGTACTGAGTGTGGAGATCTACAATCCAAGGCAATTCGTCCTCCGCTTTTTCCTTGTCTAATGATACAATAAGCTGTTCATGCTTTCGCTTGCAATCGACAAAGGCCTCGTCGAGTTGATTTTGCATTTTCATGAGAAGATTTGTCGCTATGTAATCATTCTCCATTACGTTAATATCATTAAGATGTAAAGCATCAAATACTGCACGCGCGTAGTTACGCTTATTTAGAAGGCTTTCTATTAGCTTGTCGTTGTGCTCCTTCTCCTTCTTTTCTGTTTCGTCACGTTCAATTTCTGCGCGCGCTCTAGATAACTCGATTTCCAGATTCTTTAAATATTCAATTTTCAAATCTTTTGCATCTGAATAGTGCGTTTGCAGCTCCGTCATCCAGGTTTCCGCTGCATCTAGTTCTTCGTCGTCTATGTATGAAGTGAATAGTTCGTGTTTACCTTCTAAATTGTTCCATGAGTTTACTAGTTCAGTGTAGCTGTCTTCAATGGATTCCTTACTTTTCCTTCTCGGACAGCTTTCAAGAAGTCGTTTCGCTTGCGTGTGAACTTTGACTTCGCATACCGTCTTGCAATTTTTGCTGCTTCGGCCATCTTCGTTCGTTACCGTCTTCAATTCAGCACGGGTTTCGAATGTATTCCTGGCGTAAACATTTTATCCATCGGAAACAAAAGGCCAGTCAACTTTACAACGTTGTAGTTTATTAACTGTATCGGTGCCTTTCGAAACCTACGTAGAAGAGTTAGATTAGGTTTAACATGTTGCAATTAGTAAGTAATCAAATAAAACAAACTACATACCCGGTGGCTCTTATGAGTTTACGAGGAATAGTTTCTCCACATGTGGAGATCTTGCGAACGTTTGCAATCTAATTAACACATTTAGTATGACGTCATAAATAGAGTATTCGTTCCGAACGAAACAGTCCCTACTGTAAAAGTTCTCACTATGACTATTGATTCCAAAGCCTATCACTGAGTCAACTACATCTACGACTATTGTTTCAAATGCATGCAGAATATTCCTCTTACACACACAGGAATAATAATGATAAGAAAAAGCAGGGATAAAGGTGGAAATCATTCTATGGCAATTTAGGCGTTGCTCCAGCCTTTTCCGAATTTTTTTATTGCTCTCCGAGGGTCGTCTCAAGGCGTTTATACATGAAATTTACTGTGATTTGTGGTTATTTTGTGGTAGCAACTTTGAACTTATAAGCAAAAGTAGCGAATGTAAGACTTTAATTTGTCCTCGGAGTAGCTTTCTTCTCTATGCTTGAAAGCCCTTTCCTATTCCAACCCCTTTCTTGTCTGAGGTTTCCTTTTGAGGTTTTCTGCTGGTCCTGAGGTTCCGCTATTTTTCGATTATGCCACGGGGGCAGCAGATTGCATGATCGTTTTGAACAAACATTTGATATAAGGACTTCAAAGGCACAGTTTTGTTGCCGGGACTGAGGATGATAATCGAAAAATGGTGATATCGTTTAGATCGTAAAATCAAGCGGCGGTGAATCTGATTCACCTTTTCATATTGATTTACCTTTTATATATTAAATATGGCTTCAGTCGACCAGCAGCACTGCATTTCATACTGTGATACCTTGAATTCATTGTCAGGTATTTATTTCCATGTCTTTTTTGACTACCAGATTGATAGTTTCTAAAAATCAAATTTGACGATATGGCGGCCATCTTGGATCCGCCATTTTGAATATCACAGCAGCGCCATATCCGAATAATACGACAATTTTTCGTATAGAACATTCTAAACTATCCTATTCAAGTTAAATATTCGTTCGAATTTGAAATATAGCGACAAAACTATTTTAAGGGGTTCGCGAACAGCTGTCAATCATGATGACGTCATTTTCACCATTAAAATGCAAAATCAGGGATGGCAACAGGAAAATTCGGATTCAGCGTGAAAAATTACATAAGAAAACTCTTGTTGCCAGCTTTTACTAAAAAATGCCTCATGCGCCTTAAATATTGCAATTTTCTGATATTTCGTCTAGTCTAGTAATAATTCTAGTTATTATATAGCTCGTGTTTATTTGATCAAAACGCGCGCTCTGATTGGTTCAATCGTGGTCACGTGGTAAGGTACAAACTCAATGTAGCCCGCGCGGGCTACAATTCAAAAATTGTTGCCCGCGCGGGCTACATCGCCAGAGCGGGAAAATAAAAATAAAAACATGGACTATTTTAACCGTGTATTATAAAACACATATAATAAAACACTTAATGACTGCACTCTCGGGAAACAGCGAGTTTTGTTTTCCCTCGAATCTCGAGAAAACAAAACTCACTGTTTCCCTCGAGAGCAGTCATTAAGTGTATATTATTGCCTTTTGATGAAGCGAGATGCGCTATCAATAAGAAAACGTCTTATAATATTGTTGCTATTAAGAACTCGGCAACAGTTAAACCGTGTTAAAGCGTCTTTCTTCAACAGGTCTTTGTCACGCAATATTGATTAATAATATATAATAGCTATCAGGAAATGGAATCCAGGTTTCAATTCTACACATCCGTATTAGTAAATTGCAAATGTGGTTAAGATTGATTGAATACTGGCTGAGATATGAATTTCCAAAACCTCGTATTCTGGCTTATAGATACTTAGATGCCGTTTGATACAGTACTTAAATGCCGTACTTAGTACTTTGATTCAGGAAACGAATCATTTAGTCGGTTCAGAGCACGCAGAATTACCAAAACCACAGTAAAATAAACAAAAGGACAAACAAAAGAAAAACGTAAGAACTGCTACCAAATTTATATCAGAATGTACGGGAGTTTTGAGAATCCTTAATACCAGGGTACACAAGGCTACCTTAATCCATTTCCAGCCGACAAATGAAGATAATACAAAGCAAAAGCGACTCCGAATAACATGTTAAACAGAAGTGCAATATTTCGGTTTTACTTCAAACCATTATCAAGCAAGACTGAACGCAGTGGAGGGACTAGAACAATACAAGCTCTTTTGTGGCCTTGATACCATTGTTCAGAGAAGGCACGCATTTCTTAATTAGCAAAGATTCCAGGAAGCACAGTTCAACAAAGTTCGCATTAATCGTGAGAATGTTGGTGTTTGAAATTACAGTGCTACGAGTAAATGCTGCGGTATTTACAATAGGCTACCTTGCAAGTACCTTTATGTCCTGCCGCTCGGCAATTATGCTAGATTGCAAATCTCAATGTTTGCGTGTCGTAGTTGAACTTCTTTTAGCAGGATATCACGAGGCTAATCTAAAAGGATTTAAGGTGGCTCCCGAGTATTTATTGCAGAAATAGACCTCAACTTCTAGCGTATGTTTGACCCTGAAAAAATCTTCCGATTTCGATAATTGTTCTCACAGAGCTTAAGCAACCTCTGCACTACCAAATGGTGTTTAGTTCATTTGATATATTAAGCTCGTCTGTTAAGGATATTTTAAATTTTCCAAAGGAGGTGTTTTTAGAATAATTGGTATAACTTGAAAATTCGACCGTGAATGATCTTATTACCAGCTAAAATCGCATCCATAGTAACAAGGGTTTACTCAGAGAAATGCCCAGGTCAGCTTTTCCCATGGGATTTAAGTTGTAAACGATGTAATAATTTTACCTCTAAAAATGTCTTATTCCGCTTCTGTTTAGTGTGCCGAGCGCGGATATCAGAAAAGCAGGGAAGCTCTTCAGTATTATATCGGCTAATGTTCACTCTTAATTATATAAAAGAGAAAATAGAATCGAGTATCTACAGAAAGCGATATTTAATAAACGAATGAGAGCAACGTCTTGTCCAGAATGTGATGTTGCTATAATATTCAATTCGAGCTCGAAATACCTAAATTGCTGGAATTGTTTCGCAAGTTTCTTTCGTGAGAGGTAGAGTACAACCAACTGAGAAGACTTACCAAGTTTGGGCTCGTCTTTCCAATACTATGTTGAGAAACATTATCCACAAGGAGTCAGTATTTCGTCGCTCCAACACATCGCCAAGAAAACCCATATGTTTATGAACTCAGCGTTCTCGTCTCAGTGCACATGGTGCTAAATACTTCACGTGCGACGCTTTCTCGACCCGCGGGATCGGAAAAGCTACCGGATATTAAGGAGGCTGCCTACAATTTTTTCTGCCCTCAACGCCCAATCTTTGTATGCCTGCTGTTCACGCTCAAAAACCTGTACCAGTCTGAACTTTCACATGGTTACCCTGGAGGGTTTGAACTTTATTGTAGTGTGCATTTTGTTGTGATCGGAGTTGCTATAGCAACGTTATAACCACACCCTTGTTTATAATTAGCAGCCATCGGACGCGTTGCGCGACCTAAACTTTTCAAATGACACCCCTCGCACTAATCCCTGAGTAGCTAACATTAATCACAGCAAGTTTGGAGAGCATTCATTGGGCCGATTTTATGTTATTCGAACGGACTTTTTCAGCATCCAAAATGTCAAAGTTATTTATGCCGCAAAGATTTCCTTGAAAAAGAATGGCTAATATCTGCGGAATTAAAAGATCCTTGCCGCCCGAATAATCTACACACCCAAGGCAATGTACCAGCCAAATTTCACTTCTTGGAATGCTTCCGATTTTGTTTGGCATGTGTTCAAGCAAACTGCAAAATTTGAGAAATTATATTATAAATCTTACGTTTGTTATAAAATTTACACTTTTCGCCTCTGACAAAAATCTCATATGATTTTTTTTTTGATACTTCCGTAAATTAATCTTGAATATATACCAAAAATAACCCTCTAAGTCTCGAGTTCATTGAAGTATTTTAAGGCACCGAGAAAAAATGCTAAACTTCACCACTCTTTCGGTTTGCTCGAGCCGGTTTTTGTCATTGTACTTTGTTTTCACCTGTTGTAGCTTTCACGTGGTTTTCCCTGTAATCAGCGAAGCGAACTACATTCCAGCGTGTTGTAGTTTTCATGGGCCATTGACTCAACATTCATCTGACTCGCAAAGCGTAGCAAACAATGTCACGCAATAACAAGCCAACAACATTTATTATGAACGTTAACTTGATAATGTTGAGCTTTCTAACTCTTTGCATTCTGTTGATTAGAAAAATACTGAATTGTTGTTCGCGTCTTTTCTTGTTTACCTAGTGGTTTTTATCATTTGAGATGTCTGAGAAAAGTCAGTTATCTGTCAAGTTAAACATTTATATGGCCAGCCTGAACGCTTGCAAATCCAAGCTGTAAATGTTTTCTATTATCTATTTGTTGGATCTTATCTCGCGATATTCATTGTCACTAAATGGCTTTTCAGGTAAGTCACAAGCCAACACGTGAAAAGAGAAGGCATTTAGCAACACTAGCAATCAAGGCAACTCAAATTATTTTGTCTTCATTCGGCCAAAACAAAACAAAAAGAAAATGGAAGGAGTGCCTGGTATTTTTTGAGAGCCCTAGCTGCTATTTTCGTCTGCTTAACCGGCTTGCAGGAATCTATTTTTCCAGCTCAGAAGCTTACGGGTTATTTTTGGAGGCATTTCGACTGCAACAATCCATGTAATGGTCTGTACCTAAAAGGTAATAGAATATGCATTATCTTTTGTTGTTGTAGTTAGTTAGTTTGATTCCCATGATGGAATGTAGTCCGCTTCACTGATTACAGGGAAAACCACGTGAAAGCTACAACAAGTGAAAACAAAGTACAATGGCAAAAACCGGCTCGAGCAAACCGAAAGAGTGGTGAAGTTTAGCATTTTTTCTCGGTGCCTTAAAATACTTCAATGAACTCGAGATTTAGAGGGTTATTTTTGGTATATATTCAAGATTAATTTACGGAAGTATAAAAAAAAAATCATATGAGATTTTTGTCAGAGGCGAAAAGTGTAAATTTTATAACAAACGTAAGATTTATAATATAATTTCTCAAATTTTGCAGTTTGCTTGAACACATGCCAAACAAAATCGGAAGCATTCCAAGAAGTGAAATTTGGCTGGTACATTGCCTTGGGTTTGTAGATTATTCGGGCGGCAAGGATCTTTTAATTCCGCAGATATTAGCCATTCTTTTTCAAGGAAATCTTTGCGGCATAAATAACTTTGACATTTTGGAGCCTGAAAAAGTCCGTTCGAATAACATAAAATCGGCCCAATGAATGCTCTCCAAACTTGCTGTGATTAATGTTAGCTACTCAGGGATTAGTGAGAGGGGTGTCATTTGAAAAGTTTAGGTCGCGCAACGCGTCTGATGGCTGCGTATTATAAACAAGGGTGTGGTTATAACGTTGCTATAGCAACTCCGATCACAACACAATGCACACTACAACAAAGTTCAAACCCTCCAGGGTAACCATGTGAAAGTTCAGACCGGTACAGGTTTTTGAGCCTGAACAGCAGGCAAACAAAGTTTGGTGGTGGAGAGCAGAAAAAATTGTAGGCAGCCTCCTTAACTTGTCTTACTTCGGGACTAGGAAGCGTCAAACGTGAAGAATTTAGCGAAGTGCACTGAGGCGAGAACACTGCGCTCATAACATGTGGGTTTTCTTGGCGTTTGTGTTAGAGCAACGAAACACTGACTCCTTTTGGATAATGTTTCTCAACATAGTATTGGAAAGACGAGCCCAAACTTGGTAAGTCTTCTCAGTTAGTTGTACTCTACCTCTCACGAAAGAAACTTATGAAACAATTCCAGCAATGTAGTTATTTCGAGCTCGAATTGAATATTATAGCAACATCACATTCTGGACAAGAAGCTGCTCTCATTCGTTTATTAAATACCGCTTTCTGTAGATACTCGATTCTATTTTCTCTTTTATATAATTAAGAGTGAACATTAGCCGATATAATACTGAAGAGCTCCCCTACTTTTCTGATATCCGCGCTCGGCACACTAAACAGAAGCGGAATAAGACATTTTTAGAGGTAAAATTATTACATCGTTTACACTTAAATCGCATGGGAAAAGCTGACCTGGGCATTTCTCTGAGTAAACCCTTATTACTATAGATGCGATTTTAGCTGGTAATAAGATCATTCACGGTCGAATTTTCAAATTATACCAGTTATTCTAAAAATACCTCCTTTGGAAAATTTAAAATATCCCAAACAGACGAGCTTAATATATCAAATGAACTACACCATTTGGTAGTGCAGAGGTTGCTTTAGCTCTGTGAGAACAATTATGGAAATCGGAAGATTTTTTCAGGGTCAAACATACGCTAGAAGTTGAGGTCTATTTCTGCAATAAATACTCGGGAGCCACCTTAAAGCTGTTTCAGTTTGTTGTTTGTTTATTGTTTGATTGTAGTACTGTATTCCCAATTAACACATTCACATTTTTAGTGAGTTTCTTGAAGTGGTTGATGGTTTCCCTTTTTGTACGAAGAGTACATATTGTGCATATATTTGTAGGAAGTAATAAATACAACACATGACAGAAATGTTGATATTATAATTACACCACCATTTCAGTTGTGTTTTGTATTTGTAGAAATAATTATAGAATTATGGCAACTTAAAACTCCTTGTTTAATATTTTCATTTAAGAAACGTTTCGGCATTCTCTAGTTTATAGTTAGTGTCCAAACTGAATAACTAATTCTCGTTACTAAGTATATATATAAATATAAAGTCCCAATCAGCATTGAATATTCGGGTATATAGCATATTTGAATGTTTTTCTGACAGCTGCAAATTGCCTAAAAAGGAATACGTGATGGTAATATAGAAACGGTTTTCATGAGTCGGTACTATTATGTAACAAATAACATTTTCATGTAATGAATAACATTTTCACAGAAACCTATGTAAAGATAGTTTTCACACAAAAGCAGCGCCGGTTCGTTCAGCCAACATGGCCGCCACGTTCTTGTTTTTTTATATTATTCCCTAATAGAATAGTCCTATTTCCTTAACACATTTCAACACGTTGATTGAGACATTATTGTTGATTTTCCAGTGTTGGCAGGTACGATTCAACATAATCTTACGCTATGGCAAAATTGCGTCAAAAATGCGGATCCGTAACGCGAATTGTTCGCTTCCCTATTTGTTTCAATAGCACTGCATTTTGCCAGGGGTTTGTGATGATTCTTTAGTTGTACTCGCTGTCTCACTAAGCTATGACACATAAAACTCACCGAACATTATCTTGGGATGATTGACAATTAACCTGCAATAAGCCGCTGGCTTGACCATAGCGAACGAAGTACCAGACAATTTCTAAAAACCAAGATTCTATTCCTGTCAGTTCCAACAAACCACGGTGGAGTTTCGATGGCATCTGTTAGATACTTCCATGGCGCGGCGAAATATATTCCCAAACGGGACAGGTGCAATTTTCGCTGACTTGTTATGCAACTGGGAATCGGTCTCTTTGCCTCTTTACCCCGTCGATTTCAAGATTCAAGGTGTGGGGTAATTTAACCAAAAACCGTCCTTACAACAATGACCAACAATGAGCCAGTCAGTGGCTTGTTGTGTTGCACGCTAAGCCTGTAATTGCTATAATAACTGGAAAAGAAGTAATGCGATGATTCAATCGTCAAATATTCATGATTCGAAAAAATAAATATGTTTCGTGTTTCCTTGTGTTCTTGTAGGCGGTTAACAATGGCGAGTCCTAGAGAACAATCGCTGGGCAGTTCTAGAGTTCTTATTGAGTTAACTATAGATGATTCTCATACTCATTAATTATTCACGAGGATAACAGCCAATTGCAAGAGCGAAAATTGGGTCACGTGATGATACTGGAAACCCGGTCCAGTACAATCTAAAAGCCGGGGAGGGTATTGAAATCAGCAGGGAAGAGCTGGGGCTTAATTAATTCTTTTCCAGTTCTTCAGGGACGCCTATTCCCTGAACTGATTTAGTTTTGTTCCAGTTCTAGAGTTCTTATTGAGTTAACTATAGATGAATAAAATCACTATGACGTGATTCAAATCACTTATACCAGGAGCGGGTGAGTCTCAGCACGTCGAAAATGGGATCTTCGTGACAAGATTGGCCTCAGAAAAAGATGGCACCATGAAACTCAAAATATACCAAACGAAGCGGCCTTTTAATCAAAGAGCAATAACGTTTTCCCAAACAAACAGTCGCTTAATTTTCAAGTAATTTGCCCTAAGCTATGGCTGCATTACAGTATACCAAGTGATCATGAATTTGTTCCTATGAGCTTCTCTTCTCTCGTCAGCCGGGGTTTACTGACTCTTTTGTGGCGAAGGTGAAGAGTTACAAAGGACTAGAAGTTTCTTATTAAACAAAGCGTTACTCAATTTCTTCCTGGGTAATGTCTACACATCGTTTGTTCTGACTTGGTTCAACTTAATTAACTTTATTTCTCATACCTATATCAGAGTGGTTATATTACTTATAATGCAGTTATTGAATGCAAAGATATATTTCTAATAAGATTACTATTGCCAATGCTGCATTCTGATTGGCTACACTACTAGGGGACTATTATCAATAGACCTCTAGTAGCGAAAGCGCCGATTTTGAACATGAAAACAATGGCGGACGTTTCTCATCTTTCGAGGTTTCTGGTGTTTTTTTCAGACAATTTTTCACTTTTTTTGTCCAACTAGTTGGGTGATACTAAACCAATTAGACCTCGAGCCCGAAAGGGCTACGGGCCAAAAAAAAAAACTCAGTGTGCCATGGGGAAATCCGTATGCCACTGCCACCTTGACATGGCACCGACCTTCCATCCCATAAATCGACACAAGGTAACGAATGCATAAGAAGGGGAGAGAAACTACAAAACATTCCGACAAGGGAAAACATACTAACACGCTGAGACCATACAGCAGAACGTCCGCAATCATGCTGGAAAAATGAAAAAAAAAAGGAGAAAACAGCCATCTTGATTGAGTGGCGATGTGTTTGCTTGTTTCTTATTATAAAGCTCGCTTAAGCAGTAACAGACAACTAGCCACGAATCCCTCAACTATACTGCCGCTATAGTCTCATCTATCTATACAAGTCGCTACAAAACCGTCCAAGGTAAGATCCAAGGTAAGGACTGCGCTTATGAGTTACTTGGCACCAGGGGGCAGAACGTTGACATTTCATACACCTGGGGAAAAATGTACAAACAAAGCTGTTGAAATAAAGACATGTCCGGGAGCATGTCACACAATAAGGTGCCGTAAGAATGTCGCGATTAAAGCAAGCCACTAGGCTAGTTGTGTTCAGGGGACCTCAAATAACAAAAACGTGATGTTGCTAAGTTTGCAACCGGCATGGTGCCGTTTAAGTTTTTTTTTTATAGAAAATGACTTTTTTCTTCCAGCATGAAAACGTATTAAAACTCATATTAATACTGTATAAAAACTAGGGATATCTCTCAAGTTTATTGATCGAATCATTTAAACTAACATGATTTAGTATAATTACTCAAGCGATCCCGCGCACTGATTGGTCGAGACGTCCACGAATTTTGCTCTGAGAGCTGAAGACGACATAAGCTCATTTACCATAACTTCAAATAGTATGTGTCCGAGTTAGTTCCTTGGGAATACCGCCCCTGCGACCATGATGACTATATTTCACTATCTGGGTTCTTCCTTCGAGAAGGCCCGGCGCCCCACATTTCACCAAGTTTTTATACAGTTTCACTAAACTCAGCCCCCCCCCCCCACACACACACACACACCTTCCCCCCCCCACACACACACACACCTTCCCCCACCCACACACACACACACACACCTTGCCATACAATTTTACTAATGAGCCCCCGCAGTTTGAAAACTGTTCTGCCGTCCCTGAAGGCGGCAATCCTGATCGTACCAAACAGGGGTGTATGATGAACGTCAAACGCTCCCAGGACTATTCGGTGGTCGAAAGTAAAGGTCGAAGCCTTCTTAAAGCAAAACAAAACAAAAAACAAAACAAAAAACGGCCCTTCCCACGGTCCAAAGTCTCAAGTGCAAGATGAAGAAGGTGAACACCACAGCATGCTCAGTCGATTTCCGTCAAGGTGAGGTACACTAGAGGGAGAATCCCAGTCAGGGTAAACCCCTCCATACGTTTGGCAACTTAACTGGTCAGAGAAATTGGTCGGATGTCCGTGTCTATGGTCTTAGGCGGCTTCACCTTTGGAAGAGGACAAACCGAAGCACACAAACGATAAGCGATAGCCATTCCGCAAAGGTCTGAAATAGCCATTCCGCAAAGGTCTGAGATAGCCATTCCGCAAAGGTCTGAGATAGCCATTCCGCAAAGGTCTGAGATAGCCATTCCGCAAAGGTCTGCTAGAACGGGGCAAGCTCAAAAGCAATACATTGAGCATAATGTTCGGTATATTGTCAGGACCAGCAGGCCTTCCTTACACGAACAGAGCACACTTCACGGGTAGTAACAAGGATATCCTCGGGAATCTCACCAACTACAATGCCTGTGACATCAGCAGGTACCTTCACTTGCAACCATTCCGGAGAGGCCCTTGACTTCCCGCCAAGCGTCCGATATTAGTGGACCTACAGGTTCGTCAACTTGGTTGTATAAGTGGAAGGATGGTTTGGAACGGCACATACATCTTTGTTTCTCCACAGCTTAAACAAAGGAGAGTCTTTGCGTTATTTGGCAAGAAGTTCTTGGCGTTTACCAATCCGGTGTTTACTTTTGGGTGTCATCCAAGGCTTGTCAGTGCTGTGAACTCATATAACTGATGTAGGGAGAAACCAGTCCAAGGAATCGCTGATAGTGTTCTTAAAGATTTGCATTCCACAAAGGAAGACGAAACGGTCTTAACTGGAGCCAAATCATTTCAGATAACAGCCCAGTAGGCTCAGGGTGGGATAGCCTCCTACATGGATTGCACAGTTCACGCACACATTCCGCCACAGGGAGACAGTCGACCCTTCCTGATAAGGATATAATCATCCATAGAAAAACTGCAGAGGAGAGAGGATTGTCAGACAGCCATGTCTCAGTAATACAGGCAATGTCTATATGGTTTTGCTTAAGGACACATTCCAGCTCTTCCACTTTGGGAAACAGCGATTTTACATTGCTTACGAAGAACGATGAAATCGACGGAGAACAAATTGGAACAGGAATCGGTAATAGAAGCCGTAGTAATAGAAGGAGAAGTATTACAAGGAGACGTATTACAAGGAGAAGTATTAGAAGCTGGTACAAGAATGGAAGGCAAGAGTCTCTTGATGTTACTATACAAAGATTAAATTAGTCGATGAAGAGCGCAAGGAGAACCCAGAATTAAAAGGTCTTCCAGAGAGTTGTCTGAACAGGGGACTGGAACCTTTATCTTTCATCACTCAAGTTGCTTGCGAAGTGTTTCGCGCATGATCGCTTATACTTTGCAATGAAGGAGGCAGACCTGCCAACGCCTCAGAAGTCAAAACCTGCCAGACTGGCCATAAAAACCTGGAGATTGGGGTCAAAACCTGGAGATCAGCCAAACGGCTGTACAAACCAATAAAACAATTTCTGAATATTAAAAAAAAGTCAAATAACCAAAAAAGGACATACAATTTATTTGTTCCTTATTATTTTGCTCTGTTGCCTTCTTTGCTCTTATAATTCAAATCGGTTTACCTGTTTTTACAGCTAGTTTCAATTTGGATTGCACAAATCATAGCTCAAATCATATATTTTTCTCTAATGAAAGAACATTTTCAAAAACCGTGAGATTTTCAAGGCAAACCGCGAGACCGTGAGATCATGCCTCAAACCGTGAGTCTCACGGTGAAACCGTGAGAGTTGGCAGATCTGAGGAGGATTCCACTCTACTTAGCGGTAATGCAAATGCAACAGGCCACAGACCTTATCGAGGCAAGTTTATCGAGATAAGTTGGATTGTCAATGAGGACTCCCATGTTGCGTTGTATGATCTGGGAGTGGACAATGCCCTGGAACGTAAATATATCGCTCGCTGAAGGTTTGGGTAGGGCTGGTGGGAATTACCTTAATATAATAATAACCTTAATATAATAGGTGGCCCGCGGGTAATTATTTCAAAAAATACATTCATTTTGAAATCATATTTTAAGCCCCTTGCAGACCGATCTGATGTGAAACGCATATAATCATCAATGCTTCTAGTTTATGAATATTGAAACAAATATTAGATATTTATAAATAGGCAGGTGCGATGCACGTGCAAACCAAACCTCGTTTTTGGGTTTTCGGTACAATTTCTAAAATACTAAAGTTGCAAACCACTTCATTTTGCGTGTATGTGGTCATTGTTAATTGAACCCTCATCTGACAAACGTATTGCCGAATTGGGGGTGGGAAAGTTGTTTTTAGTCACGGAACAAACCACAGTAAAGGAGTGATGACTCTCGTTAACCCTAAATCAAACACTGAAATTCTAAATCAAATCTACGACAACAAAGGCCGCTTTATAATTACAGAGCTCAGCGTTGACAATGCCATATTCGTTCTTGTAAACACGTATGCACCAAACGACTTAAAGAAACAAAAATATTTTTTGTTAATATGAAGGAACGTGTGCAAGCCTTCACGGGCAAAAAATGTTCTTTGGGTAGGCGACTATAACTGCGCGCTTACGCCGCTTGACAAATCTGGGGGGGGGGGGGGGCGGATGTCTCCACAAAACGCGGTTATAAATGAAATAATTGACCTGTTTTGCGCACTTGAATTGGAAGATGTTGGAGAAAACAGCACCCGACACAAAAGCAATATACGTGGCATAATAAATCACTGAAAATTCAATGCCGCCTTGACTACTGGCTAACTTCGCACTCGGCAGCTGCTTACATAGAAAACTCCGCAATTATATCGACTAGTTTTTTAGATCACTCGGCGACAACAATATCGTTAAAATCTAAAGACTTTGTAAACGAGGGCGAGGGTTCTGGAAATTTAACAATAACTTACTAAAGGATCCAGATTACACGGAGCAGTTAAGAAATAAAATAAATGAATCGAAAGAACACAATGCCGACATTACTGACCCACGCCTTAGGTGGGATATGATTAAAATGGGAATTAGATCCTTCACTCTGAAATATTCTAAACGGAAAGCAAGAGAAAAAAGAGACATAGAAAGAGAACTTCAGGTTGAATAAAATAACCTCCAAAGAAAAATGAAGGAAGATATTTCAGAAGAAAACTTGTGTCGCTACTATCACGTTAAACACAAATTGGATATTTTAGCAAAACAAAAAACGGAAGGTGCAATTCTGAGATCAAACGTCAGTTGGCACGAATGGGGAGAGAAAAACACGAAGTATTTTTATAACTTAGAAAAGAGACAACATGATGCAAAATACATAACAAGATTAACCCTCGACGACGACTCAGACATAACAACCCAAGATGGCATTTTAGAGGAGATAAAAAGCTATTACGAAAAACTGCATAGCTCAGGGTGTGACCTTAGCGCACCACAAGCTGAACCTCTTTTTGATATTTCACCAAACCATAAATTAGAAGAAAATTAGAGCATATCATGCGAGGGAAAGCTGTCAAAGAAAGAATGTCTAAAAGTGTTAAAAAAGTTTCAGAAAAATAAGAGTCCCGGCTCTGATGGGCTAACTGTGGAATTTTATCGAAAGTTCTGGAGGTCATTAGAAGACGAATTTGTACAGAGCTTCAATTACGCATTCGAAAGAAAGAGCTCTCAATTTCTCAAAACCGCGGAGTCATAGTACTGATCCCCAAAAGTCCGGTAGTAGATTTTTGCTGAAAAATTGGAGACCAATTACTCTCTTAAATGTAGATCGCATCAAACGCCATCGCAATCAGAATTTCCGAATTGCTACCAAAACTTATTCACCCCGATCAGACAGGATATGTAAAAAATCGCTATATAGGTCAAAACGTAAGAATGATTTTATATATATATATATATATATAGAGAGAGAGAGAGAGAGACTAGAGTAAAAACGTTCCAAAAGTCTTAGGCCAACCGAAAGCCCAGCCACGCGGATCAAAAATTGATTCACAGGAGTTTTGTCAGAAAAGTTGAATAGATTTGAATTAAAAAATTTTTGACAAAAACTTCCAACGCATAACTGTAAAAAACTTTATTGGACGTTTCGGCTATTCAGCCTTCTTCAGCTAAAATCAAAATTTGTAAAAATTTAAAAACTAATACATGGTTCGGCTAAACTGGCAAACAATATTTTAACCTGGCCACCTATATACAAGACTCTGCGCTAAAAATTACATCATCATAATGCCGTATTACGGAGGCCCTTTTTGTCCAAAAAATTATAAAGACAAAAGTTCAGATGCAGTGACGGGTCACTGTACAGGCCGACGAAGCTAAGATAAACAGCATTCTTTTAACTAGAGAAGCCTATTGGAGCGCGCAGCTATTTACCTTGCAACCCCATGGATTGAATAAAAGGCAGGAGTTCAGATCAAAAAACAGAATTAAATACACCAATTAGCTCTACATAGAAAATTTGCATCTGAACTTTTGTCTTTATAATTTTTTGGACAAAAAGGGCCTCCGTAATACGGCATTATGATGATGTAATTTTTAGCGCAGAGTCTTGTATATAGGTGGCCAGGTTAAAATATTGTTTGCCAGTTTAGCCGAACCATGTATTAGTTTTTAAATTTTTACAAATTTTGATTTTAGCTGAAGAAGGCTGAATAGCCGAAACGTCCAATAAAGTTTTTTACAGTTATGCGTTGGAAGTTTTTGTCAAAAATTTTTAATTCAAATCTATATATATATATATATATATACACTCGTTTGCAAAAACACTGTCCACCCTCAAAAAAATACATATATGTATCCTTTGTCTTATCAGTCACTTTTGACAGGGGCGTCTTTGCTATTGTTCTCTGCTGCGGTCAGCTCAGCAGAGAACAATAGCAAAGACGCCGCCTGTCAAAAGGGACTGTTAAAAAGACAAAGGATACATATATTTAGGGTGGACAGTGTTTTTGCAAACGAGTGTATATATATATATATATATATACACGTTTATTTATACACGGTAAAAAAATCTTCAGTAATTACAAACATGTGATGGATAAAAAAATACATATTAATACTGATTTACAAGATTGCCGTGTAGTTTTTAGATATTATGGAGTTAACAGTCTCGAATGGGATTTCATTAAAAAAACACTTTAGCTTTTTAAATTTTGGCCCTGAGCTTGGTTTAGCACCTTTTATAATGACATTTCAAGTTGTGCTGTCAATAATGGATATGCCACCCATATGTTTAAATTACATCGCGGGCTCCGCCAAGGATGTCCGCTCAGCGGTACTCTTTTTATATTAGCGGCAGAAATTTTGGAAAATGCAATTAGGAAAAATGAAAAATGGAAGGTATCAGAATAAATGGTCATACATTCAAACTTGGCCAGTATGCAGATGATACGACAGTCTTTGTTTCAAACGTCAAATCGGCCGAACATCTTTTCGCACTTTTGGAGAAATTCCGCCTCTGCTCTGGACTAAAAATTTAGACTTAACAAAATCAGAAGGCCTGTGGCTCGGGAAAAACAAAAACTGCACAGTAAAACCACTTGGCATAAATGGCCTAAGTTTGTCTACGCTTTAGGCATACACTTCTCATATAACAACTCAGTGTTCATTAAGGAGAATCTTGACAAAAAGCTATGCGCTATGAAAAATTGCTCGACATATGGAAAATGAGGAATTTAACACTGGACGGAAAGATCAACATTGTCAAGACATTAGCTCTTTCGAAACTCACCTACGTAGCATCACTTATAAATATAGATCGTGAATTCATAAAGGAAGTCAATAACGTTATCTCGTCATTTATATGGAACGGTAAAACCCCGAAAATCAAAGCAAGCACCATGATAGGAAAAAAGGCCGAAGGAGGACTGAACATGCCAGATTTTGAAACGATATCTAAGTCCATCAAAGCGGGCTGGGTGCGGCGTCTTTGCTCGGGAGGTGAATCTTCTGAATCATGGAAATATATTCCCCTATCGTTACTAAAGAATGTCGGCGCAACCTTACTCTTCCAATGCAACTACAATATCAACAAGTTACAAATTAATCCTAAGCTGTCTCTATTTTACAGACAAATGATTACCATTTGGCAGGAACTGGAATTGACTGACAACAAAAAATCATCCATTAGATGAAGTGATTTGGAACAACAAAACATTTTAATTGGAAAAAAAGTATGTTTTTTACGAACGCTGGTACGAAGCAGGGATATGCAGAGTGAGCGATTTACTTAATAATCGATGCGAATGGATAAACGAAAAAGAAATTAAAAGAAAATATGGTATAACAACCCACTTCCTTGCCCTTGCAGGCCTTAGTAAAGCAGTGCCAATATCTTTGGAAAATACCGTCGACAATGTCCAGGAAACACAAAGAAATAGGACGATTGATTATAATAAAGGGATAAATAAAGTGTAAAGGGATTCGCATAATTATTACGGCTAAAAGATTTCAGCGACCTACTGAAACCAGGCTTATAAACTCTGGCTTCGCACCAAATAGTGTCACATATATTTACAATCTTCCTTTTTTGATCACCAAAAATGTGAAACTCAGGATGTTCCAGTTCAAGCTAACGCACCACATTCTGCATTGGAACGCCACACTTTTTAGAGATAAAATAAGAAACAGAAAATTGTAATCTATGTAGGGAAAAGGAAGACCTAGCCCATATCTTCTGGCATTGCTCCTTTACTGCTGTGTTCTGGCAACTTTTTGAAAACTGGTGGGAAACAAACAATTTAAATATATAATTAAATCGAGCAGCCATAATTTACGGTTATGAACCAGACAATTCAAAACATCACCCATTGAATCTCTGTCTCCTTATTGCAAAACAGTATATCTATGGAGCACACATGAAAAACGAAAGCGTTTGCTTCAAAGTATACTTAACCCACTTATCAAACTGGTTAAAAATAGAGACTTCAACCGCAGCCAGAAATGTAAAACTATGAGGTGCTTTTATTTTATTTATTTATTTATTTATTTATTTATTACTCTATTCCTACATAGGTATCAATTAATTAATCATTTTTCCCCTCATGTTTCTTTTCTTTTCCCTCAAGTAGTAGTTTCCTCCTTTGTAAGTATTTGAAATATTATAACCTTATTGTATTGTAAGTATTTAAATATGACGTAATATGTAACAAGTGAAATAAAACAAAAAAATAATTTTTTTAAAAAGCAACAAGGAGTGGAAACCGGGTAGTAGTATCATGGGGCTGTGAGTGTAAGGGAACCGAGAAAGATATGACATACCTCAACAGTAACCAAGAAGCAGCAGATACTAAGATCATATTGTACGCACTCGACGCCACAATGTGACACACGTGTTTATTTACCTTTGTGCCAACATCGTATTTGTTACAGGTAAAGTCCAGCACCACCGTGAAATTAAGCTTCACCCGATAGTTCGTGTCCTTGGTCGCGTGAAGACAAGCTGCACTACCCGCCTTCCATGCACTGACTGGGGTAGAAAATACAGGATCGTTTACTATCAAGGGAAAGCATTCAACGAAGCAAGCGAAGAGGTGCTCACCACAATATAATATCTTGGAACGAGTGTCCATCCGTGTGCGCAGACAGAGCTCGCAGTCGAGAAGCTTGTCTGTCAGTTTTTCTAGTGCTACGTACAGCAATCACTCGCTCGTGTCAAGGAACTCAGGTAGGGCTTTGGGGAAAAAACAATCAAGGTCTGAACGACTCCTGCTCACACCGGCTGCCGTGAAGCAGACCATCCTTTGCTCCCATTATCAGTTGTTGGTATGGAACAACAGAGCTTCCATCACCAAATGACTATGGATGGAAGTGGCCACACGCTAACAAGATTCGAGTCCCTGTTATAACAACATTACCACAGGCACCTGATGCCATTATCCATCTAGTCAAGTGCAAGTGTGTGAAGGACCGACGTGCCAACAACCGTTGCAAGTGCAGAAAGGCTGGTTTGAGCTGCACCGATCTTTGCAGTTGGTCTGATGGTGGGGAGGAATGTGCGAACATGACACGAGATGATAGACGTGCTGTACGCTTTCAGATATCGATAATCATGATGAACACACCCAATGTTTGGTAACAGTGGTATTTTTAAGCACAGAGAGTAGCTTGCTAAAAGCCGAGAGAAATTTAGAAAAGGCCAACAAAATAAACTACGGTTTTAAAAAAGTTGGTGAAAATGAGGAGAAACATGCCTTGGAGTTTTCAGGCTTACCTACAGTCTGAATAGAGTTCGTAGGATACCGGAGAAATGTGTATGGCCCAGTAAGATCTTTTTATATGAAAACATTACTTGAGCGCGAGAGGTGTGACGCCATAGCATTCTACTGCTTAATGGGACGAATTAGGTTCTAATTGGGGCGTCGTCACTGTTACGTGGATTACAGAAGTAAGAATTTTTGTAACCAGATATGGTGTTTCGCCGCGAAATCAAGGTGTATATCCTTTACAGGATAAGAGATGCATGCCATAAGCCTATAGATGTTGCAAGAGATATCGGAGTCTCGTTACGAAGCGTTTATAGAATAAGAAAAGAGGGAGTTCGGGCTTTAAGAAAAAAGAATCGGAAGCCGAGCTCTGGGCGTCCAAGAAAGATAACTGCCAAAACAGAGAGGGTACTTATACGACAGTTTAATCTTTTGCGTCACGAGAATCCCAACATATGTTCTGGAAGCCTATTCGAGGCATGTGGTCTTGATTTACGCGAAGTAAGTAACAGAACTGTACGCAGAAGACTACACGATCACGGTTACGAGTATCTGCAAAGTAGGAAAAAGGGGTATTATAGAACGCTTGCAGTTTGCCAAGGATGTGAAAAAAAACACACAAAACGACTTCTGGACTTCAGAGATAAACTTTTATTTGGACGGTGTCGGGTTCTATTACAAGAGAAATCCAGCTGGACAAGCTAGAGCACCACAGGGGCGGATATGGAGAAAAAAATCTGAGGGTTTAGCGCTGGGATGTACGGCTAAGGGAAAGAAGGAGGGGTCGGGAGGGAAAACGTGTAAGTTTTTTGTTAGCATCAGTTTCGGAAAAGGGGTAATAGCATGCGACCCTTACGAAAAACTTAACGGGGATTTCTTCAGAAGTTATGTTATGAAACATTTTCGCGGACTGTTCAAAAAAGCACAGAAGGCCCCCTCCAAACTTTGGCTACAGGATGGCGATCCGAGTCAAAATTCGGCTGCTGCTAAAGGGGCATTGAGAAAAGTTAAAGCAGAACTGTTCCCAATACCGCCAAGAAGCCCCGATCTCAATCCTATAGAGAACGTTTTTCATCTGGTTAGGAAAGAACTTAACAAACAGGCACTGACTCGCAAAATTAAGAGGGAGAGTTACAAGGAGTTTCAAAATCGCGTAAAGGAAACAATTCTAGCATTTCCAGTAAACATCATCGATAATATTATTGGATCGATGGATAAGCGGATAGACTTGATCATAAAAAGCAAAGGCAACCGAATAAAATACTAAGCAAATAACAATTCCTTTTGTTGCATGCCAAATCGTCAGATGTTTCCCGCCAAAATAATTCCGCTACTTCCGGTCTTTTCTCTGTCTACTTCCGGTTTGTAAACCGTTGACATACGAAACGATTTTTAACATCTTGTAATTATGTTTTTTTGGAGTTTGTTAACTTGGAGAACAATACACTGCTATGATGTCTACGATGCACTTGACTAATTACGGTTATTCTAAGCTTAACAACGATTTCCAACGGTTTACGCCTGATTTTGCAGGAAATTAATTTATGAGCATCAAATTTCATTTTAGTAATTTTGACACCGTAAACCGTTGAAAATGCTGGAAAACGTCTCAACAACTCGAATATTTTTCCACTAGTAGTGTAAGCTCACAAATGTAAACCGTCTATGTGAAAAATCTAAGTCAGGTTGCTATGTTCTCACGAGAAATAAGGGAAATAAAAGCAGTAAATCGTGCCAGGGAATCATCTGGGCACTCCAGCGGAAATCATTTAGGAAAATGCACTCCTTATCCTGAACCCCTACCCAGGCAAAGCTGCCCGAGGCAGGGTTAGTAAAAGTGTTAAAAATCAGAGTAAGCGGTTTTAGGATAAAAGTCTTTGCACAGTTCGCTGGTCCAGTAATCATGATGTTCCTGTATTTACCGCGGCCTTTCAAAAGCAAATTCTTTATAGCTTCAGCAAAGCCATTCAATTCAATATCATTACTTTGAAGTACTTCCTTGGCGCAGTTAAACCAGTCCCTTTCGCTATCACACGTGCAGTCCAATTGTTTTGCGTCTTGTAGTATTTCCATGCGCGTTTTTCTCGCTCGCTCCAGTTTTTCGCCCGCCCCTTTAATCTCCCAGGTTGTATCAATAATTTCTTCAACCGTCTTCCGCGACCTGTTAAGTATAAACTCCATGAGGTCTTCTTTTCCCTCAGACTTTTGTTTGTAAGCAAGTGCCTCCAATCCCGTCAAAGCTTTTATATTTTTACTCAACAGCACTTCTGATACTTGTAAGACAGAAAGTCGTTTTCTCTTGGTTTTCTTACTAGACCCACTTTCTCCTTCCTTTTTATCAGAATTTTTAGCACGACCCCTTTTATTTCTGTTTTCTCTCACCTTTTTACTGGCCCTAGTAGTTCTCGGCTCATGAAAGTTCGTAAGATCAGGGTGTCCTTTGCTTTGTTCGTAGTCTAGATCAGTTTTAGTGACATAGCGCCAGGCACTATAGTAGTTACAGTAATCCCGACTTGAATAATTTACCACTATTCCATATTTCTCCTTCAGATAATCTTTTGAACATTTCCAACGCCTGACTCCTTTCAGCTTTATGGAAACATGAAAATGAATCCCTCCTTGCTTGTGTTCTTCTTCAGAGCAACACCATTGAATGACTTTGCCCCCGCCATGCTCGAACGACTCAACCAGCATGTTTGCAAAATCGCGTCGGTTTTTTACTTTATCTTTATCTACTTGGCTATATGTAACCAAATAAACAGATCTTATCTCGTCTGGAAGCAATCCAGGATTCTCACTACTAGCAGAAGACTTTTCCGAATCAGAATCGTACTCGTGCAACAACTCCATGTTTACAAAACTGGATTGCAGCGATAAACAAGGCGCGTCCAGTCAAGGGCAGTGTCCATAGGCACAGGCTTCCCAACATGTGAATTTCGAAACAAAGCATGTCCCACGTTTTTAAGTTATGAAAGTCATCTTTTTCGAAATAAATAAGGCCTTCAATGCATTAAAAACCTGCTTGAAAATAGGAAAACAAGTCTACTGTATTCAATATACAACAAAACAACAAGACACAACCGGTTCTCCTTAAATCATTTCGCTAAGAGAAAGGGGTGCACCTTTTGCCCCCAGACTGTAGCCAGGTGCCTTGTCCAATTTGTCACGTTTGCATGATCAGATTAACATTATGCTGCAAAGTAACAGAGATATCAGTCTCGTCTTAATAAGCATTGTTAAGAAAGGTAGACGTTTTTTGAAGTACTATTTGAAAACTCACCTATGCGAAAAACAGTTAAAAAATATTTTTAACATTTCATAACCTGAGGATCAGGCCCTCTCTTGTTTCCCTTAAAAAGTAAAAAACGGAAAATCGAAGGCCTGATACATTTACTGTTCAGACCGCGGCCTTTGATTGGTCAAAAAACAATGTCACACACAATGAACTGCTCTGATTGGCGAAATGCGTGGCAAGGCGGGTGGCGGGTTTACTGTCATGTCAAGTCGATGGCCATCGTCGCTTTCTTCGACTTAGATTGCGAATTCTGAGCTATATAGCTTTGCGCCTTTGGAAATATTTAGTTTACAAACATCAGGCTTTAGTCAGGTTTTGAAAAGCCTCAGATGACTTTGGGATCCAGAAATGGAAAGCAGAACAATCTGAATGCAATCTGAAGCATACTCGTAGATCGCAAAGACTTTGCGCTGGCAATTCTTCCCACTGGATTGAATCTAGTTTCGGCAGTTCTTGCTAGTACTGCTATAACGAGAAACGGTTATTTGAGCCGGTGATATGCAGCTAGTACAGTTTACATTGCGCACTTCCTGCAGTCCACACATTCGGACCCGCGCACGGAAATTCCCACGCATTCAAGCAGGTTTCCCAAAATAATCAACCGACCTCCATGCTTTCCTATAATAACTGGGCTGTTTGTTGAAGAGAATAGGTGCACTGATCCGGATTTTCAGCCACTTTTAAGCTATAAATCTTCTTTAAAAACGAAAACACGCGCACTCCGCATTTGTTTTGTTTTGGTTATTTTCCCTGGTAGTACTAGAGCGAGGCAACAGTCGATGACAGCTGACACTTTTTGACATGATTTGACTGAAAGGGGACACTTTTAAGAATACTAGTCACATATTTGGAAGAAAATTGGAATTTGTAAAATAATACAGCCAGCCTCGCTTTCATGCGGTGCTAGTCGCGTGACTTTAAAATAGTTCCATGTGATTCGAGCAACAAACTCCAGATAACCCTAGTTTTATTATAGAGCCTCGTTTTCATGCTAGCACCTAACAAGTGGCTTGTGCCTAGTGACTTGCCTTAATCACGAAATTCCACGGGTTAACATGCTCCCGGACTCTAGGGATCATAGTTTGTCAAATGAGCTATAGATAGGGATGCATCTGCAATATGAGCTGTAGGTAGACAGTAATGACATAGCCAAAATGAGGTTTCTGAGTCACCGAATTAGGTGGAACATTTTCGATTCATTCGTAAAATGATTTGACAGATGTATTCAAAGCGTCATACACACCCTACATCTGACATTTTGACTATAACAGGTTTCATCTTTTTTAAGTCTTGCTCTTTATTTACCTGGTTTTGATCCATTATGGCAGTTTCCATTGCAACTGGTGTGTGAATACCAATGCCCCTCCGCCGATATCGCGAGTGATTAGGGCACTCATGCAGGAGGTACACCGCCATACTAAGTGCGTATGCTGCTGTCATCATTGTCTCCGAATAGACAAAGTCGTCAACTGATACATCTGGTTGATTGCGGGACTCCTCACGGGCTCCAATGGCGACGGTAGAGACTACCGAACTCTTTCCAGCTGCAAGGAGAGAATAATCCTCAGATGTCTGTATTCAACGCCGGTCCTTTTATGTTTTCTTTCATGAACGATCCTTTCATGTTTATATGCAACTAAGTACAAATAAAGAAATTGTTGTTGTTGTTGTTGTATGCGGGAAATTACCCTGCTAGCAGAGGTTTTTTTTCTGTCAGTCTTTTATGCTAGCATTAAGTTGTTCGCGTGTCTGGCATGTCGCGTAACAACCACGCGACATACCAGACACGCAAACAACTTAATGCTAGCATAAAAGACTGACAGAAAAAACCTCTGCTAGCAGGGTAGCGGGAAATCTAAATTCCTTACAAACAACTTTGATACGCGAGTAACCAAAATACTGTTGGCCTAAAGGCACAAAGGCCGGGCGCATGGTGTTGATATAAGAGGAGTAGGGATTGTCATGCGACTTCCAGATATGGGTGTCATATTATTGGTTTTCCATAGTTCCTATGAGCATAGGAATACAAAAAGTGTAGGGGTCATGTTGGTCGATTTTTCTGAACAGAATCTTCAGAAATTTGTACAAATCCGGGACTTTCCAGGTGAAAAAAGTGATCTATGTTTGCTGCTGAAACTCCATCTCTTATTGTGAGGCACTCATTATTTAGCAAAACTTTTGCGGCCTCGATTATTGTGTTTCTGTTCCTACATATTTCGTCACCTGGCCGTGAAGATATCGCGACCTCAGGTTTATTTTTGCCATATAGTAGTGCACGGAAAGGGCCCCAGTGTCCTTCTGTAGTCAGAACAGTCTTAAATGCATTTAAAAAAATGTCTTAAAACAGGAAAAACGGTTGCGATTCCATTATTAACGAAGTCCTAATAACCACGCATGCAATTCTTACGGACATAATCACTTCTTTATTCAATTCAATATTGGTTTCCACGAAGTATCCAAAAATGTGGTCATTTGGCTACATAATTCCAATCTTCAAAAAAGGCGACAAGACTGATCCTGGAAACTATAGAGGAATTACGCTATTATCCCATCTAGGCAAATTGTTCACCCTTCTAATGAACAAACGGCTGACAAGTTATCTAACCAACGAAGGCATATTTTACCGGAGGAACAAGCAGGATTTAGAGAAGGCTACCATGCTAGCGATAACCTTCTAGTTATCAAAGTCCTATTGACAAATATGTCACCAATAAACCAAAGAAAACAAAAACTTCCTTTTTACGTGTTTCATCGATTTTCAGTAAAGCTTTTGATAATATCTCAAGAACTAAGTTATATGACTGAAAAACTTGCTGCTATAGGTATAACAGGGAAATGTTTGTCAATCATTAAAGACAGTAAGGACTCGGCTTGTGTAAAACAAGATAACCATCTATCAAATGAGTTTCCATGCACAAAGGGCGTCAAACAAGGGTGTATGCTGTCACCAACTCTGTTCAACATTTACATGAGCGATTTGCCAAGCATTCTAAACGAAGAACATAACCTACCTACAATAAAAGGGAACAAACTAGGATGCCTTCTCTATGCAGATGACCTCATACTGTTCTCGAAAACCCAGGAAGGCCTACAAAATAACCTAAACAGACTTCTTGAATATGGCGAGCTTAACAATCTCTACATAAACCATAGTAAAAGCAAAGTGATGATATTTAACCCTAACGGCAGAAAACTTGTGCGCTACTCTTTTTTTCTAAACGACTTACAAATTGAGAATGTCACATGTTATAAATACCTTGGAATCGTCCTCAGCGCTTCAGGAGGTTTTGGCAAAGCAAAACAAGAGGTGAAGAGCTCAAAAAAGTTGCCCTAAAATCACTTTTTGCAGTCTGTCGTAATTTCTATACAGCATTTAAAACAGATGTTTCATTAACTTTACACTTGTTTGACACACTAGCGAAACCAATCTTAACATATAATATTGCAGCGAGATATGGGGCTTAGACGGCAAATACAATGAACTCCGAGACCCAATAGAACAAACCCACATATTATTTTGTAAGTAATTACTCGGTGTCAGCAAGAGAGCAGTAAATAAGGCGTGTAGGGCAGAACTAGGGCTCCCCCCTCTGATTGTTAACATTAAAGCAAATACACTATCCTTTTGGATGCGACTACTAACGCTACATGAAAGCAGACTGGCAAAAATTGCATACACAGATATGTTTGAAAGTTCGGCAAATAAAAATTGGGCATCACAAGTCAAAAATCTACTATTCCAATGTGGCCTTGGCTACATCTGGGAGACCCTTAATCATGAACCCCCAGGAGGAAGAAATTAGTTACCTAAGAAATATAATGAGCCAGAGACTGCAAGATATAGAGCTCCAAAATCTATATTCAAGCCCTTTCGATGACGAATCCAGGGCTCAAAGAAAAAATAAATTAAGGACCTCCCGTCAATTATTTAAAGGGGCACTGTCACGGTTGTTTCAACAAAATATTATAAAAAAGGACCGGTGATCTACATAAACAACTCAGAATCCTCCTTATCCTGGAAAAAGTTTCTTGAAAGCTGTTCAGCCTGATACGAAATAAAAAATGTCATTTCGCAATCCAATTCCATCCGCTCGATAGCACACGAAAATACTCCAATTTTGTACTCATCTTTTAGCTGAAAGGTTATTTAAAACCTAGACGATTATTTTGTTCGTTTCTTGAAAATCTGACTGCATTTGAGCTACCTTAATTAACCCTAAAATCGTATAAAATGGTGACAGTGCCCCTTAGAGTACAAATTTGAAGAGTACCTATCAGATATAAAAAACACAGATCACCGGGGGGCCTTAACGAAACTCAGAATTAGCGATCATATTCTTCAGATCGAAAGAGGGCGTTACATCAAACCCTGTTGCAATGTCATGGAAGACGAGAGACATTTCTAATTGATTGCATAATTTACGAAGAAAAAAGGACGTTATTACTTAATGAAATTGGGCATCAAAACTTTTAAAATTTGATAAATCCTCGCCACGACAAGGAGAAAATCGGAAAATATATACACGATTGCTACGAATTGAGAAAAGAACTTTTTCAGGGATCCACCACCCATGTACACTGTGCTCGGTGCCTGAATAAACTTGTCTTGTCTTGTCTTGTAGTCTTTCTTACCTTCAATAAGTAGTCTGTTTACGCGGTCCCCCATGTTTGCAGGATCAAAATCACATACAATCAGGCAGTCGAACTTTGGAGCGTTTGCAGTGCCATTTGGAAAAAGAACATCTAAAGCTTTAGTTTCACTCTCGTCTTTATAGACTTCAAAAGGCACTTTCTCCTTTATGATTTCCGATTCCAGTGCAGCTTGAATAGCCTCGTTAAGTAATCCAACAGAGTCACCTCCCATCACAACAGTCACCCTCTTCCCCAATCCCTGGGACGTTTTGATCAACATTATCACTCCTGTTACGTTAACCGTACCATTGGTTACTATAGCAACAGAATTGGCATGTGACACCCTTAACGCCGCCCTTACTAGTTTCTCGATATCTGGCGCTTCACCAGACGCATGAGAGAATTCCACACGTTGTTTTATGCTTTGTAGAGTATCGTTTCCAACTACTGAAGCGAAGAATGGATTCTCGTCCAGGGTGATGAGGCGTAGGTCATCCACTCGGTTAGTGAACTCTTCCAGCGTTCTGTCTGTCACAAACATACTGCCAGGTGCGTGGGAAAAACAAATGGCAGGCTCTGTAGAGTAAGAATAGTTTGATTTGCTTCACAAAATATGTTTCATATTTCATTTTATTAATTAGAGCCGCTTGAAGTACAAGAGAACTAATTTGTTCATGAGAAATGGTGAACTGCAATTGTTGGTGGTGGACATATCCAAGCGAGGAGGTCAATGATGAACAAAACAATGGTAATGCGACTGATGGATACCAGGCAATCCCAACCACGATCCCCCCCACCCCCAACCCCCCACACAGAAGGCCAGCGATGCGATGACGAATCACGCATCATTGATATATGTAAATGGTCAGGCAAGCCTGTAGATCCTGTTAGCTGCGAGGCACTAAGTACAGAAATGGTAGTAAGGAATTAACCTTGTGTTAGCTAAAGTGCTAATAAAATTTCACGTGTGCTTCTGTTTGTAGTCCTAGTATACAGAGAAAGAAAAAATATCTGACCTTGAGAGGGATTCGAACCCGTGGCCCCAGGACTCATTGAACAAGGACATTTGGGCAAACTATCCCACCATAGTTCCTCCCACGGAACAATCCATTTGTTTAAAGGCCCTGTTTCGATGGGTGTGACAACGTTGTGATTTTGTTGTCATTTTGATCTAATACTGCAGTAAGAAACTTTCAAATTAACACTAGTAGTTTATTTTACCGATCACTTAAGCCCGTTTTAGAGCAAATAAAATATAGAAATATAGAAATTCCACGAGATTTAGATGGATGAAGTTCACTACTTTTTTTCATTTCCCCATTAGCATAGACTTTTATGAGCTACAAAACTATATTTCACGCCCATCGAACACAGGGTTTTTATCGGCCCACTATAGAAAATATATGAAAAGAATATGAACATTCTATTAGCAGGAAAACTAAGGCAGACAGTTTGATGTCTGCTGGATGGCACAAAGCATGCTGGCTTTTTCTTACTTGCTTCTCTGATAGCCAGTGATGACGTCACACCACAGGCCCAAAATACAGGGACATCATCACTTCCAAGTGGGGATGCTGGATCGCCAAACACATGGCCACCAAGGTCCCTAATTCCAATCATCGCGGGGTTCCCTATATGAATTGGCCCTCCATGGGCCGCATCATAGGCCATTGTCATGGCAACTGTCTTCTCTAGAAGTTTTCTAGGTATAGGTCGCATTGAGACAACCATTTGAGGACAAATCAGTTTCCCAGCCGGTTTGCATTCTAGGTTAGTTTTATACATGGGGACGGCTTTGTTCTCTATCAGATTTTGTACAGGGATACCAGCGTCCATCATGGCATAGTCAAAGGAATATGTACAACCAATGTAGAATGTGACCATCTCATCCCAGGGATACCCGGACAGGTCCCAGGCCGTCTCAATTTGCTGATCCCCGAGTTCATTGCATCTGGTAATTTTGTAGCTTGTCAAGTCCGTCCTTAGAGGTAAAGAACAAATAGGCATAAGTAGTTGAATAAGTATTAAAAAATTCAGAACAATAGCAACACATGCCATCTTATGAAAAAATCTAGGCGAGGTAAGCCAAGTACATTCCAACCAATCTGTGAGACCGTCCCAAAGACGTCCTGAGTACATTCCAAATGTTCCAAAGGAAATTGGCATACATGTATGGTATCTCCTTGGCAACGCCAACAAAATGTACTCATTTTAAAATAAACACTTCCCCAACAAGTCTGTTAGAAATTATTGACAAGCGATATTGAAAATTTAATTTTTTGAAAATGACTGAGAATCTGATAGCTATCATTCTGTCATCTAGGCAAGGAAAAGAAGCCAGGTTATGCGAAGAAATCAGAATTGCATCCTAAAATCGGGGTATCATTGTAAACAAACTCGATATAAGGATTTTAAAGGTGAGGTATTGTTGCCAGGACCCCAAAAAGTCATCGTAAAACCGGGTTATCGTTAAATCGAGGAACGTAAAATAGAGGTTCCACTGTAGTTTAAATGTGTTATTTTGATGTTTGCTGGATTTCCGGACCAGTCTCCCAGATATCAAGCTTTTATAACTATTAACTTCTTAAGGTTACTGAGAACCTAGCGGGCTATGGCAAAAAGAAATCATTTTTTCACAAATATAATTTTTTTAAAGGTTTTATTAAAAATGTGGGTGTGACACTTTCAAGAGCTACCACTGCAGAACTGCTTGACCTTGACTCCCAAGTAACACATTATTTTAATCCTTGAAGGTGTTTCTCAAAAACCGTGTCTGCGTTTTTTTAAATTTTGCTTAGTTCAAAAGTTATGGAACTTTTGAAATTCCAAGGTCAAATTTTATAGAATTTTCACTTTCTAAAAATTTAAAAAATTCATAACTTTTTAACTAAACAAAATTTAAAAAACTGCAGACAAGGTTTTTGAGAAACACCTTTAAGGATTAAAACAATGTGTTTCTTGGGAATCAAGGTCAAGCAGTTCTGCATCGATAGCTCTTGAAAATGTCACACTCAAATTTTTTATAAAACCTTCAAAAAAATTATATTTATTAAAAACTTACTTCTTTTTGCCATAGTCCGCTAGTCCTTTCTATAAGCTTTCCAACAATATATAGGTTGACATGTTTTGGTTAAACTAAGGACGTGTATGATTTTTTTTCCGAGGACGTGTGCAAAGGTTCTCAGTGACCTTAAATGATGTGTAAAAATACATATTTTATTATATCTAACTGCTTTTTTTATTTAATGTTATAAATTAGATTTTATAAACTAGAGTAGTAAATTATCATTAATGTATATTATATTTTTATTTTTATTAACATTATTGTTAACTCCAACTCAATGATGATCAAACAATCATGGGGTCAACAACTAAACAGCATGGTTCAAAGGTCATTTTCTGGTTTGTTATTCTTGCCTTTCAGATGGCTGTCATGAGTAATTCACAATTACTTTGTAATACTCCTATAGGTTTTGTTTAGAATCGTATGATATCTCTTTTTTATAGAAAGTGAAGATGAGATATCATATGATTCAAGTACGGTATATTCAAAGTCTTCAGTTGATAGATTCTGCCAAAAAATAGCACTCAAAAGGCGATATCGCCCTCATCGCTTCTGCATGACTCGTGCAATATCGCTTTTTTGTATTTTCTTAGCAGAATCTAGCCGCCTGAAGCTTTGAATAATTCTATAGAATTAGTGTAATTACTTTGCGATTGGTATCACTCGATCATATGAAAACACCAGCTGCTGTAGTAGTGCCTGCATGCAGGTTAGGTCAGGACTACAGATAAAATCAACACTTTGTCTTTAGAGGAACTGATTATACTTTTACCCTTTTTCAAAGTTTACAAAATTGGAAGGAGCGAATGACTGCCCTGGAGCAATAATGGCTTGTTTCACATTTTATTCACAAGTTAAAAAGGGTGCTGGCTCACCCTGCCCATAATGCATTGCTTAAATAGAATAGGAAATCAATAATAAAATCAATGTCTGCAATGCAAGATTTATTCTACTGACTCAAATAATCTCTGCCATGCTAGAGAATCAGCTTGCTTAAATAGAATAGGAAATCAATAATAAAATCAATGTCTGCAATGCAAGATTTATTCTACTGACTCAAATAATCTCTGCCATGCTAGAGAATCAGCTTGAGATCAGCGTATCGGCACAGTGTGGCGATGGGGATAGCTTGTACATTATTTTGAGGTATTTAGTTTAAGCCACAAAATGTCTCTGAAAAAAATAACCCCCTGTTTTGAGTGAGGGTGCCAGAATTGCCCCCCTGTAATCCATATCTTCCAAATTTTTACCTATATTCCACTGTCCCCTTGGGCCTAGTAAATGACAGGTCCCTTTGCATGATGCAATTATATTTATGTTCACCTTTTCATGGGGAGAGGTTATGATCATGTAGTTTGTTGACTTTGCAAAATTGATTGAGATTTTATTCAAAGTACAATATTGTATCACTTTAAGGCTGATTTACATGCGCTTTTTTTCGGGGTCGATTTTGTTTACCTTCATTCGATGTCGGCCTGACTCCTAAAATTCTGATGTGATCCAACAAAAAGTACAATTTTGTATCACTTAAAGGCTGATTTACATGCACCAATTTGTCGGGGCCGTTTTTGTTTACGTTCATTTGGTGTCGACCCGACTTCTAAAAATCTGATGCAATTCAACAGATTTTTGTCTGCCCCGATTTTTCATTTTACAGATCAAAGCAAAGGCTCAACAAATCGCAGCGTGTAAATGGCCATTTCTTCGTTTAGAAAATATTAAGACCCAAGCTCCCCTCCCCTCCCCTGTGACATTCCCTAACTAGGAGACTCCTCGTATCATGCCCCCTTGGTATGATATTAAGCAATTATTGGATGAGGTTTTTGTGATTTCCAGAATAAACAATGTCGAGACAAGTGGAATCAGGCGAGGCCGTAAGGCCGAGCCTGATTCCACTTGGCGAGATATTGTTTATTCTGAAAATCACAAAAACCGAATTCAATAATTGTTTTATTATACATTGATTCAGTGAAAATACTTTTTTCTGTCAAGTAATTTCTTTTACACAAGCGCCTTGTTAAATAGGGGAAACATTCAAGGGCTGTAGTCCCATGAAACATTGCGGGCGTAGGATCAAGAATCAGCTAGCTGATTCTTCAAGAATCAGCATGCTGATTCTTGGAGACCCTTAAAGTGCGTGATTCCCAAAGTAATGCACTAGTCATTTGTTTCCACCGACCCCCAACCCCCGCGACATGCGGGGATTTTGCCAGGCAATAGTGGGGGAAATATCAGTGGTTTGTCTTGTATTCGTGCCCCGATCCCCAGGGAGTTTACTTCAAATTTGCTATGGCTCAGATAACCGGCCGGGGGAATGGCAGGGGAAACAAAACATCTGTCTTTTTCATGTCGGAAAAGACACTCTACTGGTTTTGATAGTATTAGGAAAGTTTCTTGTATCCATCTTGTGGAGGGTGGAATTTGTCCCTTGGGTGTAGGAAATGTTTCCCCGGGGTGTAGGGAATTTGCCAAGGCCTTCTTCCCTGGTAGGCGGTGGAATTATTTCAAATTTGACAACATCTGTTTTATATTCCCCTGCTATGTCGCGGGGGTTGGGGGTCGGTGGAAGCAAATGACTAGTGCATAAATCGCGCGCTTTTAGCCAATCAGAATCGAGATAGTGAGTTCAATGTATAATAATAGCACTTATGAAGAGTTAGCACTTGATAAAAGAAAGATTGAGAAATGTGTATGGAATATCTTACCTAATATCCGATTGAGCCGCTAAAGGAGGAGCAGATTTGTCACCTGTCTTGCTACGGTAGAGAAGTGGGCAGGCCGCATGGTTCAGTTTACAAAACAGTTCGAAGTCGTCTGCCAAATATTCTGGGATGATTGCTATATTAGCTTGCATGTAACCTTTGCATGAGCCAGCTACGCATTCACCTCTCAGTGCAGGATTGGAGCGAAATTCTTTTCTAGCTTGAAGGGGCGTCCATGATTGTTTGGCGAGGTTGTTTATATGGCCAAGAGTCGGTCGAGATACGTTGATGAGACGAGCTTTTGCTTCCATACTATTCCTTGCAGCCATAAAAGGTCTTGACAAAGAAGAACATGCAATCTTCGTCAAACCTCGCATGTTCTACGCCAGAAGAAAAAAAAACGCTTTTCCCCCCTGGTCTTGGTCTTCTGTATGGGCTACCTGTGGCTAGTGACGAACGAGAATAAGAAACTAGTTCCCAAACCACAGGCGTCCCTAACCAGAACAGAACACCAGATGTGTTGTGCTCTCGTTTGTAGAATATGCAGTAAACTTTGTTTGAGTGATTATTTTCGTGTTTTGGCGGTATTTGAGGAACCTTCTAATCAACCACATACCCAGAGAGACAAGAAAGAGACATGGCAGGCTGTCGATTGGGTACCCTGTGCTGTCACGAGAACTCCACGAGTACCACGCACGAGACCTGAGACCCGCATACATGTTTATTTCAGTGTTCAGTGTGCACGATATATTTCACGAAGTACATGAGCAGAACGGTGCTTTGGGCTGGCTCGAAGGTTGCCAACAAAGCCGCAAATATAAGAGCTTGTCTGATAAAAAACAGCTGTTATTTTGGTTTGCAGTCTAAAATGCTCTCCTCGGTAGAAACCGGGCCACAAACATGGAGTCCCGAGGAAGCCAGACACAAATTCAGAGCAGACTCACCGGAAATCTCGAAATTCGAAAACTCATCAGGAATGTGTATGCAATTTGTGCAAGCCAACGTTGCAGTGATACCATCCTGTTTGGCCGACGATTTTGCGGAATTCTGTCGGCTTAACCAAGCGCCTTGCCCTGTACTTTATCGTAGTAAGATCGGGGAAATCGGAGCACCGCCGTTAGCTAAAGATTCTGATATCAGGTTAGCGAATATTTTGAATACATTAACTTTACTCAAGCTGTCAGTAACTCGTACTAATAAAAAAACAAATGATAAATAAACTTGTTCCCAACTGGCCATGAGTTGGGGAACAACAAGTTTGTTTATCATTGTTGCTAATGACTGGGAAGCAAAGTTCACACTGTCTGTTGTACATAGCCTGCGGTGCATCATGGGAAAACCATTTGGCTGCAGGGTGATAAGTACCTATTGCTATTTTTCCTAAAAACAAGTGACTGTCCATGATCCTGTTAGTGACTGTCCATGATCCTGTTTTAAAATACCTTTTTGCTCCCATGACGCATTGTGCCTACAGATAGTTGTGATGGGTCATCATCATCATCAGGTCGAGTCTCCTCAGGGACAGATGGTGGCAATGCCACAACGGCCTATCTAACATTAGCGTCCGTAGCTCGCTAGCAGACTGCAGGCCAGTGTCACGCTTAAGGCTGTCTATGTAGGTCGACCATTGACCACCCCAGGAAGATATGAAAAATATAGGGTCAATACGCGGCAGGAAAATATTTTCCTCCTGTGATTTCTACAGTTTTCTTCAAGTCAAGTATTATTTTTTAAATCATCGTTTTATCATCATGTTGTCTTTCAGGACTGACATTTTAAAGTACATTGTCACACATCATGATGGAAAACAAGAAACAAACAGCACAGTTGACAATCTAATGAGCTTCCCATTTGATGATATGGTGACATTTTACCTGGGATGTAGTTTCTCTTTTGAAGATGCCATGTTAAAAGCTGGAATCCCAATACAGAATGTCATGGAGAACAAAAATGTGTCCATGTTTGAAACTAAAATTGAATGCCTGCCTTCTGGAAAATTCACATGCCCTCAGATGGTTGTTTCCATGCGACCAATCAAGAGACACTTGATAGAGAAGGCAGTAACTGTGACAGCACCCTACGAGTCCGTGCATGGAGCACCAATACATATAGGAGACCCTGACTTGATAGGTATCTCTGATCTTGCCAAAGCTGATATGGGAGGCAATTCCCACTTTGGTGATGAAGATGTTCCCGTCTTCTGGGCTTGTGGAGTCACATCAAGTTTAGCAATTCGATCTGCAAGTAAGTCCAAGCATCCCTGGGACAAGTTTTATCTACATACACTATTATCAAAACTGTATGTTAGTTTTATGTTCCCTTGACTGAAAGTGCATACCGTATGTTTCTATTTTCACATAATAGTGGAGCATTTTGTGCAGCACTAGCAAAGCCCCATGCATAAAGAAAAGTTGTATTATAACCATCAAGTCACTTTTGGATGGTTTGAGACATTTTGGAACATAATCAGTGACATCATATCACAAAGGGTGTAAGCTATATGGGTACCTTAAAATTTCAAAAGTCTAAGTAAAATATTATTGTAAAACCTTAGAATATTGGCATTTTTTTTGCATGTCTCTGAGTCTTGTTTTTCCTGGAATTTTGGCCATCTCAGAGTCTTGGATTTTTTCTACTGCAGTCTTTGAGTCTCTGATTTTATATTTTTATTTTGACTTGAAGCAAAGCATGATACCGTCAGATGAAACCACTGGACAACACATGATTACTATGTGTGAGTCTAACCAGCGACCTTAAACCTCAATCCTCAAACTCGGATTTTGAAATTTGTCAAGTCTTGGATTGACCCATCACTACCCCTATCACAGCATGACTTTGACATTAGATATGTAGCTATCAACATAAAGACAATTTTTGTCAAGTTTGGTCGGTATTGGAGCTTTCTTTATTTAAATATAACGATTTCTTCTTTTTCTTTCCTGAAATAAAACCTATAGAGGTCATTCTGTGTGTTTGTCCATCTGCCCATAACACAGGCATCCCAAATTTCGGTGGGAATATAGTCACACGTGTACCTGTTTAAAAAAATCCTTTCTCTAAGAGGACCAAACTTGGGTTACTTATCAATGGGAGGGGGTGCTGTGAAATGGGCACTTGGTATAACGTTATCGTTGGTGTCATCATTTCAGGGAGTTCATGTAATCATAGTAAAACATAACTGATATCTCAGGAATGAAAGCTGGTAAGACAACCAAATTTAGACAAATAAAAGTTCTCTTGGTGACAAGGGCGGTGCACTTACATGATCTAGTTGTGTGACATCATTGATGATGTCATCATTTAAAAGCCGTGTTTAAACAAAAAAAAATATCAAAGGAAAGGTGGTAAAAACAACCAAACTGTTTCAATGGAGTGGGGGAAGAGGTGACATCATTGATGACATCATCATTAGAGGGTGTTTGTTTAATTTATACAAAAGAGTTCATATCTCGTGAAGGAAAGGTGGTATAGACAATGAAACATGGACACAATTGTCTTGGTGATATGGGGGATGCACAGATCTAGTGATGTGATCTGAGTCATCTTTTGAGATCCTTTAGAAAAATTATGGTATGAGTTGGTTGCTATGGCAATTCTCTTGGTCCCACACCAGCCTTACCTTAAATTTCTATGTGTACATTCTTCTAACAACCTGGCAGATAACAGCCATGCCACAGAACTGAAATTTGTCCCACTGGGACGTCAGTTACTAACATTTTATTTGGATTTTTATTGATCTGCCAATTTGATCAATTACAGGGGGAAATGGTAGGGGTCTGGACACTAGCTGATTTGCATACAAAACCGAAGACCTGGCAGGCCCAGGCCATAACATGCATGATCTTTAGTCTATAATTTGTATTTCAACAGAATCTCCAATCTGTTTTTCCCACTCACCTGGATGTATGTACATTTCTGACATCACTACTGGAGAGTATTTCAAGGCCTGCAAGCCGTCATATGGAAATGATCTGCCAAAAGTGGTCACAGTTCAAGACAACCCCTACTTTGCTTCAATACTGGGCACCCAAGCGCTTGACAAAATAGACAAGTTAGAGGAAATCATCCAGCATGACCCTGGCAACAGAGGAATCATCAATCTACACATACAACATGAGCTGGTCAAGGGAGCATTAAGGTTGTCCCATGCTGGCTCTGTCGCTATAGCAACAGGATTTCCACGTTTCAAAGATCAGATCCCTCCATGTGAGACAGATGGGCTGCCTGGAGTGATTTCAATGGCTAAGACATGCAAAGCCTTAGGGAAGAATGTGACATTGATTACCAGTCATTATAATTCTAACTTACTAAAAGATGCTGTGGAACATTTTAGCAGCTGTGGCATCCTTCCAAAGGGGATAGAAGTTGCGACATTTATGGTCCCTGATGGCAAATCCAAAGAGGATGCAGCCAATGAATTCTTGTTTTGTGATCATACTCACAAGGATCCAAGGTTTGATGTGTTGGTAGCAATAGAAGCTGTTTGCCGAACTTCAGATGGGACATATAGAACAATGCGAGGCAAAGACCTGTCGGACATCTGCTACAAGAGCCCTATAGATGAATTATTTGTGCAAGGTATGTTCAGCATGCATACACAGCAACTCAATTGCAGGGTCTTACTGCAATTCAATGGCCTAGATCAAGAAAATGGCCTAGTACATGTATCACTGTGAAAAATTTTATAGTGAGGCATATTCATATTCCCCCTTCCGATTTTCAAGGCTTATTTTCATAGCACATTTTAATGATTATTAATAATCAAAATTAATTAAAACTATTTACAAGATGTTTATATTATATACCATTGTTTTGGTATACAATGGTGATTGTTTTTGTGCCTTGATTTTATTTGATTTTTCCAAAAGAAAATTGTGCCCCTGACCTAATGAAGCTCAACATGAATCAGCCAACATTAAATCTCATCATGTAAGACAAATCAGCCATAAAATTATTGGCTCCTCAAACATGACTACTTTTCGACAAAACGTGCACTTTTGAAAAGTAAACCTTCGCGAAAAAAATCGTCACACTTCATGGATGGGCGCAAATGGTAGTACTAAAGGTCTGAACTTAGATGGTGATCAGCACAAACATGAACATTTTCTTGAATAATTTTTACAGAGTCTAAAAATTTGGTAATTATGCAAGGGGAGATAAAAAATGTTTCTCCCCAAAATGTTGAGAAGTAACTGCTGCAGAATAAAATGAGAAAAGAAACAGATCACCAAATGTCATTTCTGCTCTACCAAGACAATATGTGTATTGTTCTTTTTTTCATTTTTTTATCCCAATCTGTCTGCGCAAGGAACATTTCTGATTGGCTGAATTGTTCCGACCTACCCACCAATTTGTGGTGACACAGGAAACATCTTGCTAACTATGAAATTGTAGTCTCAGTTGTGTCAGGTAACGTAAAAGTAGAGTAACTTTCCTTATATAGCGCTTATCCTCAAAGCTCTAAGCGCTGTACATTTTTGGATAACTCATCCTATAGAAACCAGTTTTATAAACATAAGTATGTGTTAGTATGGCGAGTTTTGTGACACAGAGGCTGGGCAACTTCCGACTTTCCTCGTGGTTCTTTAACGTCTCTTGTTCCGCGTTAGTGTAGTGTACGTGCGAGAAGACGCGAAGGTCTAACCATTTGCAGATATTAGAGCAACGACAGCACCTTCTCCTCAATTATTTAGTTTATATTTAAATTATAACCCTGACTGTTGGTCCGGCCGGGGTTTGAACTCCCAACCTCCCGCCTGCCATAAGCCCGGCGCTCTACCACTGCGCTAACCGGTCGTCGGTAACACGCAACCCATTGCATTGATTGCAGAATAAATCAGCTGCCAAACTCCACAAAGCTGACAACTAGCCCAGTAAACTGGCATTTTATGTATAACTATTTCAAAAAAAAAGTTTAAGCGGATTTAGACACACTATGGCATAAGGGTATAATGATATATTTAAGCATTAGAGCAAAACTTTCTATGACTTTATCGGCGCAATAGAACACGCGTGATGTTGGGAGAGACACGAGAACGTTGTAAAATGACGGCCGGAGGCGAGCATGGGGCTTTGCTAGTGCTGCACAAAATGCTCCACTATTATGTGAAAATAGAAACATACGGTATGCACTTTCAGTCAAGGGAACATAAAACTAACATACAGTTTTGATAATAGTGTATGTAGATAAAACTTGTCCCAGGGATGCTTGGACTTACTTGCAGATCGAATTGCTAAACTTGATGTGACTCCACAAGCCCAGAAGACGGGAACATCTTCATCACCAAAGTGGGAATTGCCTCCCATATCAGCTTTGGCGGATCGTTGCCTTAGCTTTGACACAAGAAGAAAACAGTTTTTGTGTTATTAAGAAATTAGAAAATAACACCTATGTTGTATTGTGAATGTGCGCATTCTGATTGGTTAAAAAGCGTGTTTGTAAGAGACCTGATAAACACGATTGTCACGCAACGCTGTCGCGCGTGTGTATGTTATTTTCTAAAAGCAATAAAATACTTTCTGCGTGCTCTCTGGTTTCTTACAAACACTTGGGGAGTGTTGGTCGAACTGATAAAACTTGAAAGACACTCGCCTTCGGCTCGTGTCTTTCAAGTTTTGATCAGTTCTCCCAACATCCCCCTCGTGTTTGTAAGAAAGCAGAGAGCACGCGGAAAGTACTTTTATTGCTTAATGAAAGAGACTATGCATCACTCGGACAAGAGTCTATCTGACAGGGCAAGCATCATATAGAGCAACAGTTTCTTTTTTAAGAAAATATAAAACAAAAGTGGGGAGGGTCTTTTTTTTAGCCTTGCTTAAAGAAATTGTAGCCCTCCCCCCGCTAAATAATGACACGTCCCTCAGTGAGAGATGTTCGTGTATAAGCGATACGGTTAAACGTATTTTTTTCTAATTATCAATTGTTTTCATAAATCAGACGTTGCGGATTCGGATTGAGGCGAAACTTCGTGCGGATCGGCGGATTTTCATGAGAAATTGAACGGTTCGACGGATTTGAGGACCCCTCTTCACCCTCCCCCCCCATTTTCAAAATTCATAGCTCGGCAATAATTTCATAGAAAGAAGAAGAAGGAAAATATGTTTCAGTGTTCTTGCTGGGAATTGAACCCAGGACCGTCGAGGTATCTCTAAATTATTCATACAGACCGGCAAGATCAGTCATGGTATCATTTTGTAGGATCCAACAAATCATTTAGTAATAGCACATCAACAATGTAAATCATTGCCTTCACTATTTCAGCCAACAAAAGTGGAAAGATTCACTGCATCGGCATCGGCGATGGAGGTAATGAAATCGGCATGGGTAAAGTAGAAGATCAAGTGAGGCGGTACATCAATAATGGAACTGTGATAGCAGCAACTGTAGGGGCTGACAGGATCATCACTGCTGGGGTCAGCAACTGGGGATCCTGGGCTCTAGGCATGGCCTTGTACCTGCTCTATGAGTGCCCTAACCATTCCAGGTACCGCCGTCATGGAATTGGCTTCCATCAGCACGTCACCATGGAGACCGCCATCACAAATGTGCAACAGGTAGAGTACAAAAGCACCGTTCTACTCTAGATAAATTACAAAGCATGTGTTTCTGTTTTCGTTGGTGATCCATACTAAAGCTGTTGGAAATGAGGTCTCATAATTCTAGTATTCGGACTGTTTGTCCGTAATTCGGAACTTTCTTCAAATTTATTTTATTTTATTGTCATTATTTATTTCATTTTAATTTAATTAGTATATTTCTCTTGTTTTTATTATTTTTAAAGAGCCTGTGTCAGCCACTCCTTTGTTATTGTTGTCGTTCGATATTAGAAGACGAATTACGTGTAGGAATATCTAATTCAACACCTAAAACCAAAGTTTCAGATTTGATTTATCAAATTGCTCTATATTCTCTAAATCAGCCGATGGAAATGGATGCTTTCTCCGACTTGGTGTGTTGCTATGCTGTCAAAATGGCGGCTGACACAGGCTCTTTAAGGAATATAATGTAAATTTTAATTAGGTACGACATTGTAATGCGCAGTTGAAAATTTCTTATTGATAACTGCGCACTAAATGCAATATATTATTATTATTATTATAAAAATGCAATATATTATTTTGAATTTCGCGTTTAAATACTCAGTCAACCATGATGCTTTGCGCGCCATTGTTGTTTTGCTACCTTGCGTGCCTTGATACCTTCCTCATGTGGGATGAATTCAAATGATGGAAGAACAACCCGCAACATGTGTAAAAATCAACGCTTATGAGATACAAATGACAAACACGGCTGCATTCTCGTACCCAGAAGTCTCCAGCTCCTCACCTCATGTGGCAGACTCTGGTCAGCCCGCATTCACGCATGCGCCAGATCTGAGATCAGAACGTCCTGCGCATGCCCCACAAAAAGTTCAAATCAACCAATCAGACAGCGCTCGATTTTTAATACTCGCCCAAAGAAAGAGTAGCAAAACAGAAATTTTCAGATTACAATTCACACATGTAAAATCCGTTAGTTGATTAGAATGATCAAAAACTAATGTCTGATTTTCTTGACAGGAGCGGCAGATTCTGGAATACTTCGTGAATAAGGGTGTTCGTGATGGGGTGACAGGAAAAGCTGAAATGTCCGTTGATGGTCTCGCGTTTGATGCTGTCCACCGCAAGATGTTTGAGCAGCTCATTGGCGTGTGTGTGTAACTATATTGGCAAAGGAACAACGAAATACGCAGGGACTGTTCTGGACGGGCATGAGACTGTAAAACTTATGGCGAATACTTCTTCCAGTATTTGGATCGTAGTCACCCTGTTTGATGAAGATTCAAGGGACTCATGTATTGAGACTCAACAGGCAATGTAGATGGACAATCAAATACAGGGTCTAGGTGGGGGAGGAGTCGGGTGTTAATATTTCCGTGCAATTTGTCGGTTGTCAGATTTTTTGTTATTTTCAACTTTGTCGGTTGTCGCCGTTATCAAACGACACGTTTTGTCAGATATGTTTTGCCCGTTTTATCGGTAGTCGGCGAGTTTTTACGTTTGACTCCTTTCCACATCCTGTAAAATACTTTTTAAAATGAGATGACGAGGGATAGTAAAACTAAAACAAGACCATGATTACTGAAATGATTGCGCAACGGAATATGTGTTGTGCGTAAATTTATAAATTATCAGGAAAACGACAACCAAACTTGGACAATATATTGTAAGAACATGGTCACGTGGTGTTACGTCATCCATGACGTCATTATATAAGAGCTTTCGTGTAAACATCATATCTGAGAAATAGGGGTTCCTCCCGGTTAAAACGATAGGGATGACCGTAGGGAAGCCCGAATTTCCACAATAAAAATACCAGATCAGAAACAAATTCCACCCTAAAAAGTACTCCTCGGTCCTACTACCGTTTTCGAGCTACCGTGAGAGGCAAACGTTTTACGCGTTGCTTTGGCTTGTTATCTTGCATGTCTTTTGTGGACGAGAAATCACGTTTGTCGCTCGCTGATTTGCTTATGTTTTGACCGTTATTTTCTAGCGAAGTGTGTTGCGAGAAACGCGACTATTTGTCTACAAAATTAACGTGTACGTTTTTAAGCCAAAACAACTCGTCGAAAAGTTTGCTTTTCGCGGTAGCTCGAAAACGGTACCATTTTAATTCAAAGAACCCCTAAAAAATTCCGGATCGTCGATTTGAACTAAAAAATACGACGGTCATATCTTCCATCCGATTAGTGCCCCCCCGAGACGCTGGTGTTTGTTTGTAAACATGAAATTCATTTTAATTGCCACCGCAAAATAATCATTTTAAAGTAAATTGGTGTTTTTAACTGTTCTATTCTCCAGTCTGTTACTCAAGTAGATGAACTGTCCATGATATAGTCATGGACGTCGAGAATGTTGCCGGAAAGTTGTTCCATAGGCGCATTAGTACCACCCGGCCCCCGAATTATACTGCTAGCAGAGGCCTCTTTTCTCTGCATTTCGCTGGCATAATCCAGGGGCGTAGCCAGGATTCGAGAAAGGAGGGTCACATCTGTACAAATGTATGTATGGTGCCCTTTTCCAGCTTTACAATATTTTTACTGTATTTCTTCTAAAAAGGGGGTCACATGCACCCCAGGATCCCCCTGGCTACGCCCCTATAATCTTATTATATCATGTTACTTTCACGCACCTGGCCTCTTTTCAAGAGAATTTGGATTGGGAGAATTTCGATATCCAAATGGAACACACCATTTCCCGGAAAGAATAGCAGAGGTACGTAGTCCTAAATTTTCGAATACTTTTCCCGGATACTGGTGTGTTCTATTTGGATTTTCTAGCGAAATTCCCAAAATCTGACAAATGGAACGCGCCACGTTGCGTATTTCGAAACAGTCGCGTTCCATTCGAACATTCTCGTAGTCCGGTCAAATTAGCCCGAAAAAAATTGCAACATTGGACATTTTTGGTACTAATTGTCAAAAACATATGTAGGAATGACATTTTTGGTACTAATTGTCAAAAACATATGTAGGAATAACATATCCAATTTCGTAGAAATCCGACCGGGGGAAGTTGGCTAAATTTGATCTCAAGTGGAAGCCACTGTGTTCGCTGTGTGGGGAGCCTGTGGTGTGGTAACAGCATGAGCCACTTTCCAGCGGTCGAAGCATTCAGGCGGCATTTAGAAGGTTTTAAAATACGTTTGCTAACAACCTTCTTTCCAGGGAATAAGTGTTCATATATCCAAGATATTGATATGCAAGCATCTGGAGACAACTGGGAAACATTTGTACAAGGTAGAAAAAGGCTCTGACTCTTTACGTATCACTATCGTCATTCAGGAACCACCCATTCGCGCATTAGCGGGGTACTGAATGTCGGTCAATGATTGTTTTGTTTTGAATAAAAGCAGAGTAGAATAACAATAACGTCTCGATAATTAATCGTTTTTGGTAGTTCCAGACCAAAAAGCATGAATTCGGGAGCTCGCTGCGCCACTGCTGGCGGCAGAGGACAGATTCTGGCTCATATCAAGAGATTGAAATACAGTTCTGTTCAGGCTTAGTGAGAGCCCTCCCCAATGCAAATTTCAGGCACCAATAAATTAACTTGAATTGACAGCAGGACACAAGTGGTGTATTTCTATTGACCTCGATAATTCATGACATAACTATTTCATACCATAAGCTATCAGCAAATACATTTTACATAACAATGCGGAACGTAGCACGGAACGTTGAATGTACGTTGATTGTGAAATTTCAATACAATCGATAATAATCGATAAGTTGATTGGACTAAAAATTTGTGAGTATTATTATCAATTAGCCAATCAAGTAATTATTATCGATTGGATTTTCGATTTATTGATTGGATTGTCGATATCGATTTCTATCGATTGAACACACCAGGCTTCAGAACGACCCGATCCGTGATTATGCAGAAATTTCCTGTGTATAAAAGGAAAGACATTGTTTGATTATAACTTATTTTTCAGAATATTTGCTCAGTTCAGGAGTAGTGGATGGGATATTGTTGCTTACTAAGAGAGGAGAGACAGTCTATTCTTATGGACAACTATCTTCTATTAATGAGGTAATCACAAAGGGACAAAGGGGTGGGAGGGGGAATATAAGTCAACTAGTGCAGTACCCATGGATAAGTGCCAGCACACTCTTTTAATTCTTTAATGTATCATATTTTGTTTATTGGATCAGTAGAACGTATATATTATACAATGTGTCAATAACACGTGACCCAGGCCTCAAAAGTGAACTAATGTATGTGCAATTCCAGAAAAATAGCTCCCACCATGCATGGATATTAACCCCAAAGCACAATGAATGACTATAAAAATAGGTGTCTGTTGCTACATATATTTCTGGCTCTCTCACTCTGCCCATAATGTACTGCTTTGCCGTGAGATTCAGAGACTCTACAAAAAGTTTAATTAATTTTTGTCAGTTTAGTGCATTTACCATACACCATATAAATGCTTGCAATGTGTGATTCCAGAAAATATCCATCCTCCCCTCCCCCACGGAAGGGTGTTGAAAAGTGTCTGTAAGTCTGTTATGTCTTTCTGGTCATGAAAAAATTGCTAATTGAAGAGGCCATAGCATGTTTAAAGATGTGCTAAGCAAACAAAATTTGACATTTTGCTAACAACAGCTTTTTTTAAATAAAAATTTCAAAGTTTCTGTGACAATGCAACAGGAATTCAAACTTGTGGTCAAGATCTGAGCTGGTTGCTAACTAGCCTGTCAGAAATTTCAACTCTCCCCCCCCCCCCTAAAAAAAAATACCCATCCCCCTCAAAAAAAAATACCCGTGGATTTTTCAACCCCCCAAAAATACCTGGTAGAATTTGCAACCCCCCAAAATACTTATACTACAAATTTCATACCCCCAAATATGTCGGACCCCCTCACCCATCATTTTTATACATATACATATAACCTTTTATTATATAGACACGAGTGTTTTACTGGGAAACACAGCACTTGTAGATCTCATACAAAGCTACATCCAGGACCTGAGTGACATATTTTCCATATCCTCACTAGTGAGGATATCGGAAAGTGCTTGGAAATCAATTTGGAATTTTTTCTGGTTTGTCTATATAATAAAAAGAAAAATACACGGTGGCTTGAAGATATGAGTTTTATTTTCTCGTGTCAAAAACAATATTTTACTCATCGCTGTGCTCATTAGTAAAATATTGTTCTTGCCACTTGAAAATAAAACTCATATCTTCACGCCACTGTGTAATAATATCCTCTATATATATATAACTTTATATCCGGGAAACTCAGCCTCCCCATCGTCCACACACACACTTTGCCATTCATCTGTAATGAGCCCTTCACTTTAAAAATCCCCCTCCATGAAAGTATTGTTTGCTTTATGACAGAACCAGTTGCAACAGTTTGTCAAGTTGTATAGTGCATCAACCAATGAGCAAGGTAGTATTGTACAATAAGTATTTAGTACTAAACTTTTACTAAGGCTTCCATCAGTTAAGATAAGCACTATGAACATAACACCTTGGCATTGCTTTAATGAAATGAAGAGTTGATACTTTTGCGTGTATGTCTGAAGTACTATAAACTTGTACCTTGAGAAATAGATGTTTTGCTCCTGTGTTAGGCTAGCAGTTACTAGTGGACTCAGACTTGCAATCACAAAAGATTTTGTTTTTCAGAAGAAGCATTGTGGAAAAGAGGGCTCATTTTAGCAAGTACTGATGATGAAGACATCCATTACAGTGTTTATCACAAAACATACTGTAGGTAGGTCAAGGTCGACACACAACTCGTCATGTTCATTTCCCGGGGGTGGGGAGGACTCCCATATTTTTTGGTCGGGGATGATCGTCGTATCTTTTAGGGGTTAAAATCACAGGGTCTTGGTCTCTTTTAGGGGTGATCTTAATCTTCAATAAAGTTAGGAAGATTGGTATCTTTTAGCGCCGAAATATGTGTCCAAATTGGGCAATTCCAGAAAATAAAGGTACCCCCCACGGGCGGCATTTGGATTAAAATCAGGCCTCTGGTACCTTTTTAGGGGGTAAAATTCGAAAACTTGCAATTTTTTCTAGATAGGTACCTGTTAGAGGTCCGTTCTAGCAAATCAAGCAAATCACACTTGCTGGTAGCCTCAATTTCAGACCTGTTTTCCCTCGTAAAAAATACGAGAGAAAATTACGAGGGAAAATACGTCTTTTTGGTATCTTTTAGGGGTCAAAATCAACTAAGCAAGGCCATTTTAGGTACCTGTTAGGGGTAAAATCGAAAGTTACCGACGAGCACCCCGGCCCCAAAAATATGGAAGTCCCCCCCTGGGGGTGGTCCTTAAAGCTGTGTAAGAAAGAGAGATTACTCGATGAGAAGACAATAAAATGGACAACATTAAAGGCAGATTTGAGTCAAACACGGAAATTTTTTGATGGATTACTTTTACCTGTTACCTGCCTCCTTCGCGCCTACTTGACATACGCGACCTCATCTTTTAAGGTTTCTTTTAGGGTAAGAAATTATTTGAGCGACCAAAAAATATGGGAGTCATCCCCCCGAATTATGCATTTCAGGCCCATTCAAACTATTAAGTGTAAAGCCCCAAATAAGAAGTCATGAAGTGACCCCTAAAGAACCTGAAAGATACTCTTTGCAAACACACTGAAACACAACGTGCCCCCTTAATGCAGTTACTGTTTTCTGCATTATTTAGGTACCGATCGTTTATTATGTATGGGGGGGGGGGGGGGGGTTCTAAATTTATACATGTCCACGACTAGGAAATACTCAAATGGTACAGAGGCTGCTTTTTATCTCCCTGTATTTGCTTTTTACTTGTAAGCGTTTCCTTGTGATTTCCAACTTCGCAAAAGTTGCCTCTGCACGCAAATGGCATTTCTCTTTAGCGCATGTGTGACGTGTGAGAAAATGGCGTGAGCTTGGAGAAACTGGTCGATCAAGTTTGTGCGCGAGCAAGAAAAAGCTCCACAGCTTCCTAAAATTACCAGACAGAACAAACTGTACAAACTGCAGGTGCAGGTTGTAGGCGCAGGATAGTGTTTTTGTAAAATGAGCGTCTCAACTTTGAGAGTTTTCTTATTTGCTTTGCAACATTTATTTGCGGCAGAACACAATATCTTCACCCAGTCTCGCCCGACCGCTGAGGGCGTAGTCTTCCGTCACGTCAAGTCTACTCTCTGTCGCGACAGCATCACATAATCCAATGTGTAATTACTTTAATTTCCCTTCATTTGAAGACGTCCCCCTTGTCTAAAAATAACGTTACTCAACGAGTGAAGTTGGTTCCAAGTTTGGTCATTATGCCTTGAAGTATGATTTTCTCTGTCACGGGTACACCCTGTGGTGACTTCATCGCGTGACCACACTTGAATCTTCCTTGCTTCGAACAACGTTGTACAAGTTTGGCTGTCTGATAGCGTTTGCTTCTTGAGTTATTCATTTAAGCATTAAAAAGAGGATTTCCGTGGTTTTTATAATGTGAGACACGCACGAGGGATGCTGGAAAAGCACGAGAAAAGTTTGGGCTCGTAAGTTTCAAACTTTTCAAGTGGTTTTCCAGCATCCCAAGTACGTTTATCAGATTTTAAGAGGAAATCCGCTGAGAAATCGAGTAATCTTGACACAAAGTGGAAACAATTTTTAGATAGAGTATTACAAAACCAATTTCCTTGTTTCTAGCATTTTATGAAAGGTATTGATAGAATAAAGAATTGGCGATAACACCGAGAAGAAATTCCCAAGGAAACCTGAGAAATAATTTTTCAAAGTTGTGAAGATATGGTGTTGGCTGCCCGGGGGGGGGGACTCCCATATTTTTTGACCGGGGATGATCGTCGGAAATTTTCAGTTTCACCCCTAAAAGATACCAAACATGGCGGGCCATAGCGTGGCTCAAAAAAATATTACCCTAAAAGATGAGGTCTTATGTGCCAAGTAGGCGCGAAGGACACAGGTAACTGGGGAAAAATACCGTGTTTGTTGAAAAATTCCGTGTTTGTTTCTAATTCATCGTCTTCTCATCGAATAATCTCTCTTTCTTACACGGTTTTTAGAAGCACCATCATGAGAAAAAGCAATTTGGACACAGTTTCGGCCCTAAAAGATACCAATCTGGCTAAAATTTATTGAAGATCAAGATCACCCCTAAAAGAGACCAAACCAACGTGATTTTAACCCCTAAAAGATACGACGATCATCCCCGGTCAAAAAATATTGGAGTCCCCCCCCCCCCGGGGTTGGCTGTTGATGTTCATTTCATAGTGCTGTCAACCTATACAAATTGTATACTACTAGTATGGATTTGGACAACTTTCAGGATTCATTTTCGATGTTCGGTGTTGTAAGAAATGATTTTTTTAGATCAGATATTAAAAGCAGTAAGACAGAAGTCTACAATATGATGTCAATAATTTTGTTCCAAGAATTTTTTCCAATCGTTACTCGATTTTTAAATGGATTACGCCTTAATATACAATCTTCGTTCACTGGACAAACTGCGCGGACCCCATTGGTTAAAATTGATCACGTGATTTTCTGTTACCTAGCGACATCAAACGGGGCGAGTGCGTTATTGGTAATAACGCATAAAAATCGTGCAGTGTTCACTGCAAGTGCAAATCTTTCTTGATTTTACAACTTATTAATGCTTATCAATAATTTTTATTTATGCTTTCTGTATATCCGAGCTATCAGAATGCAGTTCATGTACCTAAAATATTCCGAATTCAATTAAAATACTTGCATTTGAAGTAAAAGTTGTAATTGATTTTGAGTCTAGCCAGGGAAATCATTCTGATACTTCTTCACGCATCGACACGCAGGTCCACGCCGTGAACTCAGATTGTATATTAAAAGTGTTAAAGACTTTTATTTCGTGTTTTGTTGACAAATACACGCACTTGCTGGCAATACAATGAACTCTAAATTTTTTGATACTGCAATCGGCTAACGCCTCATGCAATTTTCAATTTATCGTTCATTGTATTGCCAGTGCGTGCGTGTATTTGTCAACAAAACACGAAATAAGTCTCCAACCCATAAATAAACCACAGAAATCGGCTTTTTATTGCTTTTATAAAATAACTTTATCTGCCGTGCGTTTAGGGGCCGACCATTTAGCTTTTGAGTGGGGGGGGGGGGGGGGGGTGGACTTTTTTGTCGGTGCAAGATTTTTTTTCTACCTCTGTTAAGCGGTGAGAATTTTTTCCAATAAAAAAAGAAGGGTTTTAGTCACCATTTTGCTGTGCAGGAAATTTTTTTCGGCCCAGGAAATTTTTGTTCGACCCCCCCCCCCCCCCCCCCTGCTTCGAAAGTTAAATGGTCGGCCCCTTATAATGTGAGAATGCACAACTCTCAACCAATCAGAGCGCGCGAACTATCTTAGCTATTTTATAAATTGCTTTGCTCGCAGTTCCTTGTGGTGTAAGACGGACGAACGCATGTAAGTTGAAATAGTTTATTCTATAGAGTAAAATCATTAGTAAATCATTGACACTCGATTTACAAAACATTATCCTGCAATCTGCACATACAACCTGCACCTGCAGATTGTACCGTCCGCAAAATTACTTTTTTGTCCTTTCGTTACTCAAGTTTTAAAGAGTCCTTAACGCACATCTGATGTTGAATCGAGAAATCACTTGTGAAAGCGCGCGCTGTTTGCGAAGCAAAAACCCTGACGCCATTCTTGTAAAACCAGCCAAGTACAAGTCCACGACCAGGAACGAGGTTGTGACATTTGTGTGCAGAGGCCACTTAAAAATTCAAAACACAGGGGAGAGAAAAAATTCAAAACACTGGGGAGAAAGTATTGAATGGTTCCAATGAATAATTAGAAAACCTCAACTCTTTGCAACGTGATTTTCATTTTCTAACTACCAGTTATTCTGTTTCAGTACATACTGCACGTCTGAGCGCAATAAGAAAGGGCTTGTGGTGTGCAACCTCCCGTATGGTGTTCTGATAGCGTCCTATCAACCAAGTCATACAAACACCCGAGCTATTGACGTGGTAGAGAGAGCATGTCAACTTCTCAGATCCTGACAACTCTGTTCCTTAGTATGTTAGTGATGTCAACCTATCAGATCCTGACAACTCTTGTGCCTTTGGACGTTTGTGATGTCAACTTCTCAGATCCTGACAACTCTGTTCCTTTGGACGTTTGTGATGTCAACCTATCAGATCCTGACAACTCTTGTTCCTCTGGATGTTTATGGCTTCTTTGCTTTTGAGAAACAAGTTATGAAACCCGTGGGGGGGGGGGGGGGGGAGGGGGGAGGGGGAGACTCCCAAAAAAAATTAGCCGGGTGTGTTCGGTGAGAGAACTGCATGATTTTAACCCTAAGGGATAGCAAATTAATTGGGTGTGCTCAACAGTGAATTTTACCCCTAAAAGATAGAAAATTGGATGCGGAAAATCCTGTTACTGCGGTCCTTGAAATTATACCATCAACGATTTATTCTGTTGTCAATGAATTCCTTTTGCGCGAGACCCCCTAAGGGATAGCAGACTCTTTGGACACCCTAAAGAGATAGTAGTTGGTTTATTTTATACCCTAAGGGATAGGACGAGCACCCCTGTCTATTTTTGTGGGAAGTCCCCCTTGGGTTTTCTGACTTCCATATCTGGTTACCTCATGTTCTCCCTTTGTTTTGATATTGGTCCTCGGTCTCCATTCCCGCCCCTCCACTAAATGTGTAGGAAGGTTCTAGAAAAGATAGTCTCGTGCAAAGCTAAGACCCCGTCCACACTAACGCGGTTTCGTTTGAATCCGTATACTTTTTAATACGGTTAGGCCTTCCGTCCACAGTAACACGCTGATCGTTTTCATCGAATCCGTATAAGTTTGAAAACGCTCTCGAAAGTGTATCAACGCGAATCCGTATACATTTAACAATTAGACCTCGAGGCCGAATGTGCTATGATGAATAGACCATGAGGCCGAATGGTCTATTGACATAGCACATGAGGACGAGAGGTCTAATTGTTTTAGTATAAACCAACTAGTTGGTCGTTTTTTGCAATGAATACCATTATTTTATGTTGAAAAAATCGAGTTTTCTTGCAAAGAAAGGTGGTGGTTTTGCCAGGTACGGTCTATCACTAATAGACCATAAGTAGCTCAGCCAATCAGAATGCAGGACTTGTAATAGACCATTAGTTGGTTTATACGGTCGAATCCGGATAAAAATGAAAACGATAACGTCAATTGTACCATTAATTTGAGACGGTCCTTGCACACGCCAACATCAAATAAAAATTGACCGCTTGTTTGGAGCTAAATCTCCCGTCCACTAACACGCTGCGAATCCGCGTATCAGTTTGAAAACGAATACTTTTGAAAACGCGTTAGTGTGGACAGGGCCTAAATAAATCGTCGGAATGGAAACGCAGCAGTAAAAATAGCTTCTTGTAAATAGTTTATATTTTAGTGTGAAATAGCTGTAAATTAGCTGGCGTGATGTCACACACTCCGTTTGGCTCCGTCTGTGACAACTCACTTCTATTCTTGGCTTGCACGTGACGTCATTGGCAGCCATGTTGGTGTACAGGAACAAAAGGAAGTTCATTTGCTGCTTTTGTTCACCAACATGGCGCGCCGCCGCGCTTTTGTGATTTTATTCACATAGGAATGAGTGCAACCCAAGAATAGCTAAGTGTATTGTCACTATAAACAATTGTATTGTGTTCTATTGTAATCGCTCACGGGGACATTCATTTGAGGGCCTTCGCTTATTTTGGACGTTGGAGCATGCCAAACGATGACGGGCTCTGGGTACGACATGAAGAGACTCATACGTCTGCACGCTAAAGCCAAACATTCCATACTGATGACGTCTTTTGACTCGACGGATCTTGTTGTCAAAAGAATTACGCTGGCAGTTCAAATGATATTTAATTTTCATAGAACACAAAACATGTAACAGAGAGAAATTCAAATAAAATGAAAAAGTTTCTGGCTTCAGAATTCTGAGATTTGAGTTAAAAGACGTCATCAGTATGGAATGTTTCTTTTCGATACAAGGAGAAACCTCGACCAAATTGGAGAAAACTTGGGATTTAGACAAAAGGCAATTGCTCAAAATTTGCATAGACAAAGCTGACAATGCAGCTACTGTCAACATAATCAGCACAATAGCGCTGTTCACGCTGACGTCATCTATTGTTGTGCCAACCAGGGTTCGATTGGTTCACAGAACAAAGGGCTCTATTCAATCTACGGTTGGCACAGCATTACAATGGCAATGTTGATAAACAGTGAATAGCGCTATAGCTGCAAGCCCTATGGCCGTAAATGCGGAAACATGACGGTGTTTGACGCAGACGCTCAGCACAAACAGAAATGGGCGTTATACAGTTATTTTACTCTATTATTTATGCCTCTTTATGAGAGACTTTTTCGCAAGTTGTGCTTTCGCAGGCTTAAAATAAATGCCACAAGTGACGCAAATCACCAAACATTTAAAAAAAGGAGATACAAAATCTCCAAGCAAAATAGCTTAAACCTCGAGTAAATATCACACGTACTTTAATGAGATAATGGGGAATCGATTTTTTTAAAACCCAGATTCTGGATTTCCGGTTTGAAATTCCGTTGTTGACCTACCACGCATGCTACAAATCGGATTCCCCCAGAGCCCCAAATCTTGCCGCTAGCCAAAAGTCGACGGGCTCTGGGTACGAGATTGATGACAGAGCCGTTTAGACTTGCCCCAAGTCGTCCTCTTATGTTTTTCGTTAGAGCAAAGTGAAGAAAAAGCGCGCGCTTCCGTGGCGCGCGGGAGAGTACAAAAAAAAGTACAAAAAAGTACAAAAAAAGCGCAACAACGGACTTTGGAAAAGTCTAAGAGACGTTGAGAGAAAGACCTTTCTGCACATGCCCCAACGTTTAAAATCAGCCAATCAGCGAAGATGATGACATCGAATGGATGTCCGCCGAGCTGAGGAGCTCTGGCTCTGAAAGTTCCTACCCTCAACGGGTATGTATCAAACCGCGCATGCGCCAGTGACTTTCACCAGAGCCTCCCCCTCGATCAAAGAGACGAGCCGGGGAGTTCTGGATACGAGAATGCCGCACTTTATTAACTTGCAATAATTGACTACAGTATTGACTACAAATAATGGACAAAGAGTGGTTCAGGTGTCATCAGGGATTCCAGAGATGAAGCTCTTCATTAAGGTGTTGGTGGCACAGAACCATGTCATGTGTTTACACCACACCCATCATACCAGCACATCAACTGGAACACAAGAGTTAACCTACCAACAAAGACAACAGCCATTAGTTGAACTTGGAATGGACACTAGCATCCAGGCACAAAGTAATGTTATCGTTACTGTTTCGTTGTGCTTTGTTTGTAAGTTGCTGTAGCATCACATCAAGCTTAGATAATAACTCCGGTACCTGAACTGAACTCTACGGAGGAGAGTCACTTGCATTCTTTACGTAAAACTGCATCCACAATCTTCTGCAATTTGACTTTACTGTCGACATACCCATCCCCATTCTGTGAAGATTAGAAATCAAAGGTACGATTGGTGAGCTCGTGGAAGACAGATGGTATTTTTATTTTAAAGAAGAAAACGTTTTTTTTAACTCTGATGTAAAGTTTGTGGTCGTGGACCATGTCTTTTGACCCGAAGGTTGTTGACCAATAAAATATACTTACAAATTCCTAGCACCCGCAGGTAGTCGAAGTTTATGGCAAATTTCTACAGACCCGTAGGAGGGGAGTTTGAGGGGTTCGAACGAACCCCCCACGGAGCTAGAAAAATTAGGTTTTTGGTCACACAATAAGAAGGAAGCACCTCCGAATGCTATAAATTGGATTTATACAGGGTTTGTTCTAAAAAACGGAGGACAACGAACCATCCTTGGGGCCAGAAAACAGGTAGGAAACAGGAAACACAGCCAAATCCTATAAATTTGGCCTATACAGTTTTTTTTTTTGAAAAACTGAGGACAACGAACCCCCCTCAAAGAAAGCGAGCTACCGGGCCTGTTTGAGCTACTTTGTGGGCGAAGACTATATCCCAAATAACCATTTCAGTTACTTCAGAGATCAAGAGTTCATCTATATTTTAGAATTTTGCGATCAGAAGGTATAAGTGAGTAGTTATTATTTACTGGGCTTTTCATAATTCTGCGAACTCTCGCTAACGATTTCCAACCGTCAAACCGCCTTCTGGCTTCCGTCAATCAAACCGAGTCTTTTCGTCGTTACTCTTTGTGCTTTTTGATTGGCCAGCACGTAACCGTTGCTGTCGCGACAGGAAGCCATTTAAGCACTGCTTAGGCGCTGGCCAATCAAAAAGCACAAAGAGTAACAACGAAAACATGACGAAAAACCTCGGGAGTTTGATTGGCGGAAGGCAGAACTCGGTTTTACGGTTGGAAATCAATAGCGAGAGTTCGCAGAATTATGAAAACCACAGTAACGGGGGAGGGGAGGGCTGGGCTGTGAAGATTTTTCAACAGTATTTTAAGGGGAGGGTTGCACTTTTTAGACGGGATTTGTCAAAGCATTTCCAGCCATTCTAAGGGCCAAGAGATCACAAACAGACTCTCCAAAAAATAACATTGTCTGAGCTCCTATCAGCAAGTGGTGAATAACAGTTTGCATAGTAAATGTAGGAAGGCGTAATTGTCGTAATCACTTACTTTTATAAGCTTTTATAAACTTAAATGATCGTAACAGACCTTAATTTTTAAACAATTCCTTAAGGTCCTCTTAAGTGAGTCTTTTCTGCCCGACAAAAACTCCGTTTGACTTTGACTAATCTCGTAGCTTGATTGTCAAAATCATGGTGGAACGAAAAATGAAGAAGCAATCAATCAAATTCATAGTTCCGACCTGTCATTCAAAGCCATAGTTACTGTTGTTATGTCCCACAAACAAACCAGAGTTTTCCTTTAAAAAAGTCCAAAAATATTCCGATCCCGCTTTGGTTTACCAGATGTCTTTATCTTCGGATCATCGAAGTTTATACTGTCGTAAATGGCAAAAAAGTGCTGTAAATCGGATTGATTTCGGAAGTCCTGAAATACTGTTTGTGGGACACGATCAGTTCCCGTGGGAGAATCTTTCCAACTCTGATTGGTATCTCCAGATAGCGTGAAATGGTTTAATTGTTTGATCGGAACTATGAATTACAGTTAAACCGGGTGTTAATTTCCTCGCAACTTTGCAATGATTGCTGAACAACATTGCAATATTGATTATCAACTTGCTTGATCAATTTGCAAATGTGTCGAGCAAGTTGCTAATAGCGTCGAACAATTTCCTGGAAGAAAATAAATCGCTGTAAAATCCTCTAAAATGCAGAAAGAAGTCGGAAATCACAGCGAAAGAGATTGCCCTGGGTACGGAGTTGTCACCGACCAACACACAGAACCCAAACCAAACCAAATTTTATAATTTGGCGCGTCCAAACGGCCTGGGAACGGAGTTGTCACCGGCCAACAGACAGATTAGTACTGCTCGTTTCGCTCGCATTCCAGATTTCATTGAACCTTGTGCAGATTACGTATAATATTTGTTTCGAAAAAGTTTATCACGTGGCGACTCTTGACCGCCTAAGTAGTTGTGAACTTCTCGTACACAATAGATTGGAACACCCCCGCTCACAAACTGTAGATTCCAGATGAAAACATACTCTAGGATCCCTAAAACTGAAAGGCTACTGTATTTTCATTGGTAAGCGCATAACTCCGGAAATCAAGATCAACTTTTTGCCAAAAGCCTCCTGTTTGTGTATATTTTGGAGTTTCAGACAATACAATTACATGCTTAGTTTTCAATCAAATTTTGGGCATTTTCCGGCCATCTTAGAATGCTCGAATTTCAAAAACGTCTCGGGGGAGCATCCCCGCCACAGACTAAAATTATATCCGTACTTTATTCCAGCTGGGCTTGCGTTGGGTCATAAACTTCCAACCCTCAAAACGGGGGGAGGGTAAATTTACAGCACAAAACCGGGGTGGGCGCTGAAATTACCTTATAAGGAAGTAACAGGAGACCCTCTTGATAAGAATTTCGGGCAAATGTAGCAAGAAACTGTGAAATTTTGAATGAAAACTTGCAGGATTCACAGACTCGGGTTCTCGATCTGTCCACCATTGATTTTGGCTTGGTAACCACGCCAAAATACCCATACTAGCCCGCGCGCGACTCGACCCAGTCCTCTCAAGTGCATTCGGCAAAAACGACAATGACTCATTGATATGTTGAGGCTTGATCGTGACAAGAGTGATAAAAGCATGAAACTTGGCACATAAATTCCTTAGGACATACCAAATGATATTAGAAGGGGTGCCCAAGTCAATGTCTCCATGTTCTCCTTTAAGCGGGATTTTGAATTCGACTGAAAACTAGATTTGGGCTTCCTGTGGTGTAAGTTCATTTTATCGGCCAAGCGCTAAGATTAAGGTTCTAATTAACCATTGTAGCGGTCCCGTATGTTTTAAATGCTATTTGCCACCTCCTGGATGCATTTGTTTTTCACAAAAGCGACCGCTTAAACGAAAAAAAGAGAAAAAGCTCGGCCCCAGGCCCCAATCGGTCATCCAAGATGGCGGCCATCATACTGGTTTGTTGTGCTGGTAAGTACCTGCAAAAAAATCTGAAAATTTCTTTGCAATAATAGTATTTGTAGTGGAAATATGTATCAATCTTAGATTAATATGTATTTATCTGTTCCTTAGAAATATTTCCAGCGAATTTTGAGATGAATTCGGGCTGAATTTGAGTTGAATTTTGTTCGTGATTTCTCTTCGAGAATTCGACATGGATCTCAAGTAACTTACAGTTCACAACATTGTCCACTCCATTGTGACAATAATTGAAAATTAGCTGTAAGTATAACCTACTTATTAAGGGACGTGTCATCATTTAGCATTATTTCAAAATAGATGTACTGTTAATAATATAACAAGTATATTATTAAAATACAAAGACTATTCTTCACTGATATTTTGTTCCGTTCGTACTAAACAGTACATTACATGCAAATTCCCTATTTCTATATTTTTGGCCCAGCTTGTTTGAAATTAAACTGCATTATTTAACAACACATGCAAGCTAAAATAGCCAGAAATCACTACACGTTTTGAAATGCATGCTTTTTCTTTCAGGCACGCCCACCAAGTCACTTTGCTAGCACTTCACAACATGAAGCAAGAGGCTTTCCGCTTGAAATCTGCTGATAACGCCACTGGAGTATCTTTTACAGAATGGGAAGATGCATTGAAGGAGAGAAGTCCAACATTTTACTTCTGGGATCTTATCATGAAATATGAGACTCTTGTCCTCATTTTGATTAGAGCCCACAGGGAGCGAGACTTCTCTTTGTTTGTGACGGTCCTAGAGCAGCTGGCCCCCCTCTTCTTTGCCCTTGATCACACCAATTACTCCCGGTGGGTTCCCGTTCACATTAGGGATATGAAATTCCTCCCGGATCCCATCAAACTGGAATTCCAGCAGCATCAGCACTGGGTTGCATCCAAAACAGGCAACAATTTCTCCTCAATACCCCTTGATCAGATCCACGCACAACAGAACAAGCATGTTAAGGGAACTGGAGGTGTTGTCGGATTAACCGAGAATCCAGTTGCCTTCAGGTGAGAGCATGCTGTAATATTAGAGCGGTTTCAATAAATCTGTAAAACACTAAATAATTGTCGCTATGTAATAGTGCAAAGTAGCTAGTACTACTGCATGATATAAAAGAAAATTACCAGCGAGAATATGCAAACTTATTGACATTTTATTGTTCACAGTACCATTGGTTCTCATTTTCGCATTAAAGTGAAAAAGGGTTACTAACAATTACTGACTAACGGCGCGTAAACATTCACTAACTGTTTCACGGATTTTTTAAAAACGCTCATCTTTATGCTTTATGCACTCACATGCCTTTTTTAAAGAAAACGTAACTCAACACTTCAGTGACAAATGACTGCTGCTCGTTTCAGACGATGGATGTTATGTGGCCCAGAACTATCAAGAATCATAGCTGAATTCGAAGATCAGTTTCTTGAAGGTCACGACGACATTGATGCAAAGAATCTCCGCAACCACGAGTCAGGCAGAGCAGCCCAACTTACCTATCAACGCCAAGTAAACAATCTCTCGGATGTTATGAGACGAACTGGCAATCCTTTCCTAGACGATTTTGCTGAGTTGGTACAGCTGACAGTAGAGATTGTGCAGACACAAGTGTCGTGGAATCCATGCAGAAACTAGAATCGGCTGGCCAAGCGCAATACAAGTCTTACGTAACCGACGTCCTCGAAAAACGATCAAAGTCTATCCATCTCCCATCTTCCGGACGAATCACGGAAAGTCAAGTTCTAAACAACGGAAGCAGATTGCAGTTCTACAGAGTAACCTTAACCTTTTTGCGCAGTTATATATAGCATTACAGTGTCGTGAGGGCGACATGACGGAGTTCTTCAGTCATAAAGTTCAAGCCTTCCCTCTCAGAGTATGAAATCTCCGTCTCCCAAACGCCAAGTCTGATCTCCTCAAATGTCTGCCACAAGCCAGTAACCTCGACCCACCAGCTCAGTTTGATTGCAAGGTGCTAGATGGAGCCGTGATCGTACACTGCCTCCCCGTCATACAAGCTACAACGTTCGACGACTACGCGGTCGTTTTCTTATCCCATCTCGAGCAACAGCTTCAACGAAGCAAACGACTGGATGTTGTATGGGACGAATACCTCCCAGACAGTCTGAAAGAAGCAACAAGGGAGAAAAGGGGCAAAGGTACCAGGCGCAAAGTATCAGGGCAAACAAAGCTACCAAAGAATTGGATGCTCTTTCTGAGGGATCCTTCGAACAAGTCTGAGCTCCTTTCATTTCTGTCAATGAAGGTTGTAAGCTTCAGTTGCCCTAGTGACAAATCAGTGTTCATCACATCCGGTTAGTAAAACTATTAAAATACATGCATAACATGTACATCAGCGTATGTTTTCCTTTAGTACATGGTTGTAATGACATTATGTATTTTTATGTATTTTTTTACCTTTCAGGTCCTCGCGTCATCTCGCATGGTTCAACCCGAGTAATGGGTCAGTGCAACCACGAGGAAGCCGATACGCACATTGTAATCCACGTTCGGCATGCTCTTGAAGGTGGAGCGGCGACGGTGCTTGTCAGGACTGTCGACACTGATGTCATCATTATCCTCGTTGGTAAATCGCAGGATCTCCTGGCATACAACCCAAGGGCGCAAATTTCTGTTGCGTTTGGAATGGGACGCAACTACTCCATCATCAACATCAATAGGATATGTGCTGCGCTTGGGGAGTCTCGGGCGTTACCTGTTTTCCATGCATTACAGGGTGTGATACTACTTCCTCTTTTTGCAACATCGGGAAGCTAGCTGCATGGCAAGCATGGGAGTCCTTTCCTGATTTGACCCCAGTCCTCGAGCGTCTTGCCATGCAGCCATTCTGGCAGCTAGCCATCTCCTCTGAAGCTTTTAAGAGGCTGTCTCTGTAAGAACGGACCACTCGATTTCGGGTTCGGAACAAACCTGCCATGATATTTATATCACAGAAAGTACTATCTATGCCTACTACCAAAATGCAGTTTTAAGGATCTCAGTAATTATTTTCGGGGAGTTTTATGAATTTTAACCAGACGGGATGAGAAGCCCTCCAGAACGCCAAAATCTCCTAGTCACGGAGAGCAGTTTTCGCGCCTGAAATCTTTTACTTTCGCATCGAAAACGACAACTCAAATTATATTTTCTTGGTGATTTTTTGTATAATCTTTCTTCTTAAGGTGAAATCTTGATTACATTTTAATGATTTTTGTAAGAAAATCAAGCTCTATCGAAGGCGTCCCTTACGACATTTGAAAAGGTAGGGGTTGAAAACCCGTCCTGTTTTCGAAAGTGGCACTTCCAGCAGCTAAAAAGCACCCTAAAATTTGTAGATTAGGTAATTTTCTTCAGAATTATGCAAAAAAATCTGCGGCACAGCGCGCCGTGGAGATTCGGAAGTGATTTGAGGTTGAGTCAATATGTTGTTGTTGTTGCGTGACAAGATTTCCAGATGCGTCACGCTAATAGTTCATCGTTGTTCTTTTTCTTCTCTACAAATAAGGAAAAACTGCCCAAATGAAGTTTTTGGTTGATATCCGGCAAATATTTTCCTAATATTACATGTATTTGAACATTTCTAATATTTATCTTTTAATTCTAGAAAGCTGATAATAACATACGGTTGTTTATCCAAAGTCAAAGCGAATTGTCTGGCCTTCCATTTCCCTTTTGATAAAGACTTGTTTTTCTAAACAGAAAAGCCATCTAGAATCAACCGATATCAAGTATTCGATGCTAACTGATGTGTATTGGTGTCAATTATGGTGCGTTAATTTGTATATCCACCGTCTGACACCGTCCACAGAAACGAACTTCTAAGTGAATGTTTATCATAGACGGACCATGAACAGAAAATGCAGGTGAACTAAATCTATGTTTTCGTTTCATATTCAATGCTCCGATCCATCGACAAAGTGTTAGTCGATCTTCTTCAGTTCTTTCTTTAAATGACTTTCTTTTCTTACTTATGATGTGCACTTTTCAGGGTCTGGTTTGAAGTGATACTAGTCTAAAGTGTAATTTAGTTATTCATGTTGGATATTTCAGAACAACTGCCTCTAAATAATTATGGGAGGGAAACAGTCTAGATATAGCTTAGCTTCCAAGTATGTAAATGTTTTGTGTTTCCGGTTGACTAGAACTACCTGACATTTACAAATGTGGCAAAGAGTTCTGGAAGAGACGGAAAGCCGAAGAAGGCTTAGTCGCTTTTTTGTAATCTCGTGCGTTTTCCGGTTAGTGGATAGCCCCCCCCCCCCATGTGATTACATTTTGTGAATTTGAGTGTTCAGACGGTGAGCCCGGATTCAAAAATTCAAGCCTGGTTTGCCTGGTCAGCCCTGGCCGGAAGTTGCCTCGATCATGTAATTGGAGCTTGTTTACCCTGTTAATAAGGCCCGGGTGGTAGAACGTTGAACCCACCTAGCCCATACATATCGCGGGGAGAATATACGGGGATGCTCTCCCTATTCCCTAGTGTATGTAAAAATTTCATTCAAGTTCTATCTTTTAGGGGTGTCATATATCATCTGATTCCTTTACCCTATGCTGTCTCCTTTGACCACACCCAATTTACTATTACTAATATTACTATCATTATTATTACCGGTAAATTTGCTGTGGGCCACACCCTGTTTACTCCTCATTTCTACCGACGATAAAACTGTACTTTATTTTTAGTACCAGTACCAGTACCGATTTCGTTTTACTAGCCAATAAAATTCGTTTAATAGTAGTAGCTTTGCAGACGCCTGTTATTTGCATGTACAACAGGCCCGTAGCCAGGGATGTTTGTGGGGGTTCTAATCTAGAAAAAGCGGACAAGGCACCCCCCCATTTCGTAGCAGTAAGAACAAAACGATGCGGAAATATTGTACTTAAAATTTAAATATGTAGAAGTATGAACTTTTACTCTGTAATTTGTGCATTTTTCTAATGCTAATGAACGTCGCGACGTAGAAGAAACAACATTAAATCACTTAACTTCAGATTAGTTGAGCTAGGATCGAAGAACACGTTTTCGATGGTACATTGAATATGGAAACACAGAAAACTTCATCATTAAGTTCATCGATCTGCATTTTCTGTAGTTTGTGAGTTTGTCTGTCTATGATATTAAGCAGCTAGTTCTCCTAGGGTTTTTCTTTATCTATTAAAGCACTCGGAATACGTATTGTTGTTCTTTCTGCGGACAGTAGACTTACAAATCGCACCATAATTGATACAAATACACAGAAGTTTATAGCATCCAATACTTGATATCGGTTGAGTGATTGCTTTTCACTGATATTTTCTAAGAAACCTTTTTCCTAAAAGAGAAATGGAATTTGGGAAGGCCAGACAATTCGCCTTGACTTTGGATAAACAAGCGTATGTTATTGTCAGCTCCTATATTACTATAAGATATTCGGAATGATCAAAAACATGCAATATTAGGAAAATATTTGAAGGATATCAATCAAAAACTTCATTTGGGCAGTTTTTCCTTATTTGTAGAGATAAAAAAAAACGATGAACTTATAAGCGTGACGCATATGGAAATCTTGTCACGCAACAACAACAAGATATTGACTCAACTTCAAATCACTTCCGAATCTCCACGGCGCGCTGTGCCGCAGATTTTTTTGCATAATTTTGAAGGAAATTACCTAATCTACAAATTTTAGGGTGCATCTTAGCTGCTGGAAGTGTCAATTTCGAAAACAGGACGGGTTTTCAACCCCTACCTTTTCAAATGTCGTAAGGGACGCTTTCGAATGAGCTTGATTTTCTTACAAAAATCATTAAAATGTAATCAAGATTTCACCTTCAGAAGAAAGATTGTACAATAAATCACCAAGAAAATATAATTTGAGTTGTCGTTTTTGATGGAAAGTAAAAAATTTCAGGCGCGAAAACTGCTCTCCGTGACTAGGAGATTTTGGCGTTTTGGAGGGCTTCTCACCCCGTCTGGTCAAAATTCATAAAACTTCCCGAAAATAATTACTGAGATCCTTAAAACTGCATTTTGGTAGTAGGCATAGATAGTACTTTCTGTGATATAAATATCAGGACAGGTTTGTTCCGAACCCGAAATCGAGTGGTCCGTTCTTACAGAGACAGCCTCTTAAGACCATCGAGAGAATGACGGTGCTGATGTATGACAAGTCAAGTCCATTGGAGTCCGTCAACGAGGCGAGGCTAGCCCTATTTCCTAAACAAAACGTCAGGAACTTGGATAATATCCCACCAACTCAGGTGAGTTCCATGAACAGTACTTTTACAGTGGGACCCTCATTTCACAATTGGCCACGTAGGCAGCAAAAATGCATCGTAAGATCAGGGTATCGTTCTACAGGGGTTCCATTGTATAAGGGTTCAAAGGAGAAGTATTATTGCCGGGAACCAGGAAAGTCATAGCAAAAAATCGGGATATCGTTAGATCCAGGATCGTAAAATCGAGGTTTAACTGTAACAAAAGCACCACTACAACATAAAATCCAAGTTGTAATTTTTTTTCAGGATGCACTTCTACAGCACATAAGGAGAGCAATATACCAGGCAGGCATTTGGTGCTCTGCCACACAGGCCATCATAGAAATCCCATCCCCCCTCAGAGTTTTCTTGGGTCAAAGTGGATGGTTCCTGGAAACCGATGTGGATGTCCATCCCTAAAGTATCCCAAGTGTGTAGAGAGCTAATTAAATGCGCCTCGTCCCTGCTCCCGGTGCAAATGTGTAAAAGAGAACTTGGCATGTACTCCCTTGTGCAAATGCCGCCGTGCATAAACCTCTGGGAGACGTAGTTAGCCTGCTTGCAGGCAGTACTGGTTGTTTTCACGGAAAACGCGGTTGGTTCGCTAATAGGGCGTAAAAACACCCAGTACCCAATGCAAGCTGGCTAAGTCGTAGTACATGAAATTTTCTTTACACTATTGCCAAAGAGCCGTGTTTTTGGCAGAGTAGGGGACTGGAAACTAGCACCCGTTTAGGACATGGTTGCGAGACATATAGGTCTTTTCCATTTTTGTGCCTATTTTTTTCGCTAACGGATATTTTGATTTGAATATAAATCAAATATCACTCGTAACGTAACATCGCGCACTGCGCGCACTGCGCATGCGCAGTAGCAGTTTTTAATGCCTAACTCAATCTCGTACCCAGAGCCCGTGCATCTTTGAGCCAGCGGCAAGATACAGGGCTCTGGAATAATCAATTTTTTATACCCAAAATCTGGGTACTCTTCAGTGCGCATGCGTTTGGAACATGGCAGAATCGGCAGAATGCAGGACTAAGTTTTGATAGGAATCCATGCCGTTCTAAGAGATTTGCTTTAGAAACGATACTTAAAAGATTGGCAGCAAGGAATTTTGAGGATCACGTAACAACATGGGAAGATTTTAGATATTTTATTCGTCGATTTTAAGCATTTCCTGCTGTCAAAAGGCTCGCTTCTTCTTGGCTTCTTCTACAACTACAAATAAGTTACTATTGCCAAGCTACTACATGATGGGACTACTTTCGAATTCATTTTAAAGATACTTGGAGTCTAGAGTAGCCATTTTGGAGTTGTAAATGTGTCTTCCTTCATGGCAATTATCGATCGTCAAGCACATTTCTAGCGTAAGAAGTTATGGACGAAGGCCATCTCACGAGAGAACGGTAGGTTTATACGAACGAACGCAGAATGAAGAACGCAGAATGCTTTTACTCACAAACTTATAATAGACGAGAATGTATCTACTAGGGCCTTGAAAAATGATGCAATTCCAGACTATTGGGGGTACATGTAAGAACACTAAGTGGGTGTGTGGGGAGGGGGTATTCTGTGTTTCTGCACTCTGTGGCATTATGCCTATAATCACACCATTTAACAAATAAAACACAGTTTCCGTGACTGCACAGGCTTATGCAAACCGAGATGTGGTTGGGAGAATTCGAGAGCAGATCAGTGGAAACACGAGCCGCAGGCGAGTGTTTGCACCTGCTCGAGAATTCTCCAAACCACATCGAGGTTTGCATAAGCCTGTGCAGTCACGGAAACTGTGTTTTATTTGTTTTATAAAATAATTATCTACATAAATAAAATCCGCGTGGACAGGAATAGTAAGTTTTTGAAGCGGATGAGACTCTAAATTCTCCATACAGATGAAAAGGCTGCATCAGCCAATCAGAGCGCTCCGTCTATCGCATGATTTGTGAATCTCTTTCTGATCGGACTGCAAGTTTTCTGAGATGGCGGCAAGCGAAGTGGATTTAAAATGACATTCGTGGCTTAAAATGGAGACTTCTTCCTTTCAAAACACAAAATAATTACGACAGAAGGTGAACAGAAGACTTAAGTAGAGAAGCCGTTGCTTTACATAGGTGTGTTGGCCCAGTTTCTTGGTCTGTGAAAAAATTTCTCCCGAGCAAGAACAGTGCATGTGGCAGCGGAACTGCTTGGAAGAGCACGCTTTATTTACGGCAAGCATTGAAAAGAAGGAAGGAATCCACTTATTTGTACCGTCTGGTCTTGTCAAACATTATACGAGGATCCAGGATTAGTTTTTGGAAGCACTTTTTTCAAGATCTGCAGAACGAGACTGAACTTGTTGTGACTGTCGAACTGTGTGCCGAACTCAGCTCAGGTAAAGAAGCGAAAACAATAGTATTTCACGAATCTCATGCTTTATGTGAATTCAATGTGCTTTATCAAATGTATGTCCAAGTAATATTGACTTCTTAATAAATGATTTTGCCTAAAACATCTAAAAGCTATTTCAAATTACCGGCCCGAAGCTCGCCAGTGGGCGACGTCACAACTGTGTTTGCACAGGGAAATGCAAACACGGCTCTCGACCAATCAGAGCGCGCGTACTATCTAAATTATTTTATAACTGTGTTTTTAACCTGAACATTGATCATGATAACGCAAGACGCCCTCAACTAAATTGTTTGATAGTTTGCTATGACTAGAAAAAGCAAGAACACAAGTAAAACCTTTATAGTAGTTGATTCTGTTTAATTTTATGTTTCTTTTCCAAGAAAAGTCATAGTGGAGTGGTTTTCATAATGAAGTTTCTTCAGTCAGGGGATATTTTCCTTTATAACATAGACACGATATAACGCGCGCTCTGATTGGCTGATTTTCTATGTGAAAGAAATGGATATACCATAGAGATTTCCCATAGAAAGTACGTCACACTCGGAATCAAGCGAAACGGGAGGCAAGATTGAGCTCGCCAACGTCACAAAAGCTGTCAAAAACAACACCCTGGATCTAAAACAAGCTCTGGAAATTGAAAGCAAGTGAAAAGGAACCTGTTTCAGATGGATTTATGTAGTTTCGGAAATCCGATGACTGATAGATAGGTTTGTTTTTGCAAAATTTGCTCCTTTTCGTGCAAGTTTTGTCTAGACTGTGTGCTGTTTTTATTCAAGTCCGGAAGAATTTCTTCTTCAGCGGCCACAAAACTGTCATGTGAATATTCGTGAAAGGAACAAGTTAGCAGGTAAGCAAATCAATTGATCCAAATTAATTTTGTTTGGGATTAATGTTTTTTAACCCTAAAATCAGCTACTTCAAATTTAATAGTTTGCAATTTCTCTTTTGGCGAGTATGGTTTCCTTCGCTGCTTTCGATTTTCTTCGTATTATTTTCTCTTGCAATGCCATGATTGCCTAAATAAAATATGAGAATCAGAAAAGACTATGTTTTCATTATATTTTCTACGAAATAGTCAAGTTTGATTTTGTCATTTAATTTGAAAAGGGTTTCCTTGTAAAATTTCAGTGCTGAATGCAACGATGTTGTTGAAACACAAATCCACCTCACAAAGCCATGTAATATTTTCCACTAGCTTTTGAAAAGTCCACTTACAGTGTAACTATAAAACGGCTAAAAAGAGAGAAGAGATTTGTCAGTTCGTGTGTATATCCAGTTCTATAATTCCAACCGCATTTTATTCCCGTTCCAGCATGATTTAAGCTTAAATTTTTCTTGCAAGTTTAATGGGGGATTGTTGTTTGCGTGCGTTTTGTTTCCAACTTTATTTTGCGAAACTTCGTTGTTTATGTTATAAAAGCAATGGTCCATACTTAGCAGTGCGTATATCCAGTTCTGGAAGCACTTGGATAGTTGAGAGAGCACTCAGCTAGCTAGAGTCGCACTCGGCTAACGCCTCGTGCGACTCTTACGCTACCTTCGTGCTCTCTCAACTATCCGCGTGCTTCCAGAACTGGATATACGCACGCTAAGCATGGACCATTCCTTAAATCTCTGACCTACTGTAGGTCACAGAAAATGTTGACCTTATTTGTTATAAAAGTAGACCATTTTCTTCTTTTGTTGTGAGAAGTGTATTATTGCGGTGAGCCATGCCATTAGGTGGTTGCCAACATTTATGTATTCATGGATGAAAACAATTTTATAGATCTTTCCTTTCACATCACAGCTAAAATTTATTTATCAACTGCCAATAATAATGCTAATGCTCAATGCATTCTGTGGATGGATTTAATCACTTGTCATAGCAATTGAATCTGCAATTATAATGGAATAACTCAACAGAAAAAGTCGAGAATTTTCAGTCTCCAACCAAGCTTGCTTTTATAGGACCTCAACAATTTTAAATAACTTATTCTTTTGAATAAATGACAAGGTAACTCTGTGTAGATTACTGGATAATTGGTTATTTGATGGCGATTGATGTTTTCAGTTCACATTTTGAATTTCACAGTTCAGAATAATATTATTACAATTGTTATGTATACTACTTAGTCTCTCCCTACAAAAAGGTTTTATCTGGGCCAAACCTTTTGTAATAAAACATTTTCTGCAACAACTTGCAGTCAAAAGACATGAAGCGTGCCCCCTAGAGTTGAATATTAATTTCATTATTCCATTATTGATTTCATTATTCAATTCAAAAATGCTTTTTCAATTCAATATTAAAAATGTTACCACTGTATGCATTGCTATGCGACCTCAAAATTCAATGTTGTGATGGGCGATTGGCGATTTTTAGCCGTCAATCAAACCAGAACATTGGATTCGGCTACTTCAGAGGGCCGACATTGATTGCAAAATCAACCAAAATGGTTTTAAGCTATCCATTGGATTCCTTGACTCGAAGGTTTAACTTTCAGGTTCAAGAAAATTGACATTACAATTTTCTTGCGTAAAATCGCCAATCGCCCAAGAGTGAATTTTGAGGTCGCGTAGCAATGCATACAGTGGTAAATGTTCAAATTTTGATTTCCAAATAATTATGTTACTAATTGTTCACCCAGCTTTCCAATGTTGAATTGAAAATGGCATTTTTGGATTGAATAATGAAATGAATAATGGAATAATGAATTGAATATTAAACTCTAGGGGGGGCACGCTTCATGTCTTTTGACTGTAAAAGGTAACAGTTTGGAAAGCAAATCCACTGTATATATTATTTCTTTACAAACTCACATTTTGGATACAAAATTTGAAATTCACACCACAGAGAAGTTTACTCTACGACAGCTGAGTGACAACTGGCGTCATGAATTTGGGGGACTTGTCAGCTTTGGAATGGTACAATATCGTTTATGGGATAAAACCCACAAAACTTTTTATTTCTCATGTGAAAATAACACAGTCACTTGTCTGTGCTCCATGCTCTTTTAGGTTTATACTCAACTCATTGATGTTTAAATAATTAATCATACACATGAAAAAATTCTGGATTCTGATTGGCTGAGAGCAGTGCTGCTTTTAGGTAACTAAGTGCCAAGAAAGGTAACAAAGTGCAAAAATGGTTTACAGAATGCAAATTCTTTTGAAATACTAATAGGATTACAAAATATTTTGATAACAGCTATTATGTTAACACGTTCATGCTCAAATTGTGTCAGGTTTTGGTTCAGATTTCAATCAAGGAAAAATGTATGTGGTTTGTTCAGTTTTATGCAGATTTGTGAATGACTCCTGAAATTTTTACATGTGTATTATTAAAAGGAAATCAATCATACAACTTTTCTCATTCAATTTGCCACTGATAGTTGCAAGTATGCATACTGGGAAAGCAGCACATTATGGAAAGCAAACATACAATTAACAAAATGTGATTTTTATTCCAGCTGCAGCAAGCATCTATCTTCGATCACTAAGAGACACAGAGGCGCCAAAGTAGAAGAGGGCACCAGGAAGAAAGAGAGAGGTGAGTTATTAAAAACTCAGACCATGACTGTGAATATGTGCTTGGCTATTCCATTTTACTCTTTAAACTGAGAATAGAACAATTAAGGCCACTTGCACGAACTGGGTCATGTGACCCCAATGACATCTTAACAAGATGTTTTGTCAATATCAATTCCAGAAACCTGAGGCAGGGAGTTGAATTTTCAAGATTTTACTCACGAGAATGTATTGGATTTGGGTCACATGGCCCAGTTAGTGCAAGTGGCCTACTATTGTACCTTGTTTTACGGTACCCTGTTCCTCTCATGTGGATATAGGAATGTTAGCCACCTAACACTTAGGCTATCCCATGGCCTATTTACTGGAATATGCAACCTTAAAGTAAAATCACCCCATTTGACTTATAGAAAACAAAAACATTTTAGACATTTTTTTCATATTAAAGTTAAAAATGGTTAAAGTAGATACATTACATTTTAACTTCTCTTCTTCTTTTGATATTACCAAGCACATCAAAAACCTGTTAGATTATCAGCATACTGTAACTTACTCAAAAAATATTCATAACAAAATCAATTTTAATGCCTCTGTATTTTGGTTAGGTAGCGAAAGTGTAAGCTAGAGCAATCAAGCATTACAATAACAATCAAAAAGTATAATTCTGTGACACCTTTATTACCACTGTATGCATTGCTATGCAACCCAAAAATTCAATGTTGCGATGGGTGATTGGCGGTTATTAGCCATCAATCAAACCAAAATGCTGGATTCAGCTACTTCAACGGGTCGTGTTTTACAAAATCAAACAAAATGGTTTGAAGCTATCCTTCGGCTTCCTTGACTCAAATGTTTTGCTTTCTGGTTTAAGAAAATTGACAATAATTTTCTTGCGTGAAATCGCCAATCATCCAACAGGTGAATTTGAAGTCATCTGTATCTTGTGCAAAGAGCCAATCAAAATAGCTGATATTTTGCAATATTTGTAGAAAGTTTAGGGATTTGTTTGGATTGTGCATTTCTTGTCAATAAGCTTTGAGTGGTCAGACCCTATAACCAGGAATAAAAACATGCATATTTTTAAAACTCATTGCTAATGGCCAACGCCTCAAGGGGATTACCAAGGATTTTGATATTCCAGGCCAATACCAAGACAGTTCTGTTTTGTAAAGTCTTTTGGCCCATGTAAAGGAATCCACAGAAGTTTTGGATCCAGGATCCCTACCCAAGGGTCCCTGATCCTGACCCATGGATCCCAGATCCCATGCTCTGGATCCCGGATCCATCACTCTGGATCCCGTATCCCTCACTCTGGATCCTGCATCCCACACCTCTGGATCCTGGATCTCTCAATCTGGATCCTGGATCCCGTACTCTGAAATCCGGATCCCATACTCTGGATCCCGGATCCCAAACCTCACATTTAGCTGGATCCCAGATCCCTTTACATGAGCCGAAAAGTCATGATTCTGTTATCTGACACACACAAAATTGCAGGTGCATGTCTGTAGGACTTACAACTGTTTTGATATTCTAGGCCCTAGTTCTACCTTAAGCTTATCTCTATGCTGTGCTTTTCAGAAACTGGCCAGACGAATTTCAGAAGATGATGATGTGGATGACAAATTGAGGACAAAGCTGTGTAAAGTCATCATGAGTACATTGTAGATGAGTTCTGACGAGAGTGGGTTGGACGAAGACGGAGAGGCTCGTGTTTTGTCATGGGCTACTACTAATAATAAGAGATTAATACAGCTGAACGGAAGCAACTGAAAAGCAAGCCTAGACCGACCGTAGATAAAACTAGTATTACGCATATAATCGCAAAAGTGGCGCGCGGGAAATAGAAATGGAAAATAGAAATGCATGAATTGTTATAGACCTCAGTGGATTTATACTCATCAGCACCACATAAATACGGTGAGAGCCTCGGTTTCAAGTTGAAAAAGTGGTGAATGACGAGAATGTGATAAAGCTTGAATTGAGAAAATAGACAAACTTGAGAAAACTTTCTTGGGAGGCTCCCACTGTATTTATGTGCCAGGTTGATGCCTATTCAGTAGAGAGCACAGAATGCAAAAACTGAATTTTTGGGCATTCAAAGGATATGCAATGTATAGTTTTCTTATGAGCGATCAGGAAACGATGTCCTATTTTTATTTTCTCAACTACCAAAGAAACTTTCAAAATAGAGGGAGCTTCATTCTTTTATATTCATCTCTTGCGGTCTCATTGATGTTAATTAGCAATAGAATGAGACAGTACAACTGAGCTGTGTTTTGACAAAAAAGCAAATACAAGTAAATCAAACTTGAACTTGTTATCAAGGAGAGGGAAGGGGGAGGTTTGTGGTTTCTGTCATAAACAGAGGTACATTTTATGAGCTCGAGTGGAACACCCCTACCCAACTTTGGGATGAGGGCCCCCACCAAATCAGGCCTGGAAATTGTGTCTGTGTGTGTCACTTTTTGAATTCTCCCTTTTTGTGACTAATATTTGGAAATTCTGGATGCATGGGGGGGTCAAAAACGGCCTGTCCCCAGGGTACATATATTTTCTGGAATTGCCCAGTATGGGAATTTGGAAGAAACAGTGAAAAGCAAAATATTGGGGTGAGAGTAGTCTCTCAAAAGCAACTTAAGTGGTGACTAATTTAACATTTTTGACAACCTGTGCAATTTAAGCAATCTTCAGGGTCAACAAAATTAACATAATGTCCAAGATTTATTAGAATGAACTGGAACAAACGTCTGACTTTTGGACTATTTCTACTAGAATTGCAAAATTCAGACATTTTCTAGTAGATGAGTGAGTATCAAAGTCAAAAAAGGACACCCAGTAAAACAATAAGCTAACGTATGGCCGTTACCATGTTTTCAATTCATGTAGTTCAACTTATGTGAAATGTTATGTCTTCGATGTTTGATAGTTGTCCTTCTTTTTTGAACAAAGTAGTAAGCCGTATTAAGCCTATAGTTTGTCTGAAATTGCGACTGAAAGCTAAGTTAAATCAAAAAAGTCGACGTTTTACAAATTTTAGGACGGAAATCTATGACTTTCATTCCCTTGTGTGTTATATCTATGATATCCCTCAAGACTTACAAAATGTCTCTTTTCAGAAGAGTTAAAGTCCCATTAAAGTTTAAATAAGATTACGAACTTTAAGCTTACTTAAACTTAACACTAAGTCTTCATTTGTTTTTAATATTTTCCTTGTTTCTACACAAGTCTTGGTTCTATGACCAGTGAAAATAAGTCTTACATTACTGTTCTTCTTCGTCACAACGGATTTCTACTTACATTAGCTACCTGGCATATGTCCAAGAAAGAGCCTAGTATTTGTTCACAATCATATACTGCTTCAAAAGCATGGCTTTTCTCTTTCGTCGAAGACAAATCCATTACATGTTTGAGCTCGCCTCTGAAACGTTGTTCGATGAAAAACGAGGTTGTGCGTAGTGCGCATGGGTAGATAACAGCCAATCAGATTTGCTCCTCAAATTGATTATTCCAGAGCTCCGTATCTTGGCGCTGGCCTAAAAGATACGCGGGCTCTGGGAACGAGATTGTGCCTAACTCCAAACAGCAGTTATGCTTATGCAGAATATTTTAATGCCTAACTCCAAACAGCAGTTATGCTTATGCAGAATAAATACTTTTGTGAGATTTGTTTTACTTTTGTCCACTTTATTTCGCAGTAGTGAATTTTTATTTAAAAACAAAACTCGGGTACCCTGTCGTTTTTAGGCTAAAAATAACATCCCCCTAAAAGAAGAACCTGAGCCGATTTTTGGGCACCCCTTCTGATATCAATAAGTATGTCTTAAGGAATCTGTGTACCAATAGTCCAGTCATTCTATGGTTTGACCCGTCACTAATTGCAACAGAAGGTTTTTCTTCACAATATTGGTCAGTTGAACGTACTAAACAACATACTAAAAGTCCTAAAAAATCCTAGCACGGGAAAGCCTCTAAAATGAGCATCATTGATACGCGCGCTCTCCTGCAACATGAAAACGAGGCTGAAACCGGAAGTAGCGCTATTTTGCCCGTTTTAATAGTGTTTTCTGCCCAACTTTCGAGGATTTGTCGTAATTCTATGAATGACAAGCTGTTCAATCAATTAATATGTTATTTGCATATCATTTACGCTTAAAAAGAGTGTTTTGAGTTTTCGGTCTTCTCCGCTTCCCTCATATGTTAATTGTTTGCGAAGTTTTTTCACATAAACATTAACAAAGGCGACAAAAAGATATGAAAGAGCTCTACGGTTATCGTTTTTTGTTTCAATAGTCAATTATAAATGTATTTATAAGGGAAAAAGCAGTTCAAAATTGAAAAAAATTGTCCCGAGACCATCATTAATCGGGGAGTTGCAGAGTCCCTTTGCAGTGGCAACAGGCGGGTGTGATCATTCTGTTATACTTGCGGCAAGGAGTAATGATCGTAGTGTGCTACATCCTGTTGGTGCTACATCCTGTGGTACAGTTGCATCTTATATGCGTAGAAGGTTGTCCGGCGCTCAACCAACAGCACTTCCCTCTGAAGCCACGATCTCCTCTCGAGTGCTACAAGTCTGCTGGAACACGTTGGCTTGCTCTCGGAAACGATCGAGTGAGATGAAATTCTGGGGTGACGCGCCACTGTAGTTTCGCGAAGTCGTGTCCCATCCCAGGAACGTGTGTAAAGAATATCCAGACACTCCTCCACTCCTAGCTGAGCTCGAATTTTCAGGACGTTCCAAACGCGTCACAGAGTGTTGCCCTTTTGCTAGGGGATGAAATACAAATTCACGACCGCCTGGTATGCTGTGGGGATGCGACCGCCTGGTATGGTGTGAAATAAACGAACAAGTTGAAGTGATCCCCCTCTGAAAGTACTATGAATAACGCTCCTCCTTAGAGCTGTTTAAAGTTTTCGTGATCCCCCGCAACACCCTATTTGAACTAGTGCTAGGCAGTTCAAATAGGAAGCATAAAGGCCATGGCATGCCTCTTTCGGTGCGCGTGATTTTGATAAGGGCATTTTATCAAGCCCTGAAAAAATGTAGGAGGAAATGCCATTTTGTATATAGTTGACAAACCAGGTAGATTTTTTTCTTCCTCATGAGCCGCAAATTACTCATAACCTTTCCAAGAGTAGGATAGTTGAATTCTACGATGTGCGTGAAGCGCGGAACAAATGACGCAAAGCGCGATGCAATTTTTATCGTTTCTAGTTGTGAAAAATGCAAATGAATAAAAGTTGCTGCAATTGGTTGCAGCTACCCCTCTTTCGAGAGATCCCGCTTTCGCTCGCCCAAACATAGAAAAATCATATCACTCCTCCTGGCGATAAATGATAACCAGCCCTTGACGTGCGGCGCCTTATGTTGTAACAAGAAGGAGTTTGGTTTTAGCGGAGTTATTTACACGATCAAAATTCTGTTATTTGTGCCCGGGATTGCCACAATATCATCACCGCGCTCTTTGCTAGCATTATTTATTCGTGTACTCCTTTTTTTTCCCGTATGACGATTACATCCGTCCTATTGGTTGCGCATGGCTCACTGCATATCACGGCAAACTTCAGCCATTTGGGGTTCGGATTTATTTGCTGGCAGTGTACCGGCGGCAAAGAAAAAAATGTCATTTGAATTCCAAGTTGAGAAAAAAAAAGAAAGTGTCAAAATAGGGTACACACTAGCCCTTCGGCTGATTTCAAATGTCGCACCCCGTGTAAGCGTGACGCCGAGACAAACATGTGCTCTCTATATTATATACGCGAACGAGCAGGAATAGGTTCGGCCCGTGTAACAGCACTATCGTAGTGCGTATGCAAACCGCAAACAGAAATTTGTATGTTAGTCTCTCGGCAGAGCAGTCCAGGGCCGCACTTGGGCAGACTTTTCTGACTTTGCGATCGCTGTCAATGAAATATAAACTCTAAACAGAAGCAGAAATAGGAAAGCAACGGCAAACCTATTTCACGCTAGTGCTACCCAGGCCTTGGAGGGGGGCATGCTAATCTAGAAAAGCGGACCAACGTGGTTTGAATTTATTTTTATTGAGAAACCGCTGTCAAAATTACCTAGGAAAAGCAAGTATAATAACTGGCTGTATGCCAAAGTTATCGCAGTCTTCTGTTTTGCCCATTTAATCACTAATTCACCGATCCCGCATTTATTGTTATACCCCTAGTTACTGTTGCTACGTCGGAAAAGCCAAATTTTATCTTCGGCATATAGAGCGCGGAAAAGACACCGATTGCAGGGAGGTGTTAGAAGTTGTTGCATGCAATTTGGATTTTATATTTTTATCTTGAAAAGCTGAATAATTATTGAACAATCTTCGACATTCAAGTTTGTTGCTCGGACATTTTGAATTCCGTAGGGAATACTTCCTATTATTTGCTATGAGTGGGCGGAGCTATCGTCAAAATAGGGATCGGTCTATTAATCATTTTTTAGTATCCATTCTCTTTTGTCCCGCCTGAATTCGAAATACGAAGGCCTTTTGTGTGGACCTTTTTGTCACTTGGAAGTGTGTGTGTGTGCGACCACAGTCTTAGAGCAAAGCGCTTTGCCTAATTTTCGGCAAATGTTTGCTGGAAAATTATTATGTGGCAAAAATGAAAACTTTGCAAGTAATACCTTGCCTTATTCATCTTGAGTTTGCTCCTCTAAGGCTGCATTAATTATGTATACTACAGGGGGGGGGGGGGGGGACAGAGGATTTTGAGGGGGGATCTCAAAATTTAGGAACTGGAAAAGGGGGGATGTCAAGTTTTTTCATAACATAAGGGGGGATGCATATTTTTGTTGAGGTATTATGTACTATTTACAATATGAGTGGCTATGTTGTATCGGCCGATACAACATAGACACGAATATTGTAAAGTACTTATGATATTCTAACTTTTGTACTTATATTGAATTGAATGTGCATTGAAAATGAAAGAATTTTCGGGTGTTTACAAAAAACGCCAATCATTTTGCAGAAAGCATGCGCAGAAGGCATGATTCCTGTCCCACATGGAACTAGCCGGACTAAAACAACATATAGTCTCTCAGGTGAAGCTTTTTAGGTACTGCTCTACGAGAGAAGACCATGCTTGGACTTCACTAGAGTGGTTCCCTTCAGCTTTTAGTCTGTTGGGGATATTTGAAACAATGTGCATTGAAAATGAAAGAATTTTCGGATGCACAAAAACGCCAATCGTTTTGTAGCAAGCATGCGCAGAAGGCATGATTCCTGTCCCACATGGAACTAGCCGGACTAAAACAACATATAGTCTTTCAGGTGAAGCTTTTTTTAGGTACTGCTCTACGAGAGAAGACCATACTTGGACTTCACTAGAGTGGTCCCCTTCAGCCTCTGAACAGTAGGGATATTTGTTATTTGAAACAAATATCCAACTGTTCAAAGACTGAGGGCTGCACTGGAAGGTGTCCTATACAGAATACTAATTAGTCTAATTAGTATTCTGTATCTACAGAATACTAATTAGATCAATTAGTATTCTGTATCAGACACCTAGCCATGTGGTATCGGGGGTTACAAGTAGTGTCACCTGATCCGAATCCAGTGCAGAGATTGGATGAGCATCCTATGAATAATGGATGAATATTATAAATATATTTAAGACAAGGTTGTGCAGTTTGATAGTAAATGAAGGAAGGCTCAATTGTTGAACACCGAGTTTGAACCTCCTGAAGAAATATCACTTGCACTCTATTCAGATGCTTGTGTGGCGGCAAAGAAACGCAACACTTTTAGTAGTGACGGGCTTTACTCAATTAGGTAGCTAGACCTTCGCATTCGTAGCAGATTCAATCAACTTTATTTTATATTCATAATCATGTAAACTCAGTTTGTTTGAGAAAGATTGTGGTGTCAAAACATGCCCAAACATGCGAGCAAGAAAATTGCGAGTTCAACATTCTATTAAGGTGACTCATTCGAAATTCAAAATGCACCCAACTGTGTCTAGAGCGCAAATCTGCGTCGTCAAACTAACGGCTATAACTTTTGTGTCTTTTCCTCTATTGTTATAATTATTTTTTCAAATCCTACTTTACTGATGTATAAATATGCTACTGGGAACCGATCTTCTTGAAAACATTTTTGGAAGTCACAATCTAAATTTTTGTGAGGCCCTAATTTCATATTCCGGTCGTACTAGAAAAAAATTTTGCCGGTTTTTTTGGCTGAAATTCCAGGAATCGATTCCAGTTGTAGTGATCTCAAATCAAGTGAAGTTACAGAAAATTCGTCGGAACAGAAACGCGGTAATAAAATACCGTCAGTTATGGTCAACTTTTGCCAGATTAGAACGCTGATTCTGCTTGGCTTGAATTGAATTTTAATAGTGCTCCGAAAACTCATTATTTTGGGCTCTTCCACCGGCACTATGTTGTATAGTAATGTATTAAACTTTACCGAAGGTCAGATTGTAAATACCATGAAATACTAAAATGTTCGAACATTAACTACCGAGGAAAGAAATTGTGAAAGCGCAATGAATTTATTACAAGAATGTCGAGTTAAAATGTGTTGTTATTACGTATTATTTCTTGCTAAGATGTATATAGACGAGAAGCTTGTGGCATTGGTAATATTTAGTAAGCAAGTTTGAACATCTTGCGTGCTTATTTGATATAGAAGAAAATTGTTAAAGTTACGGCGGTCGCCCTCTGGTCATGCACGCAGATTTGAAGCTGTCTTGTTTATGAATGGTAATGAAATCTCGCATTTTGCCAGGGGGACACAGTAGGCCAACTCTAATCATCGAACAAACAAAACGTTTATCGTCGACTCTTTTTTTGTTCCATAGGGACTTAACAGACAATTGCTATTTCGGAGCGTGACTGCTATTGATTAGATTTGGCCTAATGAGCTCCCCCTGGAAAAACTTCAGATTTCATTATCGTTCATAAACAAGAGAGCTTCAAATCTGCGTGCAAAACCAGAGGGCGAATGTCGTAACTTTGTAATTTTCTTCTATGCCAAATAAGCAAATATAATGGTCAAATCGGGTTACTAAGTTTTACCAATGCCACAAACTTCTCGTCTATATAAATCTTAGCAAGAAATAATACCCAATAACGACACATTTTAATGCGACATTCTTGTAATAAATTCATTGGTCTTTCACAATTTCTTTCCTCGGTAGATAATGTTCAAGCATTTTAGTAGTTCATGGTATTTGAAATCGGACCCTCGATAAAGTTTAATACATTGCTATACAACATAGTGCCGAGGGAAGAGCCCAAAAAAAATGAGTTTTCGGAGCACTATTAAAATTCAATTCAAGCCAACCAGAATCAGCGTTCTATTTTGGTCACAGTTGACCATAACTGACGGTATTTTTATTACCGCGTTTCTGTTCCGACGAATTTTCTGTAACTTCGCTTGATTCGAGATCACTACAACTGGAATCGACTCCTGAAATTTCAGCCAAAAAACCGGCAAATTTTTTTTCTAGTACGACCGGAATATGAAATTAGGGCCTCACAAAAATTTAGATTGTGACTTCTAAAAATGTTTTCAAGAAGATCGGTTCCCAGTAGCATATTTATACATCATTAAAGTAGGATTTGAAAAAATAATTATAACAATAGAGGAAAAGACACAAAAGTTATAGCCGTTAGTTTGACGACGCAGATTTGCGCTCTAGACACAGTTGGGTGCATTTTGAATTTCGAATGAGTCACCTTAATGCTCAAGACTTGCTCAAGACTTTTTCAGCAAGAAATACCCAGCAATTTGAGAGGAAAATAAAAAAATAAAATAAAATTTAGTCTACACGATTAATATTAATATTAGGATTGAAATTTTGGATATCTTATGGACATTTCCTTGCACAAAAGAAAGAAATCTTGGATAATATCTATGAAGTTTTATGCACAGCCTCGTTTTCATGCAGAAAAAAATCCTTTCCAAGACGACCTAAAAAACGCTATTTTTCACCGTGTTCCCGTGATAGGATTTCTTAAGACTTTTAGTATGTTATAAAGGGGGGCTTTCTGCACCTGAAACCGTCGAGAAACCTTCTGTTGCAATTAGTGACAGGTTGACCCCTTTTTTTCCATAGAATGACTGGACTACAAATTTCATGCTTTTATCACTCTTGTCACGATCCACGCGCTAAGCGACCTGACTATATTGGGTAGGATCGAACATCGACTGGGGGACGTGTGACATTCTACCGACAGAAGACTTCATGTCTATTGGGTAGGATCGAAAATCAGCTTGGGGACGTGTGACATTCTACCGCCAGAAGACCTGATGTCTATTGGGTAGGACCGAACATCGACTGGGGGACGTGTGACATTCTACCGACAGAAGACCTGATGTCTATTGGGTAGGATCGCAAGTCAGCTTCGGGACGTGTGACATTCTACCAACCGAAGACCTGATGTCTATGGGTAGGATCGAAAATCAGCTTGGGGACGTGTGACATTCTACCGACAGAAGACATCGAAAATCGACTTGGGGACGTGTAACATTCTACCGACAGAAGACTTAATGTCTATTGGGAAGGATCGAAAATCGAAAATCGACTTGGGGACGTGTAACATTCTACCGACAGAAGACTTAATGTCTATTGGGTAGGATCGAAAATCGACTTGGGGACGTGTGACATTCTACCGACAGAAGACTTAATGTCTATTGGGTAGGATCGAAAATCGACTTGGGGTGTGTGACATTCTAGCATGACCGATCGACAGAGTTCGTGCGTACCGCTAAAGCTCTTCCACGAGCTAAAAATCGCACACTTATGAAATAACAAATCCACTCCTTGCCAGAACATTTGGTCGCCAGCTGGCGCATAAGTTCACATTTTAGTCGCCTAGCCCTAATTTCGACCTGTTTTGTGGTCGCAATTTCCAGTCCCGCACCCTTCAAAGGTCATTGGATGACCCATACACACGTATAATGCGCCGCGTAACGCAAACTCCATGGAGATCTCCCTAGAATCACGCATAACTGAACATCCTTGAAGGAAACAAATTGTCGAGATGGGGAAGTGTTCCTAAGTTGAAATAAAAATACAACACCTACATAAATCACACCCAGTTAAAATTCCCTGCATATAAGGCCTACTTGTACTGAAGGGGACATTTCGATGAAGTGGATTTGTATGATTGATTGGCGTAAGAAAGAGGTTGTACGCAGGTAGTGGTGGGATGATCTTTTACCTTTTTAGAATGTACTAGTTCGCCATCAACTGACACTTCAAAATATCCTGTTACATTTGGTGTCGCTTCGTAATCCTGAAAAGGAATAGCAAAAGTGAAGCTTTCGCGTGACGTCGCGATCTCATAAGTCACCAATCACTTGCAATTTTTCCTGCGCTTGACCAACCGGTAATTGACTGAAATTCAAAAATGTATATGCTTATTAGGCTTAGGGCAAACATCGAACTCGCGTTGAAAACATTAAAAACAATAGATAATTTGTCATTTGAAAGTGTAATGAGTCAGCATCTAATCGAGGCGACCATAATTCGACGTATGCCCTATAGTCCAGTAAATGAATGAAAAGGTTGGACAAAATTGATAACAAAGGTTTCTCACCAGGAACATGTTTAGTAGTGTTCCGTTAGTAAACAAGAAAAAGTCCATCCGAATCCTCCAATGGCAACTTTGAGGCAATTTTGAGTTTTGAAAATTCCTCATTGTAGCGCTATTGTTACCGCCATTGTTACCGCTATTGTTATTCATGAGTATGCCGGCACTTGAGCCTTCCAAACCAGAAGATATTCTATAGTGTGTATATCAAAAATACTTCCATATTCTCTGCCCCAGGGGCCATGGTTTGATTCACAGACTTGATTTATAAATCGCTAGCCACGTCACAAATAAATATCTAGCTTTTTGGCATTTAGTTTCGATTTTTACGCGATTTCACGCTTTCAATATAGACTTCGTACGGGATTTGAAAATATGAGTTCCGTAAATACCTAAATGTCTTCTGAAGCAATTTTTATTGTCAAGGAGTTACTAAATAAAATGAAATGATCATTCTTGGAAGTCAGAAACATTCAGAGATTAGCCGGGCCGGCGCTACACTCTATAAAATTCATCATTCTCAGAAACAGTGGAAAAATAGTGCTGCGAACAACAAAGGTTAAAACAAGCTGCCAAAAGAACTCGGTAATTTTTACTTTTCTCATGATCTGATTTTTGCTGATTTTCTTCATGTGATAGTAGAGAGTGTCAGGAACAATATTAAGAAGAAAAACCTTTTGTTTCATTTAGAGCTCTTTTTCGGCCTAAAATGACTGGACTATTAGATGAAAATGAGGAATTTTCAAAACTCAAAAAAAGTAAGTTGCCATGGGAGGATTCGGGTGGACTTATTTTTATGTACTAACAGGCCACTAGTAAACATGTTCCTGGTGAGAAACCGATGCTATCATTTTTGTCCAACCTTTAGTAAAAATATTTTTTCATTTACTGGACTACTAGGCCTTAATTTGACATTTTCACCGCTTGCTTCAGAATTTTTGTTTTTTTTGGTGATCTCTGTTTTAGTGATATCACCAAAACTTCGTGAGGCATCTGCTAAAGCCAGGGGAGTTTTAGCAACAATTGACTTAAAGGATGCATATTCTAGCATACCTATACACTATTATGATCGTAAATATTTACGATTTATTTGGGATAATTCTAGATATGAATTTTCTTGCCTCCCGTTTGGCTATAATCTAGCTCCTCGGAATTTACTGAAATACTCAAACCGGTTTAAGAGGCGTTAAGGTTTAAAGGCATAAGGGTTGTTAACTACATTGACGATACTAACTAGTTATTGGCGACAGAAGTCTAGTGAAGGCTGACAAACGAACATCTCGCGGCCGAAATATTAGAACTGGGGCAAGTAAATACTTAAAGCTACGGGCCTGGAAGGCGGTAGAAGGCAAAGACCCATGCTAAAGTTATAATATTGGCTCTTTTCACGTTCGGTCTTTCTTAACCAATTTATAACATTCTACCAGCGTCTATGAAACATAGAATGATCCATAACCTAATTATCAAGGGATGATCACCGCACGAAGACCTAAGGCAATAACGTGTCTTCTCCGAAAAAATTCAGAAAGCTCCGTTGTTTTGTGGTGATGCTATATCAATTTGTTGCTTTTGGGGCAATTAAATTGAACATTTCGTGCAAAAGTGATAGCAATTTTTTTTCAGAGATGTCAAAAGAGGAACAAGGGAGTCCACTCTGTAGCTGGGATATTATTAGAAGTGTTAACGCAAATAAAGATCGCAATGTGTTAAAGTATTGCTAAAAGATGCCTTCTACTGTCCTCCAAGTTTGATTTTCATCACACGAATATTAATATATAGATTTAGCCACTGGCTAAAAGCGGAGCTCCTGGTTTTAAAATTTTCTGTGTGAATGAAAGGGATTCCCATGTGTACATGGTTTATATGGTTGCTTTAGAGTCTTCCCTTCACGAGATATAAATTTTTCAAGCATAAATGACGTCATCGATGGCGTCATATCACGTGACCACTTCATTTCGCTCATCTAGTGACCTAGACTACACTACCAAAGTTTGGTTGTTTTAGAGTCTTCCCTTCACGAGATATTGATTTTTCAAGCATAGATGACGTCATCGATGACGTCACATCACGTGACCACTTCATTTCGCTCATCTGGTGACCTGGATTACATTACCAAAGTTTGGTTGGTTTAGAGTCTTCCTTTCATGAGATATTCATTTTTCAAGTGTAGATGACGTCATCGATGACGTCATATCACGTGACCACTTCATTTCGCTCATCTGGTGGCCTAGACTACACTACCCAAGTTTTGTTGTCTTAGAGTCTTCCCTTCACGAGATATTGATTTTTCAAGCATAGATGACGTCATCGATGACGTCATATCACGTGACCACCTCATTTCGCTCATCTGGTGGCCTAGACTACACTACCCAAGTTTTGTTGTCTTAGAGTCTTCCCTTCACGAGATATTGATTTTTCAAGCATAGATGACGTCATCGATGACGTCATATCACGTGACCAACTCATTTCGCTCATCTGGTGGCCTAGACTACACTACCCAAGTTTGGTTGTTTTAGAGTCTTCCCTTCACGAGATATTGATTTTTCAAGCATAGATGACGTCATCGATGACGTCATATCACGTGACCAACTCATTTCGCTCATCTGGTGGCCTAGACTACACTACCCAAGTTTGGTTGTTTTAGAGTCTTCCCTTCACGAGATATTGATTTTTCAAGCATAGATGACGTCATCGATGACGTCATATCACGTGACCAACTCATTTCGCTCATCTGGTGGCCTAGACTACACTACCCAAGTTTTGTTGTTTTAGAGTCTTCCCTTCACGAGATATTGATTTTTCAAGCATAGATGACGTCATCGATGACGTCATATCACGTGACCACCTAATTTTGCTCAGCTGGTGGCCTAGACTACACTACCCAAGTTTTGTTGTCTTAGAGTCTTCCCTTCACGAGATATTGATTTTTCAAGCATAGATGACGTCATCGATGACGTCATATCACGTGACCAACTCATTTCGCTCATCTGGTGGCCTAGACTACACTTCTCAAGTTTGGTTGTTTTAGAGTCTTCCCTTCACGAGATATTGATTTTTCAAGCATAGATGACGTCATCGATGACGTCACATCACGTGTCCGTGATACAGCACCCCCCTTGTGGCATAGACAAAATATCCCAAGTATGGCTGTCTTAGCATGTTCCCTTGAGGAGATATACTTTTTTCTTTGCATACCACAGGGTTCCCATGTGTACACGGACGGACGACGGACGGACGGACGGACGGACGGCGTACGCTATAGGTTTAATACCAGAAAAATAAAGAAAAAATCATATCTCCCGAAGGGAAGCTTCTATAGAAGCAAAACTTGGACAAAGTTTCAAAGACCATAAGAGGAGCTCTACACCAAAGTCACGTGCCCTTACGTCATCAATGACGTCATCAAAATGATCCAAAATGCCCGTGACGTTCAAAAATCAAGTCGATAGTATACTATACGTTTTTTCCTTAGGTATGGTGCTCCGCTTGCGCGGGCCTTCGGCCCGCGCAGGAGCTCCGCTATAAAAGTTATGACCGAATTTATATTTACAGAAAATACGCTTGGACTTTTCGTGGAATCACCTTAAATCTCAAGGACGTTACTCTCAATACTGTTACTTTGTTTAAGTGGATAACTTTACACAGGATAACTCACTTTGTCCTCGAACGCATTTGTTGTGTTACATCGATAAGACCAAGTCCGTTTGATCAGATAATTATTTATTCATTTCTTATTGTAAGCCGCATAAAACGGTGCAATAAGCTACAATAGCTAGATGGGCAAAGACTGTTCTGAGAAATGAATTCCACTGAGAAAAACTGCCATTGTTTGGTGATTTGTTTGTACCGAAGCTAGACCATAATGCATTACGATCCGCGACTTGTATTCGGTGTATCTCAAAAAGGCCTATTGGTACTTCCATTAACATCTACGGCTATCTTTATATTAAAGTGCTACTCAAGGCTGAAATTTTAATGGCTTATTTTATTGCACATTCAAAATAAGGAAGAATGCCGTTTATTTCGCGTTCATAGCTCTTTTGGTTTCAGAGATATTGAAGATTTTTACTTATGCAAATTAGCAAAAAATGACGTCACAACAAGACAAGGGCAAAAGAGGCCAACAATGTTTTATGTATAATTCTGTTTAGGATAGTTAGATTCACTTAAAACTTGGGAATAACAAAGAAGGACCAAAACCACAACCTCTGACATGTTTATTACTGTTTCCATGGTAACGCTATTGACACTAGGGCTGTCTGTTTAAAAAAATAGGAAAAATCTGTAACTTATTCACCTACAAGTGAAGTACTACAATACTTTGCCAAAATACTCTGGGTTGTGTTGACAAACAAATCAGGAAGTTTCGAAGACTTTCACAACTTAGGGAATATTTTACAGATTTTACCTATTTTTCCAGGAATCACTTCTATAGCCAAACGTGTTACCATGGAAACACTAATCAGCATATGGATGTATGAGTTCTTGGTTCTTCTTTGTTATTACCAAGTTTGAAGTGAATGTAATTATCCCAAACAGAATTATACATCAAACATTGTTGGCCTCTTTTGCCAGGGGGGAATTTCTATTTTTTCAAATATAACCACAACATGTACATGTTGTTGAAAATGGTATCTTTTAGGGGTTCAAATTCTGGTTGACCACGCATAGATTGGTATCTTTTAGGGTTGAAATGTCATTTTCCCGACGAGCACCCCCGCCCGACGACACATGGGAGGGGGTACAAGTTGAAATTTCTGAAGGGGAGGGGGTTTAACCTACCCGGAATTATTCTATATGCATGGGGGGTAAACCATTTCGGAAATTCTGGATGCATGGGGGGGGGGGGGGAATTATATTCTTTTGTTAATTAATGAGAATTTTTGATATTCAACTAGGCAATTTTATAGACTGTAACGCTGTCCAGAAAAGCATCCCAGTCTTCCAGTTTTACCACTTATGCTATCATAGTGTCATAATAGATTGAACACATATGTACAACTTACATGCCCATTTTATACATGTTACGTTGCTTACTGATAAGCCTTTGTATTCCTGTTAGCACAGGCAGACCAGACTAAATATCAGTGGATTAAGTGTATTTGTGGTTGTAAATAAACTTCACTTTTTTCCTCTAATGTCTCGTGTTTATTGTATTTGGTGAAGGTGAGGAAATCACTTTGAATCCGTTGGAACTCTCATAATTCTTGATGTGACTTACTTGCTTTGCCATATAGGTGGGTTTTAGGGCCGTTTGAGCTGATTTTCCCTTCTTTTCCTTTTCCCCTCGCTCCCCACTATCATAATACCCACAGGGGAGCGATGGGAAACGGAAAACAAGGAAAAATCAGCACTATCATTGGATGGTGAATTGAGCGCCTTCTCATTGGCAGCAAGATTAGTTCCGGAACGAGATCGTGTCAATCGTCTTTCGTTCCAGAACTAATCCTGCTGCCAATGAGAAGGCGCTAAATTCATAATCCAATGATCGTAGGCCCCGAGCCTCCGCCTTTGGGACTGAAGTTTTTGATATACGACTAAACTTGGCTCGAAAAACACAGAAACTTCACCCTGGGACCAGGGTAGTTATCGAGCGGATGGAAATGTATTGTGAAATGGCATTTCAGTTACTTGTTCTTTCTAAGACTAAATAATATTAGTATAAACCAACTAATAGCCTATTACAAATCCTGCATTCTGATTGGCCGAGCTAATAATGGTCTATTAGTTATAGACCGTACCTGGCAAAACCACCACCTTTCTTTGCAAGAAAACCTGATTTTTTCAACATCAAGTAATGGTATTCATTGCCAAAACCGACCAACTAGTTGGTTTATACTAAAACAATTAGACCTCTCATCCTCATGTGCTATGATATCAATAGACCATTCGGCCTTCGGCCTCATGGTCTATTCATCATAGCACATTCGGCCTCAAGGTCTAATTGTGACGTATAATACAGCAGTCTAAGTTGTTTATGTAGATCACTGGGCTTATTTTAGCTGTGACATAGCCCCCTTTAAGTCATAATGTGGAGTATGGTGAAAAATAATTTAAAATTAGTCAAAAGGTATTCTTACCTTGCAGGATAGTTATAATTCTCTGAGCCATACGGAACATTATGACATATCTTCCCACCCTAGTTTGTTTAATTATTTATTTACAACTCCTTCTACCCTCCCCAACTTGTTATGATGCCAAAATGTGCGCTTTATTTCCCTGCATGCATGTAAAAAAAAGAGGCCGGCTTCACTGTGTCACTCGGTTTTATTGAGGAGTTTTTTGCATAACAATGGCTACTTTAAAGAGTGGGCTATGAGATACACAATGGTTAAGTCATAATGTTCCACATGGCTCAGAGAATTGTCTGAAAAACAATAAATCACTGAAATAAAGGAAAAAGCAACAAGGATGACGACTGGAAGTTCTGCAGAGCGACTTTGTGTCACAGATGAGTGGATGATAAATTTCTAGTGATAATACATAGTTGTAATTACTAGGCTTCCTGTAGGAAGAGCTCAAGGTCGTAATTTCGGCTGTTTTTTTTTTTCATTTTCAATTGGACAATAGACTAGCCTACATATTATTCCAAAACAACATTCTTGTTGGAGCCTATTGTTACGTACCATTTCAATTTCTTCTCCTTTGGGCATGCGACATTTGAGTTCACTCTTTAGTTTCTCATACTGCAAGAACAAAAACACACAATTTTCCCATACATTGGCAAAAAAAAAGACAGAATAAAATATGAAGTTTTGAAAATTCATATCTCAGCCAGTGTGTTTTTCCAAAAACTATTCCCCCTCCCACACACACATGGAAGGGTATTGAAAAGTGACCCCCCACCCACTCTGGAATTTCCGAAAATACAGTATTTGCATGGAAAAGATCAGGGAAATCCCCCCCCCCCAAAAAAAAAAAAAAAATTCCAATCCCTTCTGTAGCAGGCCTTCTGGAATTAGGGACCGGTCATAAATTAGAGGGGGGGGGGAGGGCTGGTGCATTTTTATTTTGGTCTACATGTTTTTGGGAAACCCTCCCCTGACAAGATGCACGAAAAATGTTGGCCCTCCCAAATGCGGTGACATATTTAATGATGACCCCCCCCGCCCCCCCATTATTCACTAGATATAGATTTGGAAAAATATAGACATTTTTATTAGCTGTTTAAATCTACTTTTCATGTTATAATAGCAGTGCAAGATTTGATGTCTTTCCTACCCGAAAGTTACTTTTACATATAGACATGTACATTATTTTGCTTAAATCCCAGATAATAATTATCCTGCCAGGTTGAGTATTACTTACATTGTCATTGGTAAATCTAGAGATCCTAGGGTCATAGCAAGCCTGCAAAAACTCTAAAACTGGGAGGGAGGGCACAACACATCAGCAACTCAAGGCAGCATTTTAATAAGGGAAATGTAAAATTCTCTTGCGCGCGGAGGGCGCCGAAAATTTAGAGACCAGCATGTGAAATTTCTGCATGTTTGGGGGAACTTTGATATGCAGGGTGCAAAATCGGGAGTTTTAAGGATTGATTGGGGGAAAAACTGGCCCTATAAGCACTACGGCCATGTATTACCCAAACAACGTTTGCGTAAAAAATAATGACCCTCCCTTTATCATTTGCACCAAATTTGTTGACCCTCCCTTTTTCACCTGCATGAAAATTAGAGGCCCTCCCCATATTTGCACCAGCCCTCCCCCCCCTCTAATTTATGACCGGTCCCTTACGCGCTTGTGCGGAAACGTGTAATTTGCCTTTTTTCGCGTAATCCACGTAATCCATCAATTCCCGCGTAATTCAGTCCTTTTTCTTGACAAAGATAGCTCAAGTGCCATTTTTAACTATTGATTTGTGGTTCTGACCGATCATTTTCGAAGAAAATTGCAGATTTTATTCCCTCAAAATGTCGAAATATCTGAGAAAACATGTCAAGATCGAGAATGACAAGGAAAACCGTATTGGTGACAATGAACCGTATTGGTCAATTTCAGTGAATCAAAAATCGGTTAGAAAAGCGTCGATTTGTTTGGCTCGAAAAACTATACGTGTTCTTGTTTTTTGCTTCTTTCGAAGACTCCAAAGTAAAGAGAGATTTTTTTCCTTCTAAAAGAACACGAACATAGCTAAATTATTGTGCAATCCCGCATAATTGACGATTTTCACCGTAATTCTGCGCGTATTTTGCCCTCAAATCCCACGTAATATCGGATTTTTTCCGCGTTTTTCCAGAAGCCCTGATAGGGGCATGGTCACCGCTGGAATTGACTGATACATTACTAAGAAGACCTTAGTGGAAAATTTGATATGGTGAGCACATTTAAAGACCCTTGCCCTTAATAGCTTGATTTGCCCTAAATGGCTTGATTGCCCCTCTGAATTGAAAAAAAAATTGTGTTGCTTACCAACAAATATAGAACCCCCCATGAAATAATACCAATCCCTTGTAATATAACTATTTGGTACAATGTCAGTTTGATATGCTTTTGAAATATCCTGTGTATCCAAGCTTTTGCCTGGAAAAATCATGGCAACTCAGAGCATCTTTGAGAGATCTTTGAGGAATGTGACAACCTAATAGTGGGTCCCTCTTGCTTACCTTTGAGCGGTACCCTCATGCACCTCTGAAATGAAAATAAATGCAAACCATCAATATATAGATTTAGCCACTGGCTAAAAGCGGAGCTCCTGGTTATAAAATTTTCTGTGTGAATGGAAGGGATTCCCATGTGTACATGGTTTATATGGTTGCTTTAGAGTCTTCCCTTCACGAGATATTAATTTTTCAAGAATAGATGACGTCATCGATGACGTCATATCACGTGACCACTTCATTTCGCTCATCTGGTGGCCTAGACTACACTACCCAAGTTTGGTTCTTTTAGAGTCTTCTCTTCACGAGATGTTAATTTTTCAAGCATAGATGACGTCATTGATGACGTCATATCACGTGACCACTTCATTTCGTTCATCTGGTGGTCTAGACTACACTACCCAAGTTTGGTTGTTTTAGAGTCTTTCCTTCACGTGATATTCATTTTTCAAGCATAGATGACGTCATTGATGACGTCATATCACGTGACCACCTCATTTCGCTCATCTGGTGGCCTAGACTACACTACCCATGTTTGGTTGTTTTAGAGTCTTCCCTTCACGAGGTATTGATTTTTCAAGCATAGATGACGTCACATCACGTGACCACTTCATTTCGCTCATCTGGTGACCTGGATTACATTACCCAAGTTTGGTTGTTTTAGAGTCTTCCCTTCACGAGATATTGATTTTTCAAGCATAGATGACGTCATCGATGACGTCACATCACGTGTCCGTGATAAAGCACCCCCTTGTGGCATAGACAAAATATCCCAAGTATGGTTGTCCTAGCATGTTCCCTTGAGGAGATATAATTTTTTCTTTGCATACCACAGGGTTCCCATGTGTACACGGACGGACGGACGGACACCGGACGGCGTACGCTATAGGTTTAATAACAGAAAAATAAAGAAAAAATCATATCTCCCGAAGGGTAGCTTCTAAAGAAGCCAAACTTGGACAAAGTTTCAAAGACCATAAGAGGAACTCTACACCAAAGTCAAGTGCCCTTTCGTCATCAATGACGTCATCAAAATGATCCATAATCAGGGCCCATGGTTTGATGCGCTGGTGCGGAAACGCATAATTTGGCTTTCTCCGCATAATGCGCATAATCCGTCAAATCCCGCATAATCGCGCATAATTTCCCAAAATTTTGTGAAAGACATCAAAAAGGCATCATTACTGTGGTGATTTTCAAACTTTCTTTCCTATTTTTTCTCACAAAAGTGATTCGTTTCTTCTGAAATCGTCTGTCCAACGTCAAAACAACTCGATAGAAGTAACAAGATAGAAGTAACAAGAATAACAAGGCGTTCTATGCTAATAGCGCTGGGAACTTATATCGAAAAGCAATAAAACGTGCCTAATTGGCCAACTAACTAATATTTTCAGCTCAGAAATATATATATATTACCCTGCTAGCAGAGCTTTCTTTCTGTCAGTCTTTTAACGTTAAAAACAAAGAAAACAACGCGCGACAGCCAAACCGCGTAGGCTAACAACAAAACGAGAGCGAAATGTCAAGGAAAAGCCTCTGCTAGCAGGGTATATATATATTCAAACACGTTTGCGCTTTGGATATTTTTAGAAAGTAAAATCAAGGCGGAACAGAACGCTAACCGCGATAAAAACGGTCGGTTTTATGCAGTTCACATTGATCACATGACATTACGCTTTTTCATCGATCTTTGTTATTGCTACAGACAACAATTTCATTTCACAAACAACAACGCGAAAAATACCAGGCACACGAAGCTCCCCCCCCCCCAAAAAAAAAAATCGCTGACAGAATAACGTGGCACGTTTCCGGTTTTATAAAAGCTCTTACACTACCTCCGACGATAGTGCCGACCGCTCTAGCGATCAGGATTAATTCTGATAATGACGCGCAGAACGACGGCAAACAAGCGCAACACTGTTTTTGTGATAATGAGAGATCGCAACGATTGCTCTGTTAGTCTGCGTATAGCTCTTGTGACCGTTTAGTTCATGGTTGGATAGGAGTGCGTTGCTACGATCCTTGCGGTGTTAAAAAAGTGTGCCTTGGTCTGAGACAAGTAAACGAAAGAAGACCAAAACTTACTAATCTTTACCACCGTGTAACGGAAGTAACCGGTAGTTGGTAACGCTTTTTTGTAAGAAAGTAATAAGCTTTATTAAAAGCGAAAACACTCGTCTCCCTGGAAGAAAAACGTAGTCATAACGTTAGTAAAGCAAAGCGATTGGAACTCATCACAGAGCATTTTATAGACAAACAAAAGTTGTTAAAGTTAAATAGCAGCTATATCCATGTAACAAAACAGGCGAAAAGAGCAAAATATGTTACGGCACTTGTAAAAAAATATTGCGCAATCCCGCATAATTTCGTATTTTTAGCGCATAATTTCGAATTTTTAGCGCATAATTTCAGAAAAAATCGCGCATAATTTCAGAAAAAATCCCGCATCAAACCACAGGCCCTGCATAATGCCCGTGACGTTAAAAAATCAACTCGATAGTATACTATACGTTTTTTCCTTAGGTATGGTGCTCCGCTTGAGCGGGCCTTCGGCCCGTGCAGGAGCTCTGCTAATATTAACAGTCAGGCTGGCCAATCAACTATTATCTGTGTTAATGGTTTGTATTTACATGTTTGGTACAATGAAGCTTTCAATGCGTATAGGACTTTTGAGATCTATTTGAAATAACTTACCCTTAACAGAAAGAACAGCATTTTACAATGCCACCATTAGACACGTTTTCCTATATGGCGGGGCAGTTTGGGCCTCTACATCAAGTCAAAATATTAGACGAATTTTTAGAAGACAGAAAAAAGGCAACAGAGTTATCCTAGGTGTTAAGACAAGAGAGGAACGAACTATCAAATCTATTTAATAAATTAGACTGGATTCCATATTATGATGAAATTAATGTAAATAAGTCTAAATGGACAACGCCCCGAATACCTCCTCGACCGCCTAATGCAGGTGTGTGAGTGACACGTCTAAAAGATCCTCTCGTTACGGACATATCACGCTACGCTGTCCCAAATACTGAAGAGAAACACAGGGCGGGAGGACTTTTATTGCATCAAGCATTAAACAATGGAACATGTTACTAGTGGAGATAAGACAAAAGGAGACTACGAACGCTTTTAAAAATAGTTATATTAAATATCTTAAGGAGTCATACATACTTATTGATCACTTTAGAATCTCATAAATTTTAATATTCAATTTTAATAATTTTAATATTTTTAATTTTAATATTGTTAATATAATATTTTATTTTAGAGAGGGCCACAAGTTTATCAGTCTTGACTGTAATGTGTTACCCTCATGAAATAGTTATTATTATTATGTACTCTGTTTAAAATTGTCTGGCTAACCATGAGTATCATACACCACAGACCCCTTCTCATGGCCCGCGGAGCTCACTTTCAATGTATCACCAAATGGGGGGCTGACTAATAGCAAATGTATGAAAATTTGTCAACACATGTGTGGGGGGAGGGGGGGACTGTGAACCAGCTGATTGTTTTTAGATTTTTTAGAATTATCATGTTGCATAAGGTGTGCATGTCAAAAGAAAGCTATGCATTATGTTGGATTAAGGACAGTGCCCACTACAGGGCCCGTGGTTTGATGCGGGATTTTTTCTGAAATTATGCGCGATTTTTTCTGATTTTTTCTGCACTAAAAAAATACGAAATTATGCGGGATTGCGCAATATTTTTTTCCTAGTGCTGTAACATATTTTGCTCTTTTCAACTGTTTTGTTACATGAATATAGCTGCTATTTGACTTCAACAACTCTTGTTTGTTTATAAAATGCTTTGTGATGAGTTCCAATTGCTACGCTTTACTAACGTAATGCTATGTTTCTTTCAGGTAGATATATGTTTTCACTTTGTAATAAAGCTTTTCACTTTCTTACAAAATAGCGTTACCTTTTCCATACCACAAAGACCGTAACAACGCACTCCTATTAAGAAATGAACGGAATGGTCACGAGAGCTACACGCACACCATCATGATAACAAAAAATCGTCGCACTTGTTTGCCGTCATTCTGTGCGTAATGCTCAAAATTACCCCCCTTCGCGAGAGTGATCTGCAATCGTCGGAAGTACTAGCCACGTTTCTGTCGTGCAAATGATCCATGAAAAAGCGTAATGTGATGTGATTATAATATGATCAATGTTAAAGTCGACTGTGTTTATCGTGGTTAGCGTCCTCTCCCACTTTTTTCTTTACTTTGCAAGACGCAAACATGTGTTTTATTTCTTGTTGACATCAGTTCCCAGCGCGACACGTTATAGAAGGCTTTGTTATTTTCATTTCTGTCGAGTTGTTATGACGTTTTGAACAGATGATTTCAGAATAAATGTATCACTTTGGTGAGAAACACCAAGTAATGATACCTTTTTTAATGATTTTCACAAAATTTTGGGAAATTATGCGCGATTTTGCGGGATTCGGCGGATTATGCGCATTATGCAGAAAAAGCCAAATTATGTGTTTCCGCACCAGCGCATCAAACCACGGACCCTGCCACTAATATGAACTATAAATTCACATCTTGTGATAATATGTAAAATGTAGAATTTGTTTGGGGCCATCAAAATCTGCAAAGAAAATAGGGGGTCCCCATGCATTTCAATGAGATAATGATGCGTTGGTGATGTCATAATTAGTAAGCAAGCATTTTTCATAAAATATTTCTCAAAATTGATTCCTCTCTCATATTCCATGAAGTTTTTTTTTGAACAATTGAATAACATGCAATACATGGTATAATTTAAGAAGTGTTGAAAATTGGTTTAAAAACTTAACTTGTTTTCGATAATAATTTTACGGGAAGAGCTTGTTTTGGAGGGTGGGATGGCTTTAGGTACGGCTAGGTAGTGCAGTGTGTTTGTGCACAGCACACTGTGCGTACGGTCCTGGGTTCGAACCCCGGATCGACCAACCATATCGACTTTTCTCTGTTCCGAGTAGCTTGCTTATAGCTTGAATTCCTTTCACCTGGAGCTCTGATAAGAGAAAGGGGGTAAAGTGGTGCACCGTCGACCTCAGGTTTGTCAGTTGAATCATACTGTTACAAGTTATCAACGTTAAATAAAGGACTTTACTTTTACTTTACTTTGGGACTCTGGACATTTTCGTGTCAGAGAAAGTACTCCAATATGTTTTTCACACTACAAAAAACTAGTGTATGATGTATGATGACAATTTAAGTGCCTATAATAACAAAATCGTTTTATACTTATAAGAAAGCTCTTTCAAAAGGGGGAAGAATGGCGTTTATTTGAAGATCGTAGTACTTAAGGTGCAAGAGATATTTAGGTTTTAACTAAATGCAAATTAGGCAAGCAGTGATGCAATAATAGCAGGGACAGATAAATCCAGAGCAAATGCTTCCCACTATATCTTAGCAACAAAGTTATTCGTTATTTTTCATAGAGAAGACATCAAGCCCAAATCGTTACCATGGCAATTCTATATGGTATGTTGGTATGAGGTATGTTGCGAAAGCTGTTCTTTCTAATTACCAAGTTTGAAGATTGCCTGAATATTATGTCCTCCCATGTTAAGGTGAAATAAAGTTTGCAGGATTGTCACTCTTCCTGCTATGACATCATCAATAATTATTACCTAATTTGCATCAGTTAAAAATCTGAATACCTCTTGACCCTTTAGTTTTGTGAAGGTCAAACAAACGCCATTATTATAGGCACTTAAATCAAAAATTGATTTTCTGAAATAAAAATATAGGGTAGCTATGTGATTTTCAGAAATATCCTGCCTTTAAACAGCAGGTAAAATGATAAAGTGACAAATCTGTGCACCACTCCTACTGTGATCATTAGTGATTAGTAATGGGAGTTGATAGATGTGTGTAAATAGTGCAGAGATTACCACTGGAAGGTCAAGTCTATACCCCTGACCAGACTAGGCTTACTGGTCGGCCATTTTGTTTTAGTTTACAAACACTAGTAAATCACGTATGTAGTTCATTACTCTGATCATCACTTTACTATGAGTCGAATATCATATAGTGATTAGTAATGGGAGTTGATAGATGTGTATAAATAGTGCAGAGATTACCACTGGAAGGTCAAGTCTATAACCCTGACCAGACTAGGCTTACTGGTCGGCCATTTTGTTTTAGTTTACGAACACTAGTAACTCACGTATGTAGTTCATTACTCTATCATCACTTTACTATGAGTCGAATATCATATAGTGATTAGTTTGGGAGTTGATAGATGTGTGTAAATAGTGCAGAGATTACCACTGGAAGGTCAAGTCTATAACCATAGACCAGACTAGGCTTACTGGTCGGCCATTTTGTTTTAGTTTACTAACACTAGTTCTCACGTATATGTAGTTCATTACTCTGATCATCACTTTACTATGTAAGTTGATTCTCTTGTCTTACTGTATTTAGTTCCTTAGTATTAGCGTCTAACTGTATTATTATTTGATTTATGTGAACTTACAGACTAGCTCATCGTTGAGATTATTAAACTGTATCTTCATTGAGGAACCTAATTACTTCAAATAGTTCAGGATGACAGCCAGATTTTCTCAAACGTTTTTCAGCAGTTGGGGGGAGGCGCTCTCTGATATTTTTGCATGTTAGATTCCTTTCAACTGATTGTATTGTATTGTTTTTCCTTATGAGTTTTAATTTTGCTTTACCATACAGAGGGTAATGCCTTTTTTTAAAGCAAACACAGCTTAAAATTTGCTTTAATACCATATCTTCTTTGTAGCCTTTTTTCAGTGAGCCAATTTTCATTTTCATCTAGTAGGTTTGATTTTAGAAATTCCACAGTTATACCATTTTTCATAAAATACCGATTTTCCTGCAATTTGTATTTGTTTGTGATTCCAAATTGTTTCTTCAAGTACAGTGGTATTATCTCCATACATGTCGACTTCCTGCCATGCATGTAGCACTTCTCTATAAAACCTCGGCAGTTTGTTACTAAGGGGTAACTTTGCTATAAATATCAAAATTACATTCAAAAACAAAAGTGCCACCTACACTTTTCAAGTGACCTATTGGGATAATCTTCCAGCTCTCGACGTGCTCCTCTTAAGATGACGGGGGGTGACAGCCCTAACATAGGCTGTTTGAGCAGTGTGGTATATTTCGGATAGATGTCCCGAAATTTCGCGCTCCTCTCCCGGAAATATTGAAGTTGCTCCCGACTCTTTAAAAAAATTCCCGATATTTTAAGAATACTTTTTCTTGAGAAAAAGTACTATGAATAACAATTTCATTCTCTTCCGTTGCGGGCGAAGCGCGCCCTAATTTTGATAAATTTTTCAAGCCTCTGAGAACAGGTAGGTGAACATGCCATTTTTGTGTATAGTTGACAAAGCAACGTTAAAAAATTGGTGAAAAATATGGCTATGATTAATTTATTAGTAGTTGCCATTCTTTATGCGCGCAAAGCACGCCGTAATTTTTAACGTATCCAATGAGCTTGACTTGCGAAAAGTGCAATGATGCATCGAAGATTTCTTGTGGTCGATCTCCCCTTACAAGGCTTAATGTTTCGAGAGATCCCCCTTTCGCTCGCCTAAGGGAATAGTGACTGGTCTCTAAATTCTCCCAATAATACTTCTATTCCCTTAAATCGTTGTTTACGCTACTATTTCTTGAACTCAATGGACCTCGCGTGCAACAGGTTATTAGTTCACCTTACAAACAAAATGACCCGGTATTCCATGGTCTACAGATATAAAGCATGTATTTTTTTGTATAGTTAAAAAGTCTGTATGTTCATGTGCGAAAAGCGCGCACCAAATGACGAATTTACTATTCTTCAGGTAGTGGAATTTATTCTGGAACGTCGAACTTGCGTTTATGTAATAATTAGTCTTCTTTCGCAATGTAGAGCTGTGACTGCCCCAAGGCCTATCACTGCAGGGCTTTGGGAGAGAGGGGATAATTGGCCAAGATATACATGTTCTTGTAACAACAGTCGGAAGCATGCCATAAAAACAAGGCGATTGTATTGTCCCGTGTTGTGTGAGTTCTGAAAAAAGCATCTAAGATGTCATTTCTAAGCGCGCGAAGCGCGCCGAAAATGTTAACTTATCTAGTAAGCGAACAAGAGATCAAGTTAGTTTGCTGTGATGAATTGTTTTAATTGGGACTTTTGAATTATTCCCCATTTTTTAGAAGTTCCCGACAATGTTTTTACCATCTCCCTCAGTATTGACACAATTCCCGAAAAGACGAACTGCTCTCCTGATTCCCGACTATTTTCCGAAATTCCCGGCTTTTTCGGGGAATACTCCCATAACAGCCTATGTTAAGGCTGTCACCCCCCGTTAAGATGTGCATAGCCATTTTACCCAGCTTGCCTTTAACGCCTTATTAATAATTTCAAAATCCAGCATACTGAGCCCACTGTTACTTTTGTTCCCAATCATTGTTCTAGCTTTGACTTTTGGTGCCTTGTTCCCAGAAGCATGTGCATTTTGTATCAAAATGGAAGTATAGTAAAAATGTTCCATACCTTGTGAGCTACCATTGCGTGGTTCCAGAAAATATCTTTCCCCACTCCCCCCATGGGTGTTGAAAAGTGACCCCACCCTTCTGGAAATTTCCGAAGAAAATTACAGTATTTGTAACGAAAAGATGAGGAAAATTGACCACCCCGCCCCACCCTACCCTCTGAAATTGCCAATCCCTTCTGGGGTGGGGGGGGATGGATAATTTCTGGAACCAAACATTGCTGGCATATATCAGCTGCAACCCCCCAACCCCTCTGGAATTTCCGAAGAAAAATACAGTATTTGTATGGAAAAGATCAGGTAAATTGACTCCCCCCCCCCCCCCCTCACCCCTCCGGAATTTCCACTCCCTCCCTTCCACTCACTACCTAATAAAGTACAAAATCATAATCTTGACTGTTGTCTCATTTTTGGCCAGTTTAGCACTAAACAGACAATTATTTCAGCCCCCGGGGGGGGGGGGGGGGGGGGGGGGAAGGACCTATCCCTTAGGGTATAAAATTGACAGACGTGCTATCTCTTAGGGGTGTTTAAAATCAGCCCTATCCCTTAGGGGAGTCTCAGACCAATCCTTGCCCAGAAATATATTGGTACTGATACCAGAACCGATATTTACAAAGGAAACTTGGTTGAAAACCATAAAAAGACCTACAATTCGCTTTTATTTGTTTTGACCTGCCAAATTTGCTATCTCTTAGGGGTAAATTTTGCCGTCGCCATGCCAAGTTTGCTTTCTTTTAGGGGTACATTTGCTGTTTGTCACACCCATTTTGCTATCCCTTAGGGTCAAAATCAATTTTCCCGAAGAGCATCCCAGTCTAAAATCTCGGGAATCTCTAAACCCCATCCACCCCTCAAACAAATCATCGAAAAACTAAACACACAAGGAGAGCGGCAAACTCGCTTGCTACATAAAATGTTTCTGTTGGGTTCAAAAATATATTTATTCTAAGATTTATATATGTTACGCTTACGTGGAACTACTAAGACCCCGTCCACATTAACACGTTTTCGTTTGAATCCGTATACTTTTTGATACGTTTAGGCCTTCCGTCCACACTATAACACACTAATCGGTTTCATCGAATCCTTATAAGTTTGAAAAGGCTCTCGAAAGTGAATAGTGTGGACGGTCAAATCCGGATAAAAATGAAAACGATGACGTCAACTGTACCACTTAATTTGAGACTGTCCTGTCCATCAAATCGTCCATCAAATAAAAACTGAATCGCTTGTTGGTTCCGCTTGTTTGGAGCTAAATCTCCCGTCCACACTAAGGCGGTGATTACATGAGACTGGTATGAACTCAGAGCGATCTGAGTTCATACCGGTCTCATGTAAACACCACCTTTTTGATCATGTTTACGTGAGACAGGTACAGACTCGAAAGTAGTTCGTGTCGGGTCAGCAACCGGAATGAACTCGTGCCGGTAAGGATTTTTTTCAGACCGACCTCATGTAAACGCATGTAAAGAAATGTATGAGAGCCGATATAAACTCAGATCGCTCCAAGTTCGTACCGGTCTCATGTAATCACTGCCTAACATGCTGCGAATCCGTATCAATTTGAAAACGAATACTTTTGAAAACGTGTTAGTGTGGACAGGGCCTAACTGAGAAACATGAACTTTCAAAAGATTCACGCAGCAAAACAGGTGATAAATTGGGCTATGCCATAAAAAAAAATTACCCCCTGGGTTGAGGACCAAGGAATTCTTCAGGGTAGAAGCTCGAAGGTTGAAAGAATTCTTTGGGGTAGCAGTGACTAAGACTAAAGAATTCTTGGGGGTCAAGGCCTGAAAATGCAAAATTCTTGGGGGTGACTGTAAAATTCTTGGGGGTAACAATAATTTTGACGAATTTTCAGCAGTTAACTTACCCCCAAGAATATCAGAACAAACAAACTGTACTAAGCGCCGTTCTTACCAGTAAACAACGTGAATCTTGGTAGGCATGTTGAGAAATATCTACAGCCCGCGAAAAACTTGAGCTTGGCTTTGACTCCCACGAACAGACAAACAGTACGAACCAGCAATGGCGGCAACAAACTACAGGGGAAGTGCAAGGCGGTGAGAACATTGTATTGGAATTGTTAAATTTATCTGGGGAGGGGGAGGGGAGGTGGGAAAAATTATTTACTTCAATAATGAAGGAAAAAGTATGTCGCGTTCATGAATGGCTGAAATCCTTACTTTTTCTTAAGAAAAAGATATCTGTTGCTGAACAATTTTGTGTCTCTATTTTTTCGTCACAACAAGGTTTTTTCGTTAAAACATCCTTACCCCTCCCCTACGTAGTATGCAAGATCGTATCCCGGATGTTTCTTACCCATAGTGCCTCTCGAAATGCAGTTCGAATTCAGGCGCGCTTTTTGTGATCTTTTGTTGTTGAACGATTATGAGACAAACTTTATGATTTACTGCAGAATTTACGATATGAGTTCTCTTAGTGCAGAGAGTGATTCAGATTCAGAAGAGTTCCAGCTTTACGCTCTGCTCAGTTTGATTGAAACACCACGCAAGTTACTGAGGTAGGACTAGGAGATCAAAAGGCTCTACACAACCCCCATGTCAGCTACAAAAAGTTGGCGCGCTTTTAAACATTCTAACAGGTTTAACTCTTACAGCATGCCACTAAACTATCATATGCATTATTTTTTATGGGTATTTACCAACACATTACGCCTCGTGCTTGTTGGGGGCACTTTGATGGTCGGTCTTGACCTTGCATGTTTGTTGTGACAAACGAGAAAATCAGAATGGTCAAGCTACATGTAAGAATTCAACCCCTACCACACTAGTTTAGGCGCCGGTTTTAAAAGAGCGCAGTTTGTTTCGCCTTTTATTTACTTTAGGTTAAGTCGTTAACTTAAGCTTGGTGATGCCCGGTGATGCTGATCTTTTTGATAACAATATTAAGAACAGCTGAGTTTCTGTAATTGTTGGGACCGGCCACATCTGTCCAGCTAAGAATAGAAAAATGCATTTTATGTAACTTTTACAGTTTTCTTGAACTTGGTCTCTCGACTTTGGACGACCACAATTCTGAAATCTTTTGACTTTGAAATTTTGACAATTTGCTGTAGAAAGATCAAAGTTCAAGATGATGCATGATTTATTGTCATCAGAGTTTCCATAGCAACGAAACAGGGGGGTCACTGTTTTTAATCAGCAAAGGTTCCACATGAAGGTTGTCAGGACAAGTGAAAACTCAGGGGCACTAGTCACAGGACAAGCAACAATTTTATGCAAACTGTAAACATAAACCATTTTGATAGTGTGTGGTTTGTTATTTAAAATTAGTGTTCACACTGTTTTTTGAGCGAGTTTTGTTGCAAAATCTCGAAGCTATCATCTTTAAATGAAAAACGTTAAAGCTAGTGAGATGGGCATTGGTAAGCAAGTTACATTTATGTGGTTCGTACATAGGCTTGGTCTATATTTTACAACATTTTTTTATCCATAACTTACTGGACAACTTACTGACACACCTAGCGCTAATCCTTAGGTAATTGTTTACACAGATACAAAGTTTAGAGAACATTCATTAAGCCGATTTTAAGATATTCCAGGCAACTTTTTTTGCGTTCGAAATTCAAAATTTTTCAATATTGCATTCTAATAATTATAAAATTTAATTGGTTTTGGAATATTCTAGCAAAATCTCTTGCTGCAAAATTCATCCCAAGGTATACAACTACTTGTTTGCCAAATTTGATGCCAGGAAGTGCTTTTGATTTTCCATAATGAACATTGACGCAAACTTTAAATTTTTGAGTAATTTTGCTAAATATCATTTCGAACACAACTAAGGCTCCCAAGAAAGTTCCTGATGGCGATTTTTTTCTCGCTCTCTTCACTTAAAATTGACCATATTAGCGAGATGCTGTCCACGTAAGAAAAACATTTATGTAGTGGAAAGCGCCTGGTAAAATTCCAAAGTTCATCACCTTCCTAGTTCTGCTCTAGATTCTAAAGCTGCTGCAATTTCAATGGCTGTAGTTTTTTTTTTTTCAATTTTCACCCAGGTTTTCACATCTAGCATGGACAAGTGTACCACCTCTTTTATTCTTCAGTGAACCGAACCTGTCACGTTTAGCTCTGATTAGCGCTAGAAGGACGTTTGCAGTAAAAGAAGTAGGCTCGGTTTCCAGCCGTGGTTGGGTTTTCGGAGCCCGCGATCGTCAGAAATGACCCCACCACGGCTGGAAACCGAGCCTATAAAAGAAGTAAGTTTTGTATAATCGGCATCTAATCCAGCAGGAACTGGAGTTGATTGGCTCGGTTGGATGAAGAAAAAAAAAGAAAATTAGAGGGGCGCTACAGAACTAGCGTGACCGGTTCCGCTCATTGATCCCTATATTGAACCAGAATAACAGGAGCAAAATTGAATGCTGGAATGTGAGAAATCCTATGGAAATCTGCAATTCTGCAGCAGCTTTAGAATCTTCTGGAACCACACAATGGAGTCTGTATTGCTCTCCGAAGTGTCAGATTTTATCAGTATTTTTTGCATGTAAAACATTCTGTTGTTTCTTGCAGCAAAGATAGCCAAAGTTTCCATTGCCATTTTGCCCTACCGCTTCCTAGACAAGTGGTTGTGTTTGCAGTAGGGGACTGGGATGCAAATGTTGGTAATGGCAGCATCACCATAGAGGTGTCCTTAGAATCTGAACAGCTTCCAAAAAAGATTGGTACTCTGACAAGGAATAGCAAGGCATTATGCTGGCAAGCAGATTGGGGCAAGAACTTCACTAGGCGCAGCATTGAGCTCATGCAAGAGGTGAGAGATAATACATGTGTTGGGAAGGCCAGAAAGTCCTTGTGAGTGTGTATGCTTATGTTGTATAAAGTGCATATCATGCAGAAGTAGATTTTCACTGCATAACTTGACAAATTCAAAGTTGACAGAATTTTTTATTAATATTCTTATTGGTATTAATATTCTTACAGTATCTGTTTCAGGCTCAGGTTGCATATGTGTTTCACTACAAGCATATATCTTCAATTCAAAGTTGTCAGAGTATTTCATGTTACATATATTTTTCTTACCTCTTTAAATACCAAGTTTACATGAGACTAGCTGACTGGGCTAGCTTGGGTGGCTTTATGAACTTGGGTCAAAGGTCCTTCATCACCCCATCTGTCCCCAAATTTTCAAAATGGCTTCCCTCATATTGAGGTAATAAAACAGGAATTCCTTACTGACCCATGGCTGGTTCATGTGGCTTTTTTATTCCCATTGTAGGACAGAATTATTTCAGCCCCGGGGGGGGGGGGGGGGGGGGGGGGGAAGGACCTATCCCTTAGGGTATAAAATTGACAGACGTGCTATCTCTTAGGGGTGTTTAAAATCAGCCCTATCCCTTAGGGGAGTCTCAGACCAATCCTTGCCCAGAAATATATTGGTACTGATACCAGAACCGATATTTACAAAGGAAACTTGGTTGAAAACCATAAAAAGACCTACAATTCGCTTTTATTTGTTTTGACCTGCCAAATTTGCTATCTCTTAGGGGTAAATTTTGCCGTCGCCATGCCAAGTTTGCTTTCTTTTAGGGGTACATTTGCTGTTTGTCACACCCATTTTGCTATCCCTTAGGGTCAAAATCAATTTTCCCGAAGAGCATCCCAGTCTAAAATCTCGGGAATCTCTAAACCCCATCCACCCCTCAAACAAATCATCGAAAAACTAAACACACAAGGAGAGCGGCAAACTCGCTTGCTACATAAAATGTTTCTGTTGGGTTCAAAAATATATTTATTCTAAGATTTATATTTGTTACGCTTACGTGGAACTACTAAGACCCCGTCCACATTAACACGTTTTCGTTTGAATCCGTATACTTTTTGATACGTTTAGGCCTTCCGTCCACACTATAACACACTAATCGGTTTCATCGAATCCTTATAAGTTTGAAAAGGCTCTCGAAAGTGAATAGTGTGGACGGTCAAATCCGGATAAAAATGAAAACGATGACGTCAACTGTACCACTTAATTTGAGACTGTCCTGTCCATCAAATCGTCCATCAAATAAAAACTGAATCGCTTGTTGGTTCCGCTTGTTTGGAGCTAAATCTCCCGTCCACACTAAGGCGGTGATTACATGAGACTGGTATGAACTCAGAGCGATCTGAGTTCATACCGGTCTCATGTAAACACCACCTTTTTGATCATGTTTACGTGAGACAGGTACAGACTCGAAAGTAGTTCGTGTCGGGTCAGCAACCGGAATGAACTCGTGCCGGTAAGGATTTTTTTCAGACCGACCTCATGTAAACGCATGTAAAGAAATGTATGAGAGCCGATATAAACTCAGATCGCTCCAAGTTCGTACCGGTCTCATGTAATCACTGCCTAACATGCTGCGAATCCGTATCAATTTGAAAACGAATACTTTTGAAAACGTGTTAGTGTGGACAGGGCCTAACTGAGAAACATGAACTTTCAAAAGATTCACGCAGCAAAACAGGTGATAAATTGGGCTATGCCATAAAAAAAAATTACCCCCTGGGTTGAGGACCAAGGAATTCTTCAGGGTAGAAGCTCGAAGGTTGAAAGAATTCTTTGGGGTAGCAGTGACTAAGACTAAAGAATTCTTGGGGGTCAAGGCCTGAAAATGCAAAATTCTTGGGGGTGACTGTAAAATTCTTGGGGGTAACAATAATTTTGACGAATTTTCAGCAGTTAACTTACCCCCAAGAATATCAGAACAAACAAACTGTACTAAGCGCCGTTCTTACCAGTAAACAACGTGAATCTTGGTAGGCATGTTGAGAAATATCTACAGCCCGCGAAAAACTTGAGCTTGGCTTTGACTCCCACGAACAGACAAACAGTACGAACCAGCAATGGCGGCAACAAACTACAGGGGAAGTGCAAGGCGGTGAGAACATTGTATTGGAATTGTTAAATTTATCTGGGGAGGGGGAGGGGAGGTGGGAAAAATTATTTACTTCAATAATGAAGGAAAAAGTATGTCGCGTTCATGAATGGCTGAAATCCTTACTTTTTCTTAAGAAAAAGATATCTGTTGCTGAACAATTTTGTGTCTCTATTTTTTCGTCACAACAAGGTTTTTTCGTTAAAACATCCTTACCCCTCCCCTACGTAGTATGCAAGATCGTATCCCGGATGTTTCTTACCCATAGTGCCTCTCGAAATGCAGTTCGAATTCAGGCGCGCTTTTTGTGATCTTTTGTTGTTGAACGATTATGAGACAAACTTTATGATTTACTGCAGAATTTACGATATGAGTTCTCTTAGTGCAGAGAGTGATTCAGATTCAGAAGAGTTCCAGCTTTACGCTCTGCTCAGTTTGATTGAAACACCACGCAAGTTACTGAGGTAGGACTAGGAGATCAAAAGGCTCTACACAACCCCCATGTCAGCTACAAAAAGTTGGCGCGCTTTTAAACATTCTAACAGGTTTAACTCTTACAGCATGCCACTAAACTATCATATGCATTATTTTTATGGGTATTTACCAACACATTACGCCTCGTGCTTGTTGGGGGCACTTTGATGGTCGGTCTTGACCTTGCATGTTTGTTGTGACAAACGAGAAAATCAGAATGGTCAAGCTACATGTAAGAATTCAACCCCTACCACACTAGTTTAGGCGCCGGTTTTAAAAGAGCGCAGTTTGTTTCGCCTTTTATTTACTTTAGGTTAAGTCGTTAACTTAAGCTTGGTGATGCCCGGTGATGCTGATCTTTTTGATAACAATATTAAGAACAGCTGAGTTTCTGTAATTGTTGGGACCGGCCACATCTGTCCAGCTAAGAATAGAAAAATGCATTTTATGTAACTTTTACAGTTTTTCTTGAACTTGGTCTCTCGACTTTGGACGACCACAATTCTGAAATCTTTTGACTTTGAAATTTTGACAATTTGCTGTAGAAAGATCAAAGTTCAAGATGATGCATGATTTATTGTCATCAGAGTTTCCATAGCAACGAAACAGGGGGGTCACTGTTTTTAATCAGCAAAGGTTCCACATGAAGGTTGTCAGGACAAGTGAAAACTCAGGGGCACTAGTCACAGGACAAGCAACAATTTTATGCAAACTGTAAACATAAACCATTTTGATAGTGTGTGGTTTGTTATTTAAAATTAGTGTTCACACTGTTTTTGAGCGAGTTTTGTTGCAAAATCTCGAAGCTATCATCTTTAAATGAAAAACGTTAAAGCTAGTGAGATGGGCATTGGTAAGCAAGTTACATTTATGTGGTTCGTACATAGGCTTGGTCTATATTTTACAACATTTTTTTATCCATAACTTACTGGACAACTTACTGACACACCTAGCGCTAATCCTTAGGTAATTGTTTACACAGATACAAAGTTTAGAGAACATTCATTAAGCCGATTTTAAGATATTCCAGGCAACTTTTTTTGCGTTCGAAATTCAAAATTTTTCAATATTGCATTCTAATAATTATAAAATTTAATTGGTTTTGGAATATTCTAGCAAAATCTCTTGCTGCAAAATTCATCCCAAGGTATACAACTACTTGTTTGCCAAATTTGATGCCAGGAAGTGCTTTTGATTTTCCATAATGAACATTGACGCAAACTTTAAATTTTTGAGTAATTTTGCTAAATATCATTTCGAACACAACTAAGGCTCCCAAGAAAGTTCCTGATGGCGATTTTTTTCTCGCTCTCTTCACTTAAAATTGACCATATTAGCGAGATGCTGTCCACGTAAGAAAAACATTTATGTAGTGGAAAGCGCCTGGTAAAATTCCAAAGTTCATCACCTTCCTAGTTCTGCTCTAGATTCTAAAGCTGCTGCAATTTTCAATGGCTGTAGTTTTTTTTTTTTCAATTTTCACCCAGGTTTTCACATCTAGCATGGACAAGTGTACCACCTCTTTTATTCTTCAGTGAACCGAACCTGTCACGTTTAGCTCTGATTAGCGCTAGAAGGACGTTTGCAGTAAAAGAAGTAGGCTCGGTTTCCAGCCGTGGTTGGGTTTTCGGAGCCCGCGATCGTCAGAAATGACCCCACCACGGCTGGAAACCGAGCCTATAAAAGAAGTAAGTTTTGTATAATCGGCATCTAATCCAGCAGGAACTGGAGTTGATTGGCTCGGTTGGATGAAGAAAAAAAAAGAAAATTAGAGGGGCGCTACAGAACTAGCGTGACCGGTTCCGCTCATTGATCCCTATATTGAACCAGAATAACAGGAGCAAAATTGAATGCTGGAATGTGAGAAATCCTATGGAAATCTGCAATTCTGCAGCAGCTTTAGAATCTTCTGGAACCACACAATGGAGTCTGTATTGCTCTCCGAAGTGTCAGATTTTATCAGTATTTTTTGCATGTAAAACATTCTGTTGTTTCTTGCAGCAAAGATAGCCAAAGTTTCCATTGCCATTTTGCCCTACCGCTTCCTAGACAAGTGGTTGTGTTTGCAGTAGGGGACTGGGATGCAAATGTTGGTAATGGCAGCATCACCATAGAGGTGTCCTTAGAATCTGAACAGCTTCCAAAAAAGATTGGTACTCTGACAAGGAATAGCAAGGCATTATGCTGGCAAGCAGATTGGGGCAAGAACTTCACTAGGCGCAGCATTGAGCTCATGCAAGAGGTGAGAGATAATACATGTGTTGGGAAGGCCAGAAAGTCCTTGTGAGTGTGTATGCTTATGTTGTATAAAGTGCATATCATGCAGAAGTAGATTTTCACTGCATAACTTGACAAATTCAAAGTTGACAGAATTTTTTATTAATATTCTTATTGGTATTAATATTCTTACAGTATCTGTTTCAGGCTCAGGTTGCATATGTGTTTCACTACAAGCATATATCTTCAATTCAAAGTTGTCAGAGTATTTCATGTTACATATATTTTTCTTACCTCTTTAAATACCAAGTTTACATGAGACTAGCTGACTGGGCTAGCTTGGGTGGCTTTATGAACTTGGGTCAAAGGTCCTTCATCACCCCATCTGTCCCCAAATTTTCAAAATGGCTTCCCTCATATTGAGGTAATAAAACAGGAATTCCTTACTGACCCATGGCTGGTTCATGTGGCTTTTTTATTCCCATTGTAGGACAGAATGGCAAAACTTATTCTCAGTATAGAGGAGAGTCAATGCCATAAGGAGAACCACAAGCTTGTTCAAAAAGTTTTCAAGAAAGACACCAGCCCCAAAACACCTTTTGGTAAAGATAAGAGTACTGGTATTCTGACACCTAGAAATAGAAATTCAAGACTGGATGATTTCTGGGGGTCAAATAAAAATAATGGCAAGGCAGATGCTCTCCCTGTTGCTGAGTTAGATACCCCAGTGTGTGTGTCACCTGCCAGGAGAAAACGCACTCCCAGGAGCTCAAGTACAACGTGAGTCTCTCTCTTTGTTTCAAAGAAACAATAAATTAATTTTGTTATTTGATAATCGGGATGGATGTAGTACTGCTGAAAAGGACTGTTTTATGTGATGTTTCAACAATCTTAGCTTACATGTAAGTCACCTTAAAAGAGTCAAGTGAACATATGATGCCAAGTGAAGATAGAATTGTCAGATCGGTGGTATGTTCTTACTTGGTGTTGTATAACTGGCAGCATCAGCCTAATTAGCATGCAGCATAACAAGGCCCTTTGTTGGTGTTGGAAGAGCTACAATGTATACCACATTGCTCTGAACTGCATCCAGATCACATATTTAGCTTCATGCAGTCCCTAGGCTAATATATCTGCCAATTTTGTGTCATTCCTCTGCAAGTTGTGACTCTCATGCCTGATTGGGCCAAATTGTCAAGAAATCAATGTCCATTGCAGGCCAGGTACCAAAAGAAGGAAAGGGCTGAATGGGGATGATACCCAAGACACTATAGATGGAAGCCAATCATCCAGTGATAGTGTGAAGGCCAGTCCCATGGCTGCCACACCCAGTACACCATGCTCACCATCACTGATGACGGAAGGAGGTAAAGCATAAAATACATGTTTTAGCTGTGCGGTATTGTGTTATCCATTATTGCTTCATTTAATGCTTTCATAGGCAGGCTTTTTTGCATGTGTTGTGTGCATACATTAGCTAAAGAACTTGCAGAACCTTAAAGTTGCAAAATGTGGGTCATTCCATTTTTTTAGCCCCACCCCCCTACGGAAGAGGTCAGTAACCCCCTTGGTAAATCTTGCTCTAGCCCCTTGGAAATACCTGCAGAAGAGCCTTTTTCATTGCGGCCACTCGAGAAAAAAAAAGACAGACAGACAGACAGACATTTTTTATTTGGCATCGTATATGGATGAGGCTTTTTTGTTAGTTAGAAACCTTACCCCACACTGAATAAGAATCCCTGGTTAGCCTGCTAGCAGGTGTTGGTTGGCTGTTTTTAGGTCATTTTATGACGAGAACCAAGATTCTTACCATAAAACGACCTAAAAACAGCCAACCAGTGCCTGCTAGCAACCTACTCCCTGGTTTAATCACTGCCTGCCTCCCGTCCACAACTCATGAACTAACAGTGAAGCTTCTGCTAGCTGTTGACTTATTTTTTGTTCAGTTGGTCAACCGTGTTTGGCAAGAGGCACCACTTGGCACCTGTTATTCAAGTGTATGTGGCACCTGGTATTCAATGTATTTACTTGATGTGCTAAATTTGGTATGCAGTTCCATCTAGTCGGTGGGGTCATGCTGTCTGTGCTATTGATGATAACAAAGCAGTTGTTATTGGAGGTCAAGGAGCTAAGTTCCAGATGGTAAAGGACTCTCTCTGGCTGCTCTCATGCACTACAGGTATAATATTATAATTTTATAATATATTTTTTTAATATTATAGTGACTCACTCATGTCTTGCTCACCCAATAGTACAGCAGATTGGTGCAGAATTTAGGTCGAATTGTGCAACTTAATGTTACAAGCATGAAATTTGGCACAATGACAGAGCTTTATACCCTAAGTAGTCTTGATGCAAAAAAAAAAACACCCAAACGTGCATACTTTCCGTTTTACAGAGGTGGAATTAATTATCTTATATAAGAATAAAAGCCTGACTAAACGTTTTCCAAATTCTTCCAAACTTCACATAATGTTGAGATTGCATGCCCTTCAAGTTTAGGCAGACAAACCACGCCCAATTGCGGTACTTACAGGTATTACAGTGACGAATGTAAGGGTTTACAAAAATAAATTAAACATGATAGTTATTATTGAAATCTTTTTGCAACCTATTACAGACAAATTACCTAGCACCTTCGCAGCTAACCACACGCCCACAATGCCTGTATTTGGCTCATTAAACGTCTTTTTCGGCTTTTGAGCTAAGAAAGAGACAGTAAAGATTTTAATTCGACTTTTCTTGCTTCAACTCTACCACTTCTTTTCGCAAGTACACTTTTCTATAGGAAAATGTTCTTTCATATAACTTTTCGAACGGTTTTCCACACAATGCAAGACCTCACCAACTATGAGCACCCCACTAGCCTGCCAGCTAGCGTAGAAGAAAAAAGGTTGCCTAAAAAATAAACGTTGTCATGTACTGCTTTCTAGCAATTCAATATCCTTTTGGTAAGATGTTACTTTTGAAGCATGTTTTAATGTCTGCTATCAGGCGAAGGGAGGCGAGGGGTGAATTGAAATGTACAATCCACTAAATAACTGTATCTCCGTGTATCTAAAAATCATTTTGACATTATTTCTTCTGAAAGCAAAGTTTCTTGTAGCGAGTGCATCAATATTTAGTTCCACTATCCCTATATCCAACTTTGGTGACCTAAGTTCCTGCGACAAGTCGGACCTCACAGGATGGCTGGAGATGGTTGCCCGTACTGTTCATAGTGAGCCCCCTGAAGTCATTGCAGTCGTGATTGACGGAGCCGCCGTTGTAATTATGCTAAAAGAAGAGAACCGAGACGTAAAAGCACTACGCATATAGCATTTGTTTATTCTTTATGTGCGCCATTACTAGCAAACAACACAAAGAAGATAGACATTGCCTGGGACGTGGCAACAACAGCCCGAAGGTAGGCGCAAGAGATAAACGAGGTCAAGGAATAAGAAGATGAGCAGAACCTCGAGAGCCATATCACACACATCCCTACATTGTAGATTGACCTCTCTGATCGTTCAAAGACAAACTGCTCTGTCAGAGCATAAGAAAGAGTTGTACCAGTATAAAGACCTAGGGAATAAAGTGCAACGAGAATGCATATCATCTAAAGCTAAATACTATACTCGCAAAGTGTCAGCTCTGACGTTACCCATTGGTACAAAGAGGTCAAGTCCTTGAGTGGCAGCACTGACTCATGTGATTGGTGGAAGCAGATGGTTGACGATGATGTTCCTTCCATCCAGGAATTATGCGAGAGCTCACTTCAATGTGTTCTTGTATGACACAGACATCAAGCATCGTCAGTTCTACTAACTGAAATTCGGAGCCAGTCCCCCAAGGGCTCCTAATCACCCCTGGTAGGGCTCACAGCTCTGTAGCATCAAAGTGAAAAAAATCCTCTGGCCCTCGGACCCAGCCCCAAACATTGTATGCAAGGAGCAAGCCTTTGAGTGGCAAGGGCGAACATGTTTCCCAGAAGACCAAAGATGGATGTGATACCTACTGGGGAGAAGTATCCCATAGCCATCAGAGTTTGGATGGCGAAAAAGCCATCATGTAATAAATGCTGAACCAACAATCTGGACCATACTCCCCGAGATCTCTACAACGTGTCAGCTACTCGTGCAATGCGGCTGCCAACCTGATAAGGGGAGTCGAGGGCACTGTAAATGTGTCAAAGCACGTCCTCAATGCACTGCCATGTGCAAGTACAGAAGAGGTTACGAACAACAGAAAGACTAAGTTAATTTTCATTGTTGGTTTAGGACTTCATAATATTTAGACTTTTCAGACAGGCATATAACAAAATATGGAATTTTTGTTGATGCAGGAGGCCAAGCTAATCGTGGCAGCTCAATCAAATTTAAAATACTTTTGCTTTAAATGTTTTTTTTATTTTATAACTTTCAACACTGGAAGTACCTGAAATAGGGTGTGGTTTAACTTAAGAATAATGCCGCATAAAACATCTTATCAATACTTGTAACTTGGAGAAAAAGGAAACTCAAGAAATAGATTTTGCCAAATAGTGAAGTGTACATCTATCAAGGCTGTAAGTAAGCAATATAGGGCGTGACTCAATATGTATAGTAATGCAGGTCATCTATTTGTGAATAAAGTAACATATTAAGGCTTTTGTGTAAAATTAAGACGTTCTTTCTTTAACAAAGATAAAACAACCCATCTTTATGCTATCTGGAAGTATTTACTTTTGGGCGTGCTTTTTATATAGAATTGCTCAGGACATCAAGCTCTACCACTCTGCCAAATTTCATGCTTGTAACATCAATTTGCACAATTTTGCACCAATCTGCTGTACTACAAGAGTTCATTGTATCTGGAGGGTTGTGGGTTCGAACCTTATCTGTGAACTCAGAATTGTTTTCCAAGTCTGTGGGAGAATATGGTTTGAAAATACCTTAGCAGTAGAATGCAAAAAGTGGTTATAGAGGGGAGTTGTTCTTCTTGGGATTGTGTTGAAGCTGGGGTCTCTCAGGTTCGGTGCTGGGCCCATTTATCAAAAACTCAGTCTCTCAAACTTGGTCAGCATGTTTGTCTAATAATGATCTATCCAGAGATCTGAAGATCCATTTCGCCTCATGTGCACTTTAATCCTTCTGCCATTTGCAATACATCAATCTTTTTTGCAATTTTCAGCTGGTCTGGAATGGAGTCGGCCTGAATGTAAGGAGAGCACAGGTGCAGACAGACGCATGGGGCACAGTGTTTGCTTTAGCACAGAGAAAAAGGCCTTGTTTGTATATGGTGGCTCCAAAAACAAGAGATGGTTCAGTGATGTGCACAAGCTAGATCAAACTACGTGGACATGGACGGCCATTGAGGTAACACACCAGAAACATGCACTCCACATTCTTGTTTGCCCTCACTACCAGTCAATCACTGTTTCCCTGTAACAAAATGTGAATGGCTTTGTTGCTGCAGGCTCAGATCTTTTCAAGTAAATTTCAAATTTCAGTGATTCTAACACACCATGAATTGCGTGCTCACTTCAGCTGTTTAATATTCAGGCCGAATATAGCAGATGCCAACAATAGCTACAATCACTTTCTTCGGGTGACATGATCTAGCATTTGTCATCTTTTCTCCTGGAGCTGTGCTGGCCTCACAAATCATCATGTTAGTACCGAAACAGGTAGACTGTTTATCGGCCTCGACAAAAAGCGCTCGTCTCCAGACAAAAACGTTGGCAAGTCTGATTGCATTCCTTCGCACAAAATCAATCATGCGTTGTCGCTGCCAAAGAAAATCGTTGCAAATTTGGGAAAAAAGCACACTGATTTGTATTTCTTACCTCATAAAATTAGTAGAAAACACGAGCAGATGGCTTTTCTTGTGTTTTTAGTTTGAAAATTTTCCAAATTAAATTATTTGAGTTGCACGCATCGCTGGAGTTCAAACTACATCGTGAATGTTTTTGTTGGGAGACGAGTGCTTTTTCTCGAGCCGAATAAACAGTCTACCTGTTTCCCGGCATAACTAATCGAACGTTCGGTAATCGAACTTAATCGAACACCAATCGTTGGATTGATTTTGATTGAGTTCGGTAATCGAACATAATCGAACTCACCAAAAAATTTTTCAATCGAACATAATCGAACGTTCAATTACCGAACAATGTGCTCAATCAAACCCAATTGAACTTCAAATGAAACACAGGCATTTTTCTAATCGGAATCAATCACTAACCAAGATTAGCACCTGAGTTTGGCTCGCCTGGCGCATACTGGGAACTGCACCGCACATGAACTGCAGGTGTTATGAGACGTTAATCCAATAGTCCCGAATAGTTTTGTTGAAGTTGTTTTTTTCTTATCATATCCCTCATAGGTCTGTAAAAGTAATAAAGACTCAGGCACCAGTCATAATTGAACTATGGCATTCTATGGGTTTGAGTGATTTTACTGGGATTTTCTTATAAAACTGAGTTTTTTCAGGTTTTGTTGTTATTTAGATGGCTAAGTGTCCCAGCTGAAAATGAAATTCGAATAAAGCTAACAGTTATGTTAACTGTTCATGGCCGTCTATTTGTTGTGTACTACCCCATTGCGTGTCACTGATGAGTCTTACCCAATTTCTAAAGTCATGCAAAATTTCCGAACAAAATCGAACTTAATCAAACCAATCATTTTGATATGTTCGATTGAGTTCGGTAATCATACTCACCAAAAAGTTTTGTTCGATTATGTTCGATTACCGAACCTAATCAAAACCAATCGAACGATTGGTGTTCGATTAGGTTCGATTGAAATTTTGTTCGATTTTGTTCGATTAGTTATGCCGGGCTGTTTTGGTAGTAACTTCACCCAGGTTCCTAACCTTCAAAACAGCATGATTTTTGCAACTTTGAAAAAAGTTGAGCACAGCTCGTAGAGGAGACCAACCAAGTGTGATCAACTAGTACTGTTTATCACCTGGTTTAACTGTGGACAAAAATCATTTGTTTGATTCAGACTAAAGGCAAGGCCCCAACCAGAGCTTACCACAGCTGTACGCTGTTCCGTGATGAACTGTGGGTGTTCGGTGGAGTGTACCCTAACCCTGATCCCCATCCGGACGGGTGTAGTAATGACGTGCATGTACTGAATCTCACTTCCAACAACTGGTACACGCCCATTACTGGTGGAGAGAAACCCTGCCCTAGATCCGGGTCAGTATAGAGTAAAGCAAAGCAACCATGTCAGTGGCTTTTACTAAGGGGGTTCCATTTCTTTTCACCCTTATTGTTCTGATGCTCAAGGGGGCTTCCGTGCAGCCCTTGGAACCCCCCTGGATCCGCACTGCATATTTAACGTGGATGACTCGGTACAGCTGCTTAACTGACAAACCTGCGGTCCTCGGTGTGGTGCACGGCTTTACCTCCTTTCTCCAGGTGAAGGGAATTCAAATAAGCAAGTTACTCGGAACAGAAAAGAGTCGATACGGTTGGCCGGTCCGGGATTCAAACTCACGACCGTACGCACATTGAGCCGTGCACAAACATCTAGCCGTATGTGAGAGCGGAACATATAGAAAACACGAGCAAGAAAACATAGGCAAAGCCGAAACGTTTTACCACGGGTTTCTACTCCGGATCCCATCTCGCCAGTGCGACCCTGAGCTTGGCCACTCCAGAAAGTGGGGTTCGAGGCTCTGTATCACAGTTGGACCAAGCTATCTTTGCACATTTGCTGTGTTTTTTTTTGTTCAAAGAGTTTGAGAAGGGCTGCCGCTTTGCCATAATCGAGCTGGACTGCCAAAACATTTGATTCCAATTTTTTCTATTACAAAACGATGAAACAATCACTAAGTCTGTGAGCAAATGACATTCGGGGATCGCACCCTATCTGGAGAGCAAAATATTTGTAGTCCCATCTTTCCGGCCCATACATGGCCGTAACATTTGCCGGAACCTCTGTCATTAGACTTGCCACAAGTCGACCTCTCTGAGGATCAAATTCGGTTACACGTAGGCAATCAGTCGATCTCTAGGTACCGTAGAGCATTTTTCGAAAAATGTCGGTACAGTCTGAAACTTGGGTGAGAGTAGAAATAGGCGTGGCATAATTGTCACGTGATACTAACTCCGATATGACCCAACCAAGCACGAAGATCTTTTAAAGGACTTTCAGAAAGACTACTCTGTCATTTGTGCCCCTGTTTCTATCTGTTTCTATGCCATCTAAAAAGATCTAAAAAGTTTCCGTTGGTGGCCCAGCACCAAGCGCAGGGCCAACAACTAAAAAAAGCAAAGCTATCGCAAACTCAAACTTTCGATGATGTCACAACACAATAGACCTCCTCGGCTTGGGCGTAATGTTTTCCCATTTCAGATCACGTGGATTCCCATGAGTATTTCTGCTACGCACCGAACGATATATGAATATGGAAGCATTCCAAACAAAGAGAGAATACTCATGGGAATGCCACGTGATCTCAAATGGGTAAAACATTACGCCCAAGCCGAGGAGGTCTATTACCCTGCCATCCTCCTTGCCTCCTAAAAGAGGTCTAGACCAAAATGTCCCCAAAGGCAAATATTAGTTTCATCCAATAGTCATGCCTGATTTCCATAAGGTTCCAGAGGGCCTTTGTTCAGGGTCTTGTGTTCTTATCCTATTGTTGTTTTTGTCTGTAGACATTCCACGTGCCTTTTGGATGACAAGCTCGTGATCTTTGGAGGGTGGGATGCACCAACTTGCTTCAATGATGTTTTTATATTGGATATGAGTAAGTCTTGCCCTTTAGGGGGTTCGTGTGTCATTGCCGTGATTATTTTTCATGTTATGGGCTGGTAATCATGTTCCACTACTGTTCGTTAACGAAGCAACGATAAAATAGTGTAAACAAATATCAATTTGTCATATGATTTCAAACGTGTCCTGTTAACAATAGACACCTCTTTATAGTTACATGACCTGGGGGCTACATGACTGGGGGCTACATGGCCTGGGGGTTACATGACCTGGGAGCTACATGACTGGGGGCTACATGACCTGGGGGCTACATGACTGGGGACTACATGACCTGGGAGCTACATGACTGGGGGCTACATGACTGGGGGCTACATGACCTGGGGGTTACATGACCTGGGGGCTACATGACCTGGGGGTTACATGACCTGGGGGCTACATGACCTGGGGGCTACATGACCTGGGGGCTACATGACCTGGGAGCTACATGACTGGGGGCTACATGACTGGGAGCTACATGACCTGGGGGTTACATGACCTGGGGGCTACATGACCTGGGGGCTACATGACTGGGGGCTGGGGCAAGGTTCTCGAAACATCCGATAGTTATCGAGTCTGAAAATGTAGGGCCTGTTTACGCGGAGGCGAGCCATCCGGATAGCGGACTAGACAGCTCCAACACACGGTCTGTTTGCCGGGATGGCTCGCCTCACGACTGCTTATACAATCTGTGTTGTGTTTATAGCCCGGTTATCGCTCAAAAATGTCTGATTTGATTTGATGGTCTGAACATTTGTTCGTCTCGTTTACACATTGAGCCGAATTGTTCGTCTTCTTGTGTGAAACGCCGGGCCAATGTCCGTAAAAAAGGGAGGTGCACGCTGTGTACAAGGTACAAACCTATTTCAATTAAATGTTGCTCTGTAAAACGTAAAACCATGCATCATGATAGAGGACGCTATTTGTCGTATTTTCCTCGAGTTTGGCAAACCAACTAAATTAAACCACCCAATGGCACTACTACTTTACTACTTTGAGACACAATTTGACATGAACTCCTTCGTTTTTGGCAATAATTATTATTGCGAGTTATGAAGCATGGTTCATGATGGTTTCACGAGTAACGTTAATTGAAACAGGTGTATAACGCACGACCCGACCTCTATTTGTTCTTGACTTAGCCATCATGGAATTCAACAAGCCAAGTGTCATGGGTACTGCTCCATCCCCACGTAGCTGGCATACTAGTCTACCATTGGCAGGCAACAAGATGCTGACACATGGTGGTTTTGATGGCGTGCACACCACTGATGATACGTTTGTGTATGATCTCGGTAAGATCTCACGTGCAATATGTCCTCACTAATAATCCATTATCGAACGCCGCTGCTCTCCAAGCCCCCCTTTTTCAATGTTGTTTTCTTGGCTTTGGTTCTTCAATCGAATTTATGCTGAAAGGACTAGCATAGCTCTTGTACGGCAACGAGAGTGAATTCACAATTGGTGCTAAATTTTATCAACGCATTTTGTCCAAGATTGCCTGAGCACGTTATGTGGGTCGTATCGTTATTTTTTTAGAGAGAACTTATTGAATTAGTTTCATGATATAAATTGTGGCTTTTCTACTCTTAAAAAACTTTAGAATGATATAAAATACATGAACCTAGCTTAAAAACAGACGAAATGACAACAATTTTGCCAAACGACCCCTTGACCCTTTCCCCATACCTTAAGGGTTCTAGACCTATGTTGTTTTCATTTTGTGTATCATGATATAGCAAAACATATTATCAGGGGTTACCCTGCTTAGCAGTGTTACCATGTTACCTGTAAACACTTACTCTGTTCCCAGGCGCCTCATCTTGGACTAAGATCCAGTCCTCACCCAGCCTGTCTGCCAGGGCAGGTCACACAGCTTTGCTGCTTTCCCCTCGGGAGTCCGAGACCTCGACTGAGTCCAGTGAGACGCAAATCTTAGTGTTTGGAGGAGGCGATAACAAAGGGAAATTTTTTAATGATCTTGTTAATATTACACCTATCTTAAAGTTCCAATAGCCTATAGTGTACATGTAGCTCGTGTTTTATTGGGATACACAAACAATGAAAATGTATGTAATTCCTCCAGTCACCACAAGAGGAAGGGTTTCGTAGGTTCACCAGATATTCCTTTGTTCATACTCAATCTTCCCATGTAATTTTTTCAATGCGAAGATAATAAATGAATTTACTAACTGAAAGTCAGCAGGTGCGCTCGTTACGTATCAACACTAGTACAACGCGCGTTTTGATTGACCGAGAACCATGTGACACCAGCCATGATGCACGCTCCTGAATCCAAAATAACGGACAACCCATTCTCGTTCTCAGAACTCGCGGGAAGGCTCTGGTAACAGCTATTTAGGGTCTTCTTGGTGTTGCAAGATGTATGTTATTTTTGATTGGAGCTATTGTATTCCACCTTGTTGTTTCGTCCTACCGTCTCTGGTGCCTTGTAACACCAAGAAAGAGCCGCCATTTAAAGGCCTTCGCCGATCGATTAATTCTATATGCAATTCGTAAATTCGCGCATGCGTCACTTCTCGAACCCAGAGCTCCCCGGCTCGTCTCCTCGCGGGGGAGGCTCTGTAACCTCGCGGGGGAGGCTCTGGTGACAGCCACTGACACATGCGCGAGATATGATACAGAGCCGTTGTGAGAAACACCTTTCTACGCATGCCCCAACGTTCAAAATCAGCGAAGGCCCTCAAATGGATGTCCCAAGAGCCCCCCTGCGAGAGACCAGGGGGGATTCTCGAGCATTTGTACCTTCCACAGCGGCTCTATCAAACCTTGCGCATGCGTTAGTGGTTGTCACCAGAACCTCCCCTGCGAAGAGACGAGAGCGCGCCGGGGAGCTCTGGGTACGAGAATGCCCAGGGAAGCTGTGAGAATGACAATCGTCTGAGCGCGCACGCAGTTTCAAGCGCTTGTTTTTGGAGGTAAAAATCTTTAGTAAGACAGCGCTGCCCAAACGTCGTCTGGCCAAACGAAACGCAAGTTGATGCAAGCTTTGCTCAACTTGCGCTCGTTTGGCCACCAACTTGCGATGACTCGCGCGGACGTGCGTCCACTTTCAACATGTTCAAACTTTCACACAACTTGGCGTCTCGTTTGGCCACCACATCGCAAGTGCATGCAAGTTGATACAAGTTACCAATTTTCTTCGTTTCCAAATTAACGACATATTATGACCAAAACAAATCATGAAATTGTTGCACTTATATTTCTAGCTGTTATTCACAAGAAAGTGGGTGAGATTTCTTTATTTTTCTTGTCTTTATAACAAGAAAAACACTAGCTTCAGCGCGCGCTAGTATTCGAAAGTGGCGTGATCATGTCGTCATCAGCGCGCGCAAAGGAGCAAAACACTCAACTTGCATCGGAACTTGTATTAAATCGAATCAATAAATTGAAAAAGTGTCAGTATCATTTAATACAAACGTTTCGGGCATCAGTGTATAAAAAGGCGGTATTCGCCATGCTAAAATCCTAACGGAAAAGCGCGCGCGCTCTAGATGAGTTCGAACAGTCAGAGATAGTGGAAATTGATGTTGAGTCCACGTGGGCTAAGAGTTCCCAAGTTAAAGATAAGTTCCATCTCCTGGTGTTTGCGATGGTAGTTGTCCCCGTGGCTTAAACGGAGGCCGCATACCCTAAGATTGTCAATAGAGTGCGATGCAGAGTTAAAATGTTCGGCCACGGGGAAACCAGGAGATTTGATACTGCGAAGGTGCTCTCCAACTCGTTCGCGTAAAGAACGACCGGTTTCACCAATGTACAGAGAAGTACAACGGGTGCAGCCGATGCAATACACCACATTCTCAGACCGACAGGTGAAGCGATCGTTGATGGTGTATCTGCTTTTGGGACCCTGTATGAGAAGTGGTGTGTTTGCACGTCTGACAGCGTGGGCGGTTACACGGGAACGTTCCGGCATCCGATGATGTTGACGAACCGACACTAGAGTGCACGAGGATATTCCTGAGATTCTGTCGCGGCGGTAGGATATAAGTGGCGACTCAGGGAAAATCCTGCGTGTGTCTGGATCAGTGGTTAAGATGTTAAAGTTCTTCATGAGTATTTGTTTGGTAATGGCGTTAAAGTTGTTGTAAGTAAGTACCAACGGAACGCGGTCTGTGCTGTCTTCATGCCGGGATGCCGTAAGGGCGTCTTGACGTGTAACTGTTAAAACTCTGTTAAGGTCATTCTCGAATTGTGCAGCTGGATAACCACGAGCTGTGAAGAAATGTTGCATCTCCTCTAGACTTGACGAGGAAGTCGTTATCATCTGAACAGAGACGGCGGAGACGGGGAAACTGGCTGTATGGGATAGCCCGTTTACAATGGCCGGGGTGGTGTGACGTAAAGTCGAGGTAGTTGTGTGTGTCAGTCTCTTTGTAGTATATTGATGTCTGAATGCTGTGATTGGATATTCGCAACTGGATGTCGAGAAAAGCCAGTCCGAGTTCACTGATGGTAGAAGTAAACTCCAGGGCAGGACGGAAATTGGAGACGTACTCTATAAATCCTTCAAGATCACGACGATCACATTGCGCAGCACCCACTACGTCATCAATATAACGCTTCTGAAGTTGAGGGAAAAAGCCGGTGAACTGCGTGCGGATTTGCTCTCCTACACATCCAACGAAGAGACATGCATAGTTAGGGCCCATTTTACTGCCCATAGCAACACCACCAATTTTTCGATAGTTGTCACCGTTCAACTTGAAGGCATTGAGGGTGAGAACCAGTTCGGCGAGACGAGTAAGGGTGGCCGTGGGTGGTTCCTGCACCGTGCGTCTGTCCAGGAAGTGGGCGAGCGCCTGTAGTCCGCTGTTGTTGGGGATGACGGTGTACAAAGACTTAACGTCCATAGTGAACAGGAAACATGGCTTGGAACTGGTTTCATCGAAGCGGAATTCATTGAAAATGTTTAAGGCGTGGTTGGTGTCTTTAACATAAGTTGGCAGGTTTCTCGCGAACGGGGCCATTATCTCATCAAGGTATGCTGCGATGTTTCCGTCGGACAGCTGCAAGCAGACACTATAGGACGTCCGGGGTTGTTATCTTCATGAATCTTGGGCAGCATATAGAAACGCGAGGTACGGGGCGTGGTGACTATAAGGTGCTTAGCCGTGGGTGGTAAGGCACAAGTGTAAAGGATCGTCATCCTGTTCTTGTACATCTTCCTGGTCATGAAAATAAGCCTTGAGACGGAGACGGCGAAAAAACTTCTCGCTATCAGATTTAACCTCGTATTCATCAACCTTGTTATTTTCAGGGACAAACGTGAGACCTTTTCTGAGGACGGTATTTTCAGAATCAGAAAGCGGCAAATCTGTGGGAATAGTAACAACAGTTCTTATCGCTGATACAACAGGTTGGACTGTAACATCATCACGATCCTTTCGCTAAATTTGAGAACAAGTCCTATACATGGACACCTAAGGATTGACGTTTTACTGCCCTTGACCACTACGTCGACCGTTGTCGTCGCAGCATTAATTCTTTGAATTTCAAGAGACGCATCACCACCTCGAATCTCTCTTCTGGAGAGAAGCAAGCTTTACGGGGGGGGGGGGGCGGATAGTGAAAACATGGGACGAAAATGCTCAAATTTTCTCCAGCAAATACAGTAAATGTATGGGAAAATTTCCGAGAAAGGGGGGAAGGCGCCCCCCCCCCCCCTGGCTACGCCCCTGGGCCTTTACGACAACGGCAGGACATCATTATCAAACCAGCGGACAAGGGAGGCGCAGTTGTGGTTTGGCAACGCGAGCTCTACATCTAAGAAGCTAACCGGCAACTATCTGACAATCGGTTTTACGAACGACTCGACTCTGATCCAACAAGAGAGTATCAGAAGGTTGTCAAAGATAACATCAAGAACATGATCGCTACTTGTGCCTTACCACCCACGGCTAAGCACCTTATAGTCACCACGCCCCGTACCTCGCGTTTCTATATGCTGCCCAAGATTCATAAAGATAACAACCCCGGACGTCCTATAGTGTCTGCTTGCAGCTGTCCGACGGAAAACATCGCAGCATACCTTGATGAGCTAATGGCCCCTTTCGTGAGAAACCTGCCAACTTATGTTAAAGACACCAACCACGCCTTAAACATCTTCAATGAATTCCGCTTCGATGAAACCAGTTCCAAGCCATGTTTCCTGTTCACTATGGACGTTAAGTCTTTGTACACCGTCATCCCCAACAACAGCGGATTACAGGCGCTCGCCCACTTCCTGGACAAACGCACGGTGCAGGACCACCCACGGCCACCCTTACTCGTCTCGCCGAACTGGTTCTCACCCTCAATGCCTTCAAGTTAAACGGTGACAACTATCGACAAATTGGTGGTGTTGCTATGGGCAGTAAAATGGGCCCTAACTATGCATGTCTCTTCGTTGGATATGTAGAAGAGCAAATCCGCACGCAGTTCACCGGCTTTTTCCCTCAACTTCAGAAGCGTTATATTGATGACGTAGTGGGTGCTGCGCAGTGTGATCGTCGTGATCTTGAAGGATTTATAGGGTACGTCTCCAATTTCCATCCTGCCCTGGAGTTTACTTCTACCATCAGTGAACTCGGACTGCTTTTTCTCGACATCCAGTTGCGAATATCCAATCACAGCATTCAGACATCAATATACTACAAAGAGACTGACACACACAACTACCTCGACTTTACGTCACACCACCCCGGCCATTGTAAACGGGCTATCCCATACAGCCAGTTTCTCCGTCTCCGCCGTCTGTTCAGATGATAACGACTTCCTCGTCAAGTCTAGAGAGATGCAACATTTCTTCACAGCTCGTGGTTATCCAGCTGCACAATTCGAGAATGACCTTAACAGAGTTTTAACAGTTACACGTCAAGACGCCCTTACGGCATCCCGGCATGAGGACAGCACAGACCGCGTTCCGTTGGTACTTACTTACAACAACTTTAACGCCATTACCAAACAGATACAGTAAAAAACCGCATAAAAGAACAGGTGTTTTGGGGAATTAGGCTGATTTTGTTCTTGTATATTGGGTTTCTTCTGCAAAATCAGCCTGAAATTGTTCTTAAGGTGTTCTTAAAGTTGTTTCTTAACATCAAATACTGCATACACTACCAACAGTCAAATAACGAATGTGATTGGTAGAAAGGTGACAGTCATTAAGTAACAACAATTAGACAAGTCTAAAAAACAATTGCTAAATGTACCCCGGAATTCCTGCTGTAGAGCTGTGTGTGCATGGTCTAGCACGTTATATTGTTCTCCTTGGTACTCTACTACACAGTGGGTTACTGTACTCGAATCTAACTGGCAGCAATTGTTTTATACAAGAACAATTTTCATTTTTCAGGCTGCATGTGTTCTTATGTATAAGGTACCTTTTTGACCAAATTTCAGCCTGAGTGTTCTTAAACCACTTGTTCTTTTATGCGGGTTTTTACTGTACTCATGAAGAACTTTGACATCTTTTAAGTTAAAACCACATGCTGCAGCCGTTGTACTTCTCTGTACATTGGTGAAACCGGATGGAACTTATCTTTAACATGGGATCTCTTAGCCCACGTGGACTCAACATCAATTTCCACTATCTCTGAATGTTCGAACTCATCTAGAGCGCGCGCTTATTGTTTTTAGCGCGCGCTTTTCCGTTAGGATTTTAGCATGGCGAATACCGCCTTTTTATACACTGATGAAGGGCCATGCCCGAAACGTTTGTATTAAATGATACTGACACTTTTTCAATTTATTGATTCGATTTTATGCAAGTTCTTTACAAGTGTCACGCATCACCCGGAGTTTTAACTCTATCTCATTTATCAGAACTTGTATCTCGTTTGGCCACATCAACGCAAGATAACACAAATCTGTGCAAGTCACGACTTGCGTGGCCACGGCATTACGTCACAATGGTAGAATTGAAGCAAAATAACAAATACTGAGGATTTGGGGCGTTTTAAATTTCTATAGGTTTGTTTAAGCAGGGAATTCGTTGAAGTAATCAGTAGGGGTATTCAGAGTGGGGGGGGGGGGGGGGGGTAAGCGCCGCCTTACTTCATGTCACCCCTAGAGCTTACTCCAGTAGCACGTCCCTTCCCTGCTAGCAGAGGCCTCTTCTCTGTATTTCGCTGGCTGTAAGGGGACAGGTGAGGGAAGGACACTGCATGGCGCGCGAGGATGGTAAGGGGAGTGGTCATTATTTAACGGGGGGGCTTTGTTTTTTTTTTTGGGCGCCGATTTAGGGGGGCGGGGGCTCAAATTTTTGGGCTTACATTCGAGGGGGGGGCCAAATTTTTTGGGCGCTGAATGTTAGACAGGGTGACATTAATGGCTGCAATAGCATGGACAAGATTCTGATAGTAAAATCATTTTATTTATTAACTGCATAATAACACACGTTGATAATATCATGTGCCGTTTAAAAATTTCGGCGCGCTTCGCGAAGCCAATAACTCCAAAAAATCATCCCCCACTTAAAAGCCAGTCAGTCGCTACTATGTTTGAAAGAACTGGCACCTTAGGTCAGCGTGAGTTCGACGTTACAAGCATAGAAATTCAACGGGTCGCATTTTACGCACGTGAATAATAAGAATTTCTTAGGGCGCGCTTTGCGCGCATAAAGAATTTACAGCCTTTGTTAACTCTCCAAAAAAATGAAATGTTCATCAACCTTTTCTCTGAGGCTTGATGAAATGTTTTTTTTTTAATCTGGGCGCGCGAGAAGAAGAATGCAATTCTCTCTTTCTGCAAAACGTCGGGGGTTCCTTTCATCATGATTCGTCCCTAACCTCAGCCAGCGAATTACAGAGATTATCTCGATTCTGATTGGCTAAGAGCGCACGCTTTACTTTGGGAATCACGCACTTTGAGGGTCTCCAAGAATCAGCATGCTGATTCTTCAAGAATCAGCTAGCTGATTCTTGATACGCGCGCAATGCATCATGGGACTAGAGCGCTTTCCCTATTTTAACAACGCGCTTGTGTAAAATAAACTGCTTGACAGAAAGAAAAGTATTTTTACTGAATCAATGTATAATAAAGCAATTATTGAATTCGGTTTTTGTGATCTCCAGAATAAACAATGTCTCGCCAAGTGGAATCAGGCTCGGCCTCACGGCCTCGCCTGATTCCACCTGTCTTGACATTGTTTATTCTGGAGATCACAAAAACCTCATCCAATAATTGCTTAAAAGAGGCCTCTGCTAGCAGGGAAGCACGTCCCATGAGGCGTAGGGCACATGACTATCAAGGGGGGTTGTTACTGATTAGCTGCACTAAGATCCCGCTCATCACACCGAGGCCCCCACCCCCTAGTCCCAAAATAAATAAAGTTTACCGTCACGTCAATGAACTATTCACCATTTCAATTATAAAAGTTTTGTTTACTTACAGTTTTCACACAACATTTCTTATCAACAATATTCCTTTTATATTTTTAATATTTACACCATTTTGATTAATACAAAAACCTTGACAAAAATATACAATGTATTTAAATATATATATCGTTGTTTGATCTTTTTTATTTCATTTAAATGCCCTATATGTTTTAACAAAAATTATCATAAGAAAGAGTAGATAATAAATAAGGTTAATTAAATACAGTGTCCGAGTGTGTAGAGGTGATATGCATGAGCATCATAAAAAAACAAGCCTGGAAGTCACAGCCTCTGAAGGTCAAATGATAGATTCAGCTGATAAAGTAGCACTTTGACGTGGAACTCTTAGTCACAACTAGTAACAAACGCTGTTTGGTGACATTCAAACGTGAAGTCATTAGTTCATACAAATATCGCTATTTTGCAGAGTCCAGGCGAGAATGCACTTCGATGTGCCTGAAATTTTGGGATTAACAAACTTATTTATTTTATTTCTATTTTATTAGCTTTGCAATCCTATTTACCTTCTGTAGTTTAAAAATCAGTTTCAAATGTTCTTGCATAGAAATTAGACATCATGCACAAGGTAGTTTCTTATTCGCTGCAATCCAGGAATACCACCACTTCAACAGACTGGTCAATAACAAAAAGGATTTGCTAGAGGCAAAAATATAAAACACGTTCACTGGAGAACCTGATGCAATAAACCGAATTCAAATATGGCGCCCAGTTTGAAAAGCCATTGTTCTGGACTGACTAACCTCAAATGCGTGCAAAAGCACCTTTGTGTTTTCACATAATTTCGAGGCTAGTCAGTCCAGAACAATGCCTTTTCGAACTGGGCGCCATAGTTCAGATATTTGGATTTGGTGTATGGTCACACATGAAATACATTAGCATGGGAAGCTCCACCAACACCAAGGAACTATAGAACTTCATATAAGCTCCTACCGGTTATTGTAACTATACATTACACCATAATCCCCCTCCACAAGCAAAGGGAATTCCCCGTGCAGATTTTCAAAATAAAAAAAAATCAGCATTGTAACAAATCTTAGTGTTGGTACTGCACATAAACTAAGAAATGATGAGGACTGAACCGGTGACTCATTTGTTGCTCTGCAACATGAGAAATGCAAAACAGGGCAAAGCTTCAACAAGATGGTTTCACATTTTGCTACATGTTACAATAGTTGAAGAAATGAAAAAAAGATGGTGTGTGTCTTGAAACCATAACATCCTGACACCTTGCCTCTCCTTATTATCTAGTATTTGCTAATATTTTCTGAATTCATACTGTTAAAACATTGTAAGGCGAACAATTAGGTCTTGTGGAGAATAAACAAAGGTAATAGAAACAAATATGTTACTTCTCAGGAGACTTGCGCAGTAACATCATTCCAAAATGCTGTCAGGTCCTTCAATGAGTCCTGAAGTCTCTTCTGCTCAAACTGGATCTCTTGTTCCAACCATCTCTCCTCCTTCTCGGTACACCTGTTGTCCTTGTCATTTGTATAAATACTAGCACATGAAATATTGGGGAACTTGTTCATGGCCTTGACGGAGGTAGAAAGACGTGATGTAAAGTGTGCACTCTTGAATACTCCTGACAAAGAGTCCTTCCAGTTTGTGGTGGGAGATGAGAGAGGTTGACCCATCAGGACCTGCTCGCTAATTGCTGAGTGGCCCATCAGTCTTGGGAAACAGTAAGGTACTATGCCATTAGCTTTTGCCAGGGCCACATCAATAGGACTACCCAGAGAAGCCTATGGACAAGGACAGACATACTCTCGTAATTAGCAATGAAGGGCCCGAATGGTTTTAACTTTTTGGTGTTCTGCTCAAAAAAATTATTTTACAGAAAAAGGGAACCACCTAATGCAAAGGCTTTATTGAAAAGGTTGCATTCATTGTTTTCGACACTGGATACATCTGGACACAGCCTTCAATAGGCCATTTGCACTAACTAGGTCACTTGACCCAAATCCCATACATTCTGAATAAAATCTTGAAAATTCAACTAGCTACCATTTGCTCCAGGTTAGATATTTTAAGCTGAGTTCTGACTAATATCAATTGGTTCTTTGTATTTCTGGAATTGATTTTGACAAAACATCTCGTTAAGAGGTAGCTGGGGTCACGTGACCCAGTTTGTGCAAGTGGCCTATTGGATCCAGAGTTGTAATCTCATGCTGATTTCATGCCATAGCACATTAACAGGACATATAGTGTTTTCAATAAAGTCATTCACATTGAAAGAGAAAAGGTAACCAAGCTAGTGCCGCATGGAATTATGGTTCCATCACATTCAGCTTCAACAACGTTTTAATTGTCTGGAATATCGAACTGCTGCATCATTGCCTGGACCTAGCTTTAAGAGTGGACCTAGCTTCAAGAGCAAAAATAAACTTCACAACGCTACTCAAATTATAATGCCCACAATACCATTCGTCAAAGCTTTGTGTCTTTTCTTGTTCTGCATGACAAACTTTATTGAAAACACAATATATGTAGGCCGCAAATACTTGTAAAAGAAGCACAGTGCACGTTTCCATTATGATTTCTGGAGACCAGCATAGATATATTTTCCTGCTAGCAGAGGCCTCTTTTCTCTGTATTTCGCTGGCTGAGGATCGCAAGGAAAAGAGACCTCTGCCCTGGGTTGAAACTCTCTTTGTTTTGCCGCCGTCCACAACCTTGGACAGTTTGCTGACCATTTCTAGAGCCCACTGTATGCACAAGCATATCTACAGACGTTTTCTGCTGGGGGCTCAAATAATATCAGCGGAAAACGGAAAAGATAGCAGGGAAAGATATGTTGAAAGATATGTTGGAAAAGTTGTAGGCACCTCTGGAATGCCTGCAAAGGGTTATGGGAAAAATGTTTTGAGGCTGTGTCATACTTTTATTTTTTGTATGATGCAGTAATGTCAGTAACTTTGGAAGAAAACATTCTAACCAGCCAAATATTTGATAAACCTATTTGAAGATGAATTTCCTTTCAAATCAATTATTTCTCATTTCAGTGCTATAGTATGAGCTTTCTTCAAAGAGTGGAGTTCTGTGTATCACACATATCATCAAGGGATTCCCCACCTAATTCCAAGCTATTTTTTAGAATGTTTACTTTAATTAGAAGCATTATATCTCTACATTAAAAAGAGTTATTAACAGGGCCGACATTGCGACCATATAGTTGGCAATGGCGACTAAATTTTGGGGTTTGGCGACCAAAATTTTAGAGCTAGTTGCCAAAAGGCACCCGATCTTTCAAATTTTTCCTGAAAACATGTGTATGTGGCAACTAATTATTGCTTTTGGAGACTAAAAGTTTTTGAATTGGTCACCAATGGCACCTAACGAAAAAAGTTAATGTCGGGCCCTGTATTAAAGTGATTTTTTTAGGCTTGAAGGAATAGTCATTCAAGAAAAGGGCAGAATTTGTTTTAGGAACAAGTGTGAGAAATTTGGTAATATGATACACATAATCATGCAGGTTGCTAGAAAGTCTCAAATTTCTGGTCTTTGGGAAACTCTGCAAATCATTGCAATTTATCATGGCAAGAAACAAACTCAAAGTTTTATTTGGGTTTGAAAATTGTTCGGATGCTGCCATTAAAAAGGAATTTGCAATGATTTTAAAGTGATTTAGTAATGCTGGTCGGAAAAGGCAAAGATGGTGACCAAACAAAGCCTGATGTAGAACCAGTCAGACTGTATAATCAACTTGCCCAATTTACAAAATCTATTTTGTTCTTTATATGTAGGTCCCTCTGAATGCTTCTACTGTGATCACTTGGAATCATCACACTGAATTACAGGTGCCCCCCTGACTAGAAGATGAAAGTCATACATAGAATCACTTTTGAATTTTTACTTGAAAACTGTCTTTGCCAACATAAAGTGTGTGTGAAAAGCAACTGAACTTTGTGCCTCTCGTGTCTTAGCACTTGCACTGCAATTGAGTGTTTGTAAGTAATGTTTACAACAAGAGCAGCCGTGTTGTATCAGATTTACAACATGAGCCGCAGGCGAGTGATGTAGATCTGATACAACATGGATGCGAATGTTGTAAACTACTTTAAAAATTTTGAAAAGACATTCATCGCTTCTAGTGTCCTCTGTTTTAAAAAACTTGTAAATTTAGCAGAGAAACTTCAAGATATGTTTCATGAAAGTTGCTATGCAAATTAGTTACAACCACTAGTGGTAATGAGTCGCTAATTAAATTCCCGTCCACCAGCAGACGGGAATTATGATTGGCTAATCGGTCAATATGTCAATCATCTCCGAGCGTGTTGGGGTCACACATTCTGAAACGGAAACTCAACAAATAAATATAGCAGTCGATTCGGCAGAAGCAAGTAATTTCGCGTGCGCTTTCTTACTTCGGTTCCAAGTCAAAAGAAATTGCTCGAGCTAGGAGCTCGCGATCAAAGCCTGCTTGAAGGGCGAGATGGCAGTTTTTTTGAGATGGCAGTTTTTCCGACTGGCTTCGGCAAAACTATGATTTTCACTGTGTTTGTATCGCGAAGAGAGGAGTGATGGAAAGCGTCCCCGCTTCGGTTTATATATATATATCTCTACTCAAAAGCCTAACTGCTGACCAAACGGATGAGATTGAATCTATCGAATGTACAATGAGGGATTTAACTGCGGAAATGTTTGAAGAAAACCCTCCTCAGCCTGGTTCTATCCGGCGTGATAGTTGTTGAAACATGCCGCTTGATTCTCATCACCGGCTTTTCTTCGCCACAGCGTCCTTCTTCTCCTCTCACACAGCGATCTCGATTACTTAAAATATCTGCGAGTGTGGCTTAGTTTCCTTCTGCAGGTTTTACTAAATACGAGACGAAATATTCACAGTGTTTTCGAGTTCAAAGGCTAGCGTTCTTGCACAACTCAGCGAGCGTATGCGAATCATTCTTTCCAACTTTATACCGGTCCTGGATATTTGCGAAGTTTGTAATAAATCGCTTCTATTTATATAAATAAAAAGAATGCCATAAACTTAAACGGTAAAATAATACTGTTGAAGAAAGTCTCTTTATACAGAAGAATTTCAAACTCGCTGTAAAATGTGCATTATTTAAGCACAACTTCGCACCTAAAACTGCACGCATCGTTGTTTCAAGCAACCTATCTTTTGTCGTTCTTGGTAGATTAGAGAAGTGTGATATGTAAGTTGATCGCCAGCTCCTAGCTCGAGCGATTTCTTTTGACTTAATAGAACCGAAGTAAGAAAGCGCTCGCGAAATTACTTGCTTCTGCCGAATCGACCGCTATATTTATTTGTTGAGTTTCCGTTTGAGAATGTGTGACCCAACACGCTTGGAGATGATTGACATATTGACCGATTAGCCAATCATAATTCCCGTCTGCTGGTGGACGGGAATCTAATTAGCGACTCAAAAATGCATAGTTTCCTTGCAGGCGTTCTTTCCGCCTCTCTCCCGCCCCCCACCCCCTCGTTTTGTCACTCGCCCCATTGTCACTCGGCCAAAAAATCCAAGATGGCGGCTCGCGAGTACGAACTCCGGGTTTTCGCCGATAAAAACAGCCTCCAACGCCTGCTAGCAGGCTATGTATCGGGTTAAGAGGTCGTTTAAATAAATAGGGGCGAAACCGTTCAGACATTTAAAAACTAAAAGCAAAATTTTGTAGTCGATGCCAGCGGCAACCGGTAACCAGTGAAGTTCACGAAGAATGGGCGTGATGTGTTCATGCCTTTTTGTGCCTGTCAACAGTCGTGCAGCCGAGTTTTGTACATATTGGAGTCGTTGGATCTGGCTGCACGACAGACACTTCATGGAATGGCACCCACAACAACAAGGGTTGGAGGGAACTAAGCAATGCTTAGAGGTCTTACCTCATCACAAACCATATCACACAGGCGACCAGCTGTGCCCCTAAGCCTTGTGCTGGCTTGTTGATTGTAGCAACAATAGGCTTGGGATAGTGTTGTATAGTTTGTATCAAATACCTTGAAGAAAAAACTCAGATCAGCCTTTGTTCAAATGAATGTAAATCATTATCAGTACCCATTAATCTCTTGCAATAAACACAGGAGACCAACTAAGTTAGGCCAAATGCTCAAATCATTATGAAGGACCTGAAATCAACTTACTAGTTTATCAAGTTGCCAGTAGTTAACTTCTAATAGGTCTTTTTCGCTTAGAGGTCATGTGACCTGGTCACCCTTAAAATGAGTTGCTTCACTGCAATGATGCTCAGAAATGAAAATAGCATGGTGACTTTAGTAAAAGGCCAGAGTTTCAGCTCTCTACGATGTGTACGTGAAAAGAGAGAGGAAAAATAAAACTGCTTTACTAGGATTTGTACAGCTGGATAGCAAGGCTTTGAATCCAGCCATACACACCCTAATAAAAAGCAAGTTTTATTTTTGATCCCATTCTTTGAGTTTGCATTTGTAGCTGGCTGAAATTTGGGCTTTTTACTAAAATCAATGTGCTCGTTTCATTTCTGAGCATCATTTGCCTGAAGCTGCTCTATTAAGGTTGACCGGGGTCACATGATTTCTAGTGCAAAAGGCCTATTGCATGTCTATTAATTTTCAATTTTCAATGGACATGCTTCCTGAAATGCATTGGTAATAACGATAATAAATACACTTGATAAAGTGCCTTTCTCCTAACAACTTGAAGTGCTGTACAAAAACATTTTACAAAAACGATTTTACACAATAAAATTTTAATATCAATTTTCTTGAACAAAAGTTAAACATTCTAGGCAAGGAAGCCAAAGGATAGGTTAAAACCATTTTGGTTGATTTTGCAATCAATATCAACCCACTGAAGCAGCCGAATCCAGCGTTTTGGTTCGATTGACAGCTAAAAAGCACCCATCGCAACAGTGAATTTGGGGTTGCATAGCAATCCATACAGTGGTAATGATTTATATCTTGCATAAATTACAGTCAGAACACTCGACCCGTGCACACCTAGACAATTCTTTCCCCATTTTTCTGTGGTTTGGGGAGACTCAGATTCCGAAACCAAATATATTTTAACTTTTGCCATGGTTATAAAACATCATTGCATTTTTCAAACAGCTTCAGTGAGAATAGCGAGCATAAACAGTAATATAAATTTTAAACAAGTGTTCATGGTTGCAGTGTCTTTACGTAATAAACCATTGATAAGCCAAGATCCACACTAACGATCATTGTGTGTTTTTGTGTGTTTTGGGGTTAGATTGGGAAATGTGTAGCGCTAGCAGATAAGTCCAAATCTGTAGCTAATATGTCAACAATAACATACTGATACATTACCTTATTTTATCAACATCTTTTCTATAATTCTTCATCTCTCGATCAAGAGGAACTGTCACAATAGTATCCAAATCAATTCCACAAAACATTTCATCCCCTAGTCCACTGATCACAACAAGCTCCACATTATCAATTGCTGCATCCTCCATTGCAAATGTCAGTGAATCAATAATCCGCAAATTGACACGCATTTGTTTCCCAGATGAGCGGCGTACTACAATATGAACACAATTCTCAAGTCTTTGTACAGACACTTCTTTACAGATGTAATCTTTACACTCAGAGGGATCTCGAGGTTTTCTGCCTCTCTTCTTAGGGGTACCTCCTCATGCACGACCTCATCATCATAATCATCATCTGTCAATTCATCTTCATCAGACATATTCTGCTCAGAACTCCCATTATCCACATTTTCATCAGCCAAGGTAACAGAATGTTCAACTTTTACATGCTGTGCATCCAGGTTGTCATGGCAATAAGCCTTATAAACCAACCGATTGACAGTAGCAAGTTGCTGATACTCATGAGTTAAAAATGCCTTCAAGTCTATTTCATAATCAGCAGCTTGTTCAGGAGATGTCCAGTTACTGGTCCCATCCTTCCATTGGACAAGGTACTCATACTCTTGGTTATGGTTTTGTCTCATACCCAAAACTCTATCAATGTTGTTCCTATGTCGTCGCCGACATTGATTTGCATCAGTACTAGCACTGGAATGATCTCCAGTAGACCCAGAAATTTTAGATTCATCTATATTCTTATTCAAAGTCTGTTTAGCTTTCTCTATACTCTTGTTCTTGAGTTTATTAGCAATTTTTTTCTTGTGACTCTCAAGAGATGCTAACTTCCCAGCCCCAATGGGCTTTTTGCCATACTGCTTCTGCATCCTCAGCGCCTGTAGTTTATGCAGTTTAGCTAACTTGGCCTCAAATGTAGCTTTGCTGTGACCCTCCGAGTCCTCATCTTCGGTAAAAGCAAATCCATCGGACTTCCTTGGTCTGCCCAATTTTGTTGGCGTTTGTTTGGAAGGTGGTCGTCCGCGACGTTTCACGAAAGTCTCTGCACAAGTTTTGGGCATAGTTCTCCCGTTTACCTTAACCAGCTTGGGTTTCACTTTGGTAAATAGTTCGCTTGGAGGTGTATCTGCATTTCCAGTGTGTTTCTTTGGAGATTTAAATAAAGCACGCTTGTGCAAAGCATTTAGAACAGGCCGCACCCAGGGATTTTTAACGCCATTTTGCGAACCGAAATCTCGTTGTTTGCCCTTGGTTTTCGGCGAGGATAAATGTTTTGGGGGACGTCCCCTTCGTTTGGGAGTCGGTGTTTCACTACCACTGCTTTCCTCTGTGCTCAGATCGTGCAAAATCCCTTTAGGACGGCGTAAACCGTTGAGAAGTTTTCTTTTCTTTCTCTTTGGCTTGAGGGTTGAATGTGACGTTAGAGTTGCGTTCGTGGCACTCGTAAGACAGCCGTCGCCATGTGGCGAAGATGCTTCAAAACTTCTCTCCTTTTCTGCTCGCGCTAAATCTTCCATTTTCTGGGGATTTTTAAAAGGTCTCCCCCTTTTGCGAGGACGCATCTCCTCCGATGAGTTCTCAGTCTCAGAATGCGAACTCAAAAATTTCTTTTCAAGTCTTTGGTTAGCGTCCTTGAAAGATTATAGCCAGCGTTCGTGTTAGAGGTGTTTGTATCGGAAGTGAAATCTTCCCTTTGTATATCAACTACAACATCAAACCCATCTACAAGTGTCGAACAAAGAAGTTCATCCTTAGTCTTACTTTGATCTAACGTAGCTGAATCACTCTCTAAGGACTGTGTCCGACCATTTTTGCTAAGTCTTCGCTTGGTCACCGAGCATGGAGTCACAGTTCTTTCAACAGATGCCGTCTTCGAAGCTCTAATGGCACGAACACGTTTTCTTGCCGAGTTTGACTCGCTCTCCGAGTCTGTTTCCAGAAATCGAGAAGGCACTTTAGAGGTTCTTCCTCCATTTGTCACAATCTCTATTTATTCTTCCTAAACCCATTGAGAACCTCTCGTTTTCTTCGGTCATTCTTTTTGTACTGCTCGGCCTGCCATTTAATGCCACTCAAACAATTGTTTTCACAGTCTAGTTCTTGTGAGTCGTCCTCTTCCATCCTCGCGATCGATTTTCCCTCAAAAAACAGCTTTTCTTCTTCGTCCTTGTCTGGATTAGGACTGCAGACGCTTGATTTCATTTCCTGCACGGTTCATAAGAAGAATTTGTTGCCGTAACCCGAAGTTTCGCGGACAAATAGTCGCTTTATTATTGAATGGTACACGCTGTGCTTGGCCTTCGAGCGCGTGCGCCATTATTTAAATTCCACGCATGGCAACATGGGTTACTGCTGCCGTACACTCGCAGGCGCAGGCATTGCCGCCCCTCCAACAGTAGAGACTAGAGTCGGCTCTTTCTTTGTCTTAAAGTGTCTATTTTGCTATAAAGCTAATTGTAATTAAAACTGGAAAATAACTCTATAAAACTTAGCTAAGCATATGTAGAGATATGTACTATTATTAAGAGTTCAGAGGAGCTACTTTAATTTTGGGAGGGTCTAAAAAATGACTATGTATTTCCACCCCAGTTCCTAATATAGTTAGAGTTTAACTTTCGTGTTTAGTGCGCATGCGATTTTAGTCCGAATTTCTTTTCTTTTGTTTAACAAGAACAAAGAGAAGTTTAACAAAAGATTCGGACTAAAATCGCTTGCGCACTGAACACGAAATTTTTTAAACTCCAACTTGGCTTATTAGGGAAGGGCAATTTAAGCAATGGTCCATACTTAGCAGTGCGTCAGTTCTGGAAGCACGCGGATAGTTGAGAGAGCACGAAGGTAGCGTAAGAGTCGCACGAGGCGTTAGCCGAGTGCGACTCTAGCTAGCTGAGTGCTCTCTCAACTATCCAAGTGCTTCCAGAACTGGATATACGCACTGCTAAGTATGGACCATTGCTTTTATAACATAGACAAAGTTGGAAAAAGTTGGAAACAAAACGCACTCAAACAACAATCCCCCATAACTTGCAAGAAAAACTTAAATCATGCTCAAACGGGAATAAATGCGGTTGGAATTATAGAACTGGATATACACACGTACTGACAAACTCTTTCTCTCTTTTTAGCCGTTTTAGTTATACTGTAAGTGGACTTTTCAAAAGCTAGTGGAAAATAATACATCGCTTTGTGAGGTGGAAAATAATAAGCTTTAACATCGCTTTGTTTTTCAACAACATCGTTGCATTCAGCACTGAAATTTTACAAGGAAACCCTTTTCAAATTAAATGACAAAATCAAACTTGACTATTTCGTAGAAAATATAATGAAAACATAGTCTTTTCTGATTCTCATATTTTATTAGGCAATCATGGCATTGCAGAGAAAATAATACGAAGAAAATCGATAGCAGCGAAGGAAACCTTACTGTCGCCAAAAGAGAAATTGCAAACTACTAAATTTGAAGCAGCTCATTTCAGGTTAAAAAACATTAATCCCAAACAAAATTAATTTATACCACAACGCGCGCGTTTCTCGAATTCTGATTGGCTCTCAGCCGTGGGTACATAATATAAGAGGACATACCTTAAGGACATACCACGGAACGCGCCATCACCAGCGCGCGCGCTAAAAAGAACCAACGAAAACACCGTTTGGCTGCGCGCGCGCTGCTTTTGCCTTTTTATTTTTGCCTTTTTGTTGTGGTATAAAACAATTGTCCTCTGTTTTTCCGTGGTATGTCCTCTTATATACCACGGAATGACGTAATAAAGTGGTCAAAATGTACTGCGGACCCACTCGGCTGCGCCTCGTGAGTCCACAACATTTTGACCACTTTATTACGTCATTCCGTGGTATATAAGAGGACATACCACGGAAAATCAGAGGACATTTGTTAATTGGATCAATTGATTTGCTTACCTGCTAACTTGTTCCTTTCACGAATTTTTCACATGACAGTTTTCTGGCCGCTGAAGTAGAAATTCTTCCGGACTTGAATCAAAACAGCACTCAAAACAGTGCCCTCAAAACTCGCACGAAAAGGAGCAAATTTTGCAAAAATAAACCTATTTATCAGTCATCGGATTTCCGAAACTACATAAATCCATCTGAAACAGGTTCCTTTTCACTTGCTTCAATTTTCAGAGCTTGTTTTAGATCGAGGGTGTTGTTTTTGACAGCTTTTTTTGACATTGGCGAGCTCAATCTTGCCTCCCGTTTCACTTGATTCCGAGTGTGACGTACTTTCTATGGGAAATCTCTATGGTATATCCATTTCTTTCACATAGAAAATCAGCCAATCAGAGCGCGCGTTATATCGTGTCTATGTTATAATTAACAAATGTCCTCTGATTTTCCGTGGTATGTCCTCTTTTATACCACAACGCGCGCGTTTCTCGAGTTCTGATTGGCTCTCAGCCGTGGGTACATAAGAGGACATACCACGGAACGCGCCATCATCAGCGCGCGCGCTAAAAAGAACCAACGAAAACACCGTTTGGCTGCGCCTCGTGAGTCCACAACATTTTGACCACTTTATTACGTCATTCCGTGGTATATAAGAGGACATACCACGGAAAATCAGAGGACATTTGTTTTATACCACAACAGAAAGGCAAAAATAAAAAGGCAAAAGCAGCGCGCGCGCAGCCAAACGGTGTTTTCGTTGGTTCTTTTTAGCGCGCGCGCTTATGATGGCGCGTTCCGTGGTATGTCCTCTTATGTACCCATGGCTGAGAGCCAATCAGAATTCGAGAAACGCGCGCATTGTGGTATAAAAGCTCTTGGGAGGGGTCACATATTTAAAGCCGATTTAGGGGTCAAAGTAGCTGAAGGAGCGCGTGTGTATCTCCCCCAGTGGTCTCACTTTATCTGAAAATTTCGCGCGAAAATTTGAACCAATCAGAGAGATGTAAACAACTCAAGGAGCAGGCAACTAACAGCGATGCCAAATGTTTCTCCAACTACAAGACCAGCTTTAGCGTTTGATTTTCTATTTATCACAGCACCAAACACGGAGGAAACCAGTTTTTGCCATTACACTGACCAAAAGAAAAACGAAAAAAGAAGCTCTGAAGCTCCTATTCCAAGGAATGTCGATTTTCAGATATATAACGGATTTCAAATGACTGTCGTGATCGTGTATAATGTTCGTTTCAGAAAACAAATAAAAAATGAACAATTGACTTGATTTTGTCGGAATCATCGTGTCGTTCGATTTAGAAGGGGAAAAAATAATGATTGATTAACAGCTTAAAATAATTTTCATTCTTTGTACGATTTTCGGTCAGCCAGTACCGCCGACCTTCTTAAGGTAATTATTACCTTTAGCAAGCTTTAGGGGATAAAGTTTGGCCTCTGTTGATAAAAATAATGTCCGCCCCCCTTGCTTTCCCAACAGAATCTCTTTTCATATCAAGATAGTTCCCTTGAAAAAGTGTCGACATTCTCCAACTTCCTTATAAGGAAATACCTGCATACCATATTTGGAATCCCAGTACGTTTTTCACTATTCTATTGGCTTAGAAAGCTTAAAACTCAACCAAAACTCAAATATACTCGAGGAAAGATGCTATGTGCATTTTCCACTGTGTTATTCACAGTCGACAGCCTGGCAACAAGGTAGACAAGACACCACAGGAAGCCCGGTCAATCTCTAGAAAGACGACACTGCTATCTGATATGGTTAGCGAGTCGTTGTAAAGGGACCCCAAGTAGCATGTCTGCAGAAATATGGTCACACGGGACCCATGCATGAGCTCATATTTCTGACCGGATCAGTTAACCTCACCTTCTCTATACATATTGAAAAGGGCGGAGCACTCGAACCACCCCAAAAAACAACCCTCATTATTATCACTACGCGCGGCCAAATTGTAAACCGCTCTCTAAAACGCTCTATTTTTGCGGGCCAAATGGTAAAACAGCGGGGCCGCAAATACATTTATCAGATCACGCGGATACCATTTTAGTGCGAGTTTGTGGCGGGAATTCACTCGGTGAAAAATTTTCGAGTTTTTCTCTAAATTTCTCTCGTTTCTTTATTGCCATGGAATCGGAAGAAACCCCGTATCTCACTCTCAGTAGCCAAAACTCAGACTTGAACGTTGATCAGTTAGCTAAAAGCACAAGCAAAAAACACACAAAGAAAGCGACCGAGTGGGAATAAGGTAGTTTGGTGCCACAAGCGAAATGTTGTTGTCGACTCTAACCATCGTAAAATCAGTTAGTGCAAATGGCCTATTGATATCAATTAGTAAATTGATTATCAATTGGTATCAGCAATTGATAGCCAATTGATAACCAAAACCTCAGTGAGTGGAATTGATAAAATTGATAAACAATTGATAAACAATTGATTTAATTAAAATTCAAAAACGATGCGCGAGAATAATTCTAGACAAAACGTGGGACACTCCATCAGCACCCCTTTTTAGGGAACTGAACATCATGCCCTTTGACAAAAGATTTATTTTTCTTAGATTAATCTTAGTCTTCAAAGCACTTAACAATCTAGCACCCAGTTATATACAGGACATGTTCAAACTTAGTTGTGACGTCCACTGCAAGGATACCAGAGGGGCGAGACATAAAAACCTCGTCCTTCCAAAAGTCAAGTCCACAGCTGCTAAGAACAGCTTCAGATGTGCAGCAGCCGAGGCTTTGGAACGAACTTCCCAACGAGCTTAAGGACACACGCTCTGTGGCTGCTTTTGCAGCAAAACTGCGCACCCATATTTCAGCTTAGCTAGTTCTATCAAATTAATGTATATAGTATAACATTTTGTACATAGATTTCCATTCACTTGTTTTATTATGTTGTAAATATCTCTTATTTGAGGGCCACGCATACATTATCATTGTGATATCTAGTGAAACCCTCCTTAAATAAAGTAATATCTATCTATCTATCTATCTATCTATGATAGCAATTGATAATAATTGATAAAAAATTGATAGCAATTGATAAATTGATAACTTTTTTTCTTAAATCTTCGACGTAGTTTTTTTGAAGTTCTAGAAGGTTTCACCTATTGCATGATCAGAGCTTGAAAATAATTTTCTTTGAATCGATCAATGAACCGTGGATATAAATCCTGTGTAAATAATGGTCATTGGAAATATCCCGGCCCACTGCTCGTGATAAATTTTACTCAAGAGTCAAAGGGATCAGATATTTGGCCAATAATCGGCGGACATTGTTCAATTTACTGACTAAACAGTAAATATAAGCTCTGCTAGTTCTTCCCGGGAGCTTTGAATAAAACTATTTGGTATATTTTTTTTATGGTAAAATTACTGATTCTATTGATAAATGGTGCCAATTGTTATCAATTAGTAAATTGATTATCAATTGGTATCGGCAATTGATAACAATTGATAATGTTCAAAATCTGAGTGAGTATCAATTGGCTATCAATTGCTGATAACTGTTGATAATCAATTTACTTATTGATATCAATTGCCTATCAAGTGTATCAATAGGCCATTTGCACTAACTGGGTCAGGTGACCCAAATCCCATATTCTGAATAAAATCTTGAAAATTCAACTCGCTGCCATTTGCTCCAGGTTAAAGATTTTAAGCTGAAACTTGAGTTTTTGACTAATATCAATTAGTTAATTCTTTGAATTTCTGGAATTGATTTTGACCAAACATCTCGTTAAGAGGTGGTTGGGGTCACGTGACCCAGTTAGTGCAAATCGCCTATTGGAAATCTTATATATAATACGTGATGTTGGGGGGTCAAGGTCAAACTGTTGGCCCAGCAGCCTGGAAAAACGGCTGCACCACGGAACTTCTAAACCACGCCATTTTCTTGCATACTTGGGGAACTGTGTTATACATTTTATTCGAAAACGATAAAGTGGACGGAATATCTAATTCAAGCGTTTTTCGTAAGCGAGAAGATCGAGTTCGCAAAGGCGCCATTTTAAGTCTTCCACAGAAACCAAAAAATAAACAATTTCTCGCAGCCGAAAGCAACAAATACGTCCAAACCTACGCGATTCTCTCACAAATAACACAGTAATGTTCAGGCAAAAGTCGTTTTTTTTTTCCAAAAAGTTTGGAGTGAACAATATATCCCATTCAAAGGTTTTGACGCGTTGCACAAAGCCCCGGCGCGCCATTTATAAATAAACAAACACTCAGTTCACAAACAACAGTCCTTTGACAGCCTATTTATTTCGAAATCTATACTAAAAACAGAGAAGTTCGAGCCGAAAAACCCGCGGCTCCGTGTTTGTTTTGGTTGAGAGGTCATTCCTCTCTAGTTTGTTCCTGACGTCATAGTTTCTCGCGCTTACAACCTATTCCGAACAATCTGAAAGCAATTAGAATTCTTAGCAGTTCTATTTACAAATGTAGCTAGTGGGCTGTCGGCAATATTTATAACACGAAGCTCCCAAACCCGACTGGAAGGAGGAAATGTATGAAAATTTTGAAATCTATACTAAAAACGGAGATGTTCAAGCCGAAAAAACGAAGTTCACAATCCCGAACGGAAGGAAATCTCTCCAGTGTGCATGTTTTTAATGTTTTTTGTTGGAAAAGGTTTTACTTGAGCTAAGGTCTAATTCAAGCGATTTTCCCAAGTTTCACTGATAAGCTAAGGCTAGTTTTAGACGTCGAACTTAATTCTTGTCGCACTAAATGTCAATTTCCCATTGTTTAGTTAGTTATTGTCTCGAGCTCATTTGCATTAGAAACGGCCACTTTCTGCCGTGCCAACGCCGCGCTACTGCCGTGCTAAATTAAAATTTTGAATCCTTCCAGCGCTCATAAATCAGGGCTGAGATTATCTCCATTGGCCAGACAGATTATATTAACCTCATAAAATCACTCATATCGAAATAACTTGTTTTCACGGGCTAATAAACCCAGTCAATTTAGTGCGACAGAATTAAGTTCGACGCTAGTTTTAGACGTCGAACTTAATTCTCATAATTCTGTCGCACTAAATTGACTGGGTTTATTAGCCAGTGAAAACAAGTTATTTCGATATGAGTGATTTTATGAGGTTAATATAATCTGTCTGGCCAATGGAGAAGATCTCATCCCTGACTTTATGAGCGCTTGAAGGATTCAAAATTTTAATTTAGCACGGCAGTAGCGCGGCGTTTGCCACGGCAGATAGCGCCGTTCCTAATGCAAATGAGCTCAAGACAATAGCTCTAACTAACTAACAATGGGAAATTGACATTTAGTGCGACAAGAATTACGTTCGACGTCTAAAACAGTTTACCTTTCTGGCGCTTCCTAAACCTTCCTATTCACCAGACGAGGGACTTCTCTTGATAAATCAATTATAAGCAATTATTTACATCTAAACCAATAGTTGTTGAAGTTCGAGTGGTACAGCTCAGCCTTTTTCTTTCTTAACCGAAAATACGACCATCTCGACCGACACACGCGCAATCTTTTCGCGCCAAAACCACAGTCAAACCAATGCCTCAACAACTTTGTTAGGAAGTATTTAGGGGGTTATTGTGTGGCATTTGCCTCATTTCCATTCACAGGAACATTGTTTTCAAAGATCTAATGTAAAACACCTTTCCCATCGTATGCTATGGTGCGAATATTTCACACCGGTATGCCACCTATCTATAAGCTGATTTAAACAAATACTTTAATACTTTAAAGTAAACAGGCGTAGTTACAAATTGTTTGAGCACATCTCTCTAAACGTAGCGGTATAACTGTTCATTCCACAACGGCAGACAATCCGATAATTTTCGTCATTCAAGGAAAATTTAATTCGTGAATTTTTCACGGGTACTTAGGACCGTTTGGCGGCCACTGTCAAGACTCGACCTGAGCAGACGTGTTTCTCCTGCCATCAAAATTTTCTCATACTGACTGCAATGGCAAGCTTTCTTACTTTTAACTCTTCTAAAAATCAACTTAAGTGGTCCGGAACTAAAAACGAGCTTCTGAAGTTCTTAGGAGAACAGTTGAATCTAGAAGAAGATAACTTTATCGTGAACGATAATGGCACGTGCGTGGTTTTTAAAACCAGTAACATCACCTTCAATTTCTATTTGAAAGCAAAACGTTGCAGATTCAAGGGAAGGAAACAGACGAAATCAAAACAGCTTTATGATTCTTGCCAAAGCTAACGTCAACGAAGCCAACGACATTGATGCAAGCGCCTTCGAAGAAGAAGCGGCTCCATCTTCCGACATTGAAGTTCTTTCAACCACTGTTGGGCCTTCTACTTCATCCTTTGTCGAGCACTTCAATGCCGAAATCTCATTTTTAAAAAGTGAAATCAATGCCTTGAAGAATGGCCAGTTTGCTCAATCCACCTCTTCAGGAGAAGTCGCAAAACTCACCCAAGAAAATGAAGCTTTAAGACGTGAATTGATTTCGCAAAAAAATATCTGCAAATCGTTGACCGAGGAAAGGGACTCCTTGATATGCACCGTTAAAATCCTATCACGGGACCTGTACAAATCTCCCCCTCCAGCCTCGGCTACGCCAGCGCCAGCTAAACCGGCAAATTCAAACGCTGCCAATCGTCTATCTACTTTGCCTCCTCCGTCAGAACATCAACCCGACACTCCACTCGAACCTAAAGAACTACGGTTATCATTGGCGATTCAATTCTGCAGCATGGCTAGAAATTGAGGACACTTCAGCGGATTATCGCATGAGTGGCGCGCGGGCTCACCTTCGGTGTTTGATTTAATTTAAAATCCAACTCTGACTGAAATTTCAAAGGAACATCTGACATGATGTTACTTACAGCACATGAAACTCTAAAATGACAGGTTTCAACAGCATATTTAGCCAGGAACTGCAGTTCGGGCATGTGCAAAAATAGACACAGGTAACCCGTGAATGTACTTTTGGGCTCCCTGTGTAGTTTAGCAATCTAGAAATGCAGTTTGTAGAGCTAATAATGCTTTTCTTGCGTGCAAAAGTAATGGAAAATACAAAGAGAAGAACACTTAACAATATAGAATTCTATGAGCAGTGATATTTTGAAAAATAGTAATAAAAAAATGAGAAAAAAGGTACCCCCAGGACCCCAGACAACGGGAAAAAAGGCCCAGGCATCGTTTATGTCCAGTCCTACGCGGTATATCGAGACAAAATGGACGACAGAACGATCCTCGGGGAAAGCGAAGAGAATTCTTCCCCAAAAAAATAGTTTTCGGCAATATTATGGCTGTAAACCTGTACACTTGAAGCTATACTACTAAGTAAAAGCTCAACTCTCTCGGAAAACGCCGAACGATTTGAAGGTTTTATGAGCTGAAAAGTACATGGATGTGATCCTTGTTTATCGAACTACAACCCGAGATGTATAGAGCTGGTCCAAGATTTACGGTTGCACGGCCACAAGAGAAAACTTTGACTGTACTTGTAGCATTGTACGATAATTATATGGCTTCCTGAGGATGGAAATCTGCATTTTTAAAACTAAAAACGCCGGACGACTACGGTTTTACACAAGTAAACTCTATCCGGAGGCCCTCGATAAAGCTGCAATGAACAGGCATGGATGTATAGAGGTTGGCCCAGTTTAGCTAGAAACGAGAAATTTTTTGATTTTCTATTTTTCCCCCAGTCAATTGCTATAACGGCCGCCATCTTGAATTATGATTTAAAACCCCGTAGTGCGCATGCTCGTAGATGAGCGGCGGCCATACTGTCCTTAATTTCTACCCATGCATACGCAAGGTTACCAACTAGGAAAGGATGTTGGCTCCCGGGTGGTCGTACGTTCATTTAGCGGTGCTTCTACGAAGCATATGAAATCATATCTACAACCGACAGTTGAAGACTCCCCTACTCGCATTGTCCTACATGTTGGAACTAATGACCTTCGTGACAAAACCCCGAGTCAAGTTGCTGACGCTATCCAAGATTTGGGCAAGATTATTGAGTCCTCGTGTAATTCTGAGATCGTAATTTCTGAGCTCGTCACCCGAAAAGATCACTTCAAGGACGCTGTGAAAACTACAAACGACTTGATCAAGAAGCTCTGTAATCAACACAAGTGGAAGCTGGTAAAACACAACAACATAAATGACAAACATTTAAACAGGCGAGGGCTTCACTTAACTAAACAAGGTAATGAGCTCCTTCATAAGAACTTTGTTAATTTCTTATCTAACGTATAGGTCAAACCATTGAATGCCGTTTGTTTGGAGAAATCTAACATTACCAAACAATCCGTATACAATTTCCAGTTACCAACCGTTATGGGTTTAAATTAGCTTCTCTAAATGTTAATAGCTTGTCTGCCCATATTGACGAAGTTCGCATTCTTCTTGATAATAATAACTTAGACACTCTCGCAATTCAAGAAACCAAATTAGATTCCTCTCATTTAGACTCTGATATTCAGATTCCGAATTACGATTTAATTAGAAGAGACAGACTTAGCAATCAAGGTGGAGGCGTGTGTTTTTATGTGCGATCAGTAATCAATTTCTCCGTGCGCAATGACCTCGCTAATTCTGATTTAGAAAATCTATGCCTTGAAATACGGATGCCGCACTCTAAACCGCTCATTGTCGTAAACTGGTATCGGCCTCCTGATTCATCTGTGAGACTCTATCCTCAAATCGAGAATCTAATCGGATTACTCGACCAGTCAAATCTAGATTTCTTTTTGGTAGGAGATATGAACGCTAATATGGCCGCTACTACTTACGATAATGACGTTAGGCATCTAAATGACATCGCTGATATTTATGGCCTACACCAGCTGATAAACGAACCCACACGTATAACAGAAAAATCATCTACTCTTATTGATTTGATTTTTACTAACATTCCTGAAAGGGTTGTTTGTTCTGGTGTTGCCCATATTTCTATTAGCGACCATAGCCTTGTATATGCATATCGAAATTAGCTGTTGAATTACCTAAAAGAGGGCATAGCTCAGTAACCTTCAGAAATTTCAAACACTTTGACAGCGTAAACTTTCGAAATGATATTATGAGTCAAGATTGGAATTTTGATAGCCAAACAAAGGATCCCAATCAGCTTTGGTCTGAATGGAAATCAAAATTCCACGCCATTGCTGATAAACACGCACCACTTTGCACAAAGCGTGTGCGCGCTAAAGCGTCTCCGTGGATTTCCGCTGACTTGAAAGAAAAAATGCATAAACGAGATGTTATGAAAATAAAAGCCATCAAGTCTAACAATCCACACGATTGGGCAAATTTTAAAAGAACGCGCAACATGGTCAATTCTGAAATAAAGCGTACTAAAGAGCGCTATTACCAAAATAAATTTGCTGAATCTGACGGTGATCCTCGTAAAACGTGGCGGGTGATCAACGAGCTTACTTCTCGAAAACTAGCAAGCCTTCAATTAAGGAGTTAAGACTGGATGGAGAACCAATAACGAATCCATCTGTTTTGTCGAACGCTTTCAATGATCACTTCTCTTTAATTGGTCCGAAGCTCGCAGCAGAAATACCAGTGTTTAACAGTACTAGTCCTGTTAGTTTTTATGACTACATTCCGAAGGTGGTTTCGAATTTCCAATTCCATCAAATTGGTAATAGCCAAGTTATAAATCTACTAAAGAAAATAAAGAAGACAAAAGGGGCTGGTCTTGATCACATTTCAAGTCGACTTGTTCTAGAGTGCGCCGATCTTATTGCACCACAATTGACAATTATTTTCAATGCCTCGCTAATTTCAGGCATTTTCCCAGACGACTGGAAATGTGCTCGAGTCACCCCCCTCTTTAAGCAAGGCGATAAATGCGATATAGATAATTATCGTCCAATATCCGTGATCTCAGTAATAGGCAAAGTTTTTGAAAGAATAGTTTATAATCAAATATTTGCTTATTTGTCTGAACACAATGTTCTTTCCAAATACCAATCTGGTTTTCGAGCTCTCCACTCTACTCAAACCGCATTGCTTGACGCAACTGATAGCTGGTCTTATAATATTGACCAGGGCAATGTAAATGCTGTTGTTTTTTTAGATCTGAAGAAAGCGTTCGATACAGTTGATCACAATATTATGTTATCTAAACTAAATTGTTACGGTATTACTGGAATTGCGCATAAATGGTTTGCCTCATACCTAGACAATCGTGCACAAAAATGCCTTGTCAATGGTTCCCTTTCCAAACATGTTTTCTGGAATGTGGAATTCCCCAGGGAACAATTCTAGGACCTTTGTTGTTTTTACTTTATATCAATGACCTTCCGAATTGTCTAAGCAATCGATACCAAGAATGTACGCAGATGATACTCATCTGACATTGTCTGGAAATGATGTTGGCTCCATCCAGTCTACTTTAAACGATGACTTGCTAAACATTAGCTGTTGGCTCTCGGTGAACAAATTAACTCTCAACATGACTAAAACTGAATTTATGTTAATTGGCTCTCGGCAAAGACTGAATAATTTCCCGCACCCCCCTAATCTAGAAATAAATAATATACCAATAAAACAATCTCATTCGGCAAAATCTCTAGGAGTTATAATCGATGAACATTTGACATGGGAAACACATGTTGATACAATATCTAAGAAAATTGCTGCCGGTGTTGGAGCTTTAAAACGAATCAGGAACTGTGTACCAAGAACAACTCTACTTGATGTTTATCAAGGCCTCGTGCAATCTCATTTTGATTATTGTAACATTGTTTGGGGTTCCTGTGGTAGTACAATTGCTAATAACTACAAAAGCTCCAAAACCGAGCAGCCCGTATTATTACGAATTCTAATTACGATGCCGATGCCAACCTCCTTTTTGATCAGTTAGGATGGCGCAATCTCCACTGCCAACGTCAAATAACTAAGGCAATAATGATGTTCAAATCTCACAATGAACTAGTGCCTAGTTACTTGTCCTCTAGATTTGTTCACCGAGAGGATATATCTCCTAACTATAATCTTAGAAACTCCGAGAATAAGTTGGTTGTTCCCCTGCCACGTACTAACTATTATAAAAACAGCTTTAGCTATAGTGGTGCTGTTCTGTGGAACAAACTTCCCCCCAACTTAAGAGAAACTCAGTCTCTTCAAATTTTCGGCGACAGTTATTAAACTTATACCCAAACAACACGGCATTCATGGAAAACAGGCTTTAATTTTCTTTTCCTTAGTTTTGTATATAATATAGATAGTTTGTTCATAGTGTAGATAGTAATTAAGATATTTATATTTCGCCTGATGATTTTTAACCGTGTTCAATTTTAATAAAGATGATGATGATGATGATGATGATGATGATGTTCATTTTTTATCAGGGAGGGGGGGGGGGGGGGGCTGGTGGAAATGAGGGGAGACCCTGTATTTTTTTGGGTGCCCCCCCCTTTCATGTCCGTATTTTTTAGGTGGCCCCCCAAAATCCAATGTATTTTTTCTGGTGCCCCCCCCCCCCCCCCCCCCCCCCCCCCCCCCTTATAATTAACAATTAGACCTCGAGGCCGAATGTGCTATGATGAATAGACCATGAGGCCGAAGGCCGAATGGTCTATTGATATCATAGCACATGAGGACAAGAGGTCTAATTGTTTTAGTATAAACCAACTAGTTGGTCGGTTTGGCAATGAATTCCTTTATTTTATGTTGAAAAAATCAAGTTTTCTTGCAAAGAAAGGTGGTGGTTTTGCCAGGCACGGTCTATCACTAATAGACCATTAGTAGCTCAGCCAATCAGAATGCAGGATTTGTAATAGACCATTAGTTGGTTTATACTAAATGCTTGATAGACTCTTGCCTAAGTGATGCAGTCTCATTCTTCTTAACGTTTTTCTTACTTCTGTCAAAGCTAAGGAACCCCCTCAGAACTATTAAACGTTTTCGTGACACCCACCTCAGGTCCCCTATTTGACCTAGTAGAAGACATTTTACATAAAGAGGGGGTCACATAATCTTTGCGCGCGAAGCGCGCCCAACTTTTGATAACCGCATTTCATCAAGCCTCAGAAAAAGGGTAGATGGTTTTTTTTGTGTATAGTAAACAAAGCCTGTCAGGACCCCAGGAAATACGCTAATTATGTTAGATGAAAGCTCCTAGTGAAGGGCTCTTGAGCCTTAAAGTAATATTTTTCATGGGCTCCGCAAATGAAGAAATTATTATTATTCATGTGCTTGAAGCGCGGCCCAAATGACTAAACGTTGAATTACCTAAGGTGTGTTCTTTCAAACATAGAGACTGCCCGGCAGGCCTATCAGTGGATATTACATGTTAAATTCTGCATGCGCGCGAAGCGCGCCGAAATTTTTATTAAGTATTGAGTGAAATTAGAAACATATATGCGAGTTGAAACATGTAACAAACATATTGCATGCTGTAAAAAATACAAACTTTTCGTTTCCTCCCTGTTATGTGCTTGTATTTTTTTGGGTGACCCCCCCTTTAGTGGCGTATTTTTTTTGGTGACCCCCCCCCCCCTTTGAGGCCGTATTTTTTTGGGTGACCCCCCCCCTCATTTCCACCAGCCCCCCCTCCCTGATAAAAAATGAACGGTCCCTTACTAGTTGATTATCAATTTTTGAGTCTAGGTGCCCTTATAAGGGCATCCTGAGACTCTTTGCTATCGGCTCCGTGTCTGCGAAGTGAACTCTGATAGGAACGCCTAGTCGAATTTGCTACCCAGAAAGCTACGCAAAACAAAATGGCGGACTGCTGAATAGCGTAGTCGTTAGTTTTACGCGATTTATCACTATTTCACCTAGTTTCTAAACATGAAATGTCTGAAATTGCCGTACAGAGTTCGAAATGGAACCATGCAGATAACAATAAACACGTAAGTCATAAACAAAACCCGATGTACTAAACTATATCATGTCAACTGTGTTTACAACCTTTAGTTAAGTTATTAAGCTTAGCTTAGGGGCCGACCATTTGACTTTTGAGGGGGGAGGGGGGGGGGGGGGTGGATGATTTTTTTTTGCAGGATATTTTTTTTCAAATTCATCCCCCCCCCCCTCAGAAGTCAAATGGTCGGCCCCTTATAGGCTTGCCTTGAGCTAAAAGTTTATTAAGCTCTTTGAATGACTTCATGCACATGTTTAAACGAGCATCATTTCCTCCTGGTTTTAGCGTGGATAAATAAAGTATTGTAGGTTTATTAAAACTTTACAATGCTTTTATGCCTTGAAGAGGGCCAGATTTTTTTTTCAATCTGGAGACAACAAATAGGATTCAAAACAGATTTGCAAAATCAATGACTAGTACAAAGGCTTGAAAGTTTATGTCGAGAGCAAATATTCTCTTATCAGTGAATAAAATTGATAACTTAGTACCTCTCAATTTCTCGTGTCGCGGTCCTGGAGGAAAACCTAAAGCGAATAGATATGGCTCTTTAAAAATTTTATGCAAATTAGATTACGTCAGACAAAAATTTCTAAAAGCCTAACGAATCAAGTACTCCCAATGATCTCGCCTGGATTATTTAACACAGTTTGCTGTTCAAAGGCATGCTGCTGAGTTATATGGGAGATGATTTATAATGTGCCTGACCTGATGTAATCACCTACCTTATTAGCATAAATATTTGCACTTAAATATCTCCTGTTTGAAACACGATAAAGATGCAGAATCAACAATTTAATTATGTTTAGATTTTACAACAAGGCTGCAGATATGCACTTCACGGATATGATCTCTGTATTAATTTTCAGAAATAATTACTTGGAACAGGGTAATAGAGCGGTTTACGCATGACTGTCATGAGTAATTGCAAATTACTGAGTAATTGTAATAATTTCGGATTAGGATTGGTCCTTAAGCCAATCAGATTGCGTAGAGAAAACAATGACATAACTACGTGTGATTACTTCACTTGCAAAAAGAGAGATTGGTTTGTTGTTGAATTTCTATCGCATTCAGTGAATTACTCATCAGAGTTGCTCTCATGACAGTCATCCAAAAACCACTCTAAGCTCGTTTTTTTCAGGTTGATTTGCATCTTGGATTGTTTTTTTTATCACTCATGCACAAATAAGTTTTCAACAACCTGTTTAACCAAGCACATGCCATCTTTCCCACATGTGTGACAGAGAATTGACTTTAGTCAGCAGAGAATACTTTTGCAAAGATGATAAGCCAAAAATAGGACACCAATTGGGAGGGGAAGGGAATTTTTGTCAAATTATCATAATATATTCAGTTTGATATGCCAATTAAAGTGTACAACTGCCGAAATGTGGCACATATCTCCCATGGGCACCCCTAACAGATTCAGAAGGGGTGAAAAAAAAAACAGACACAAGAGGGAGGGGAGGGATTTTTTTTGTCAAATTATAATATATTCAATTTGACATGAAATCCATGTTCTTGAGTGTCCAGTATTTTGGCATCTCTTCTTATTCTGTGAAGGGTGATCCATGGATCATGTATGCCAAATTTGATCAGTTGTACACTTAAATTAATTGACATATCAAATTAAATATATTAAGATAATTTGACAAAAATTCCCTCCGCTCCCCTTCATGTCCGATTTTTTGGAACCTTTTCTGAATCTGTTAGGGGTGATTCATGGAACATGTATGCCAACATTGGTCAGTTGCACACTTGAATTAACATGTCAAATTGAATATAGTATATAATTTGACAAAATTCCCCTTGCCTCCCCCCCTTGGTGTCCGGTTTCTTGGCACCCCTTCTGGATCTGTTAGGTGTGTTCCATGGAGGACATGTGCCATATTTTGTCATTTGCACACTTAAATGACAACATCACATTGAATATATTATGATAATTTGACAAAATTCCCCTCACCTCCCCCCTTGGCATCCGATTTTTTGGCACCCCTTCTGAATTTACTAGGGGTAACTTATGGAACATGTATAATGCCAATTTTGGTCAATTGCACACTTAAATTGACACGTCTAATTGAATATATTATGAGAAATTGACAAAATTCACCTCCCTCCCTCCCTTGATTTCAAAACGTAACGCCTTTCTGTACTTCTTCAAAACGTATCAGGGAACACGTAGATTTATTCAATGCATAAATTCAGTCATTTTTTTGGCTAGAAAAATAGCATTGCATTTTGGTGACAAAACTGCCCCTCCCCACCCCTACACGGTGCGAATCGCGTGGCACCCCTTGCAGTTTTGTTCAAAATGATGCAAGGAATATTCATGCCAAATTTGGTGCCTTTACGCGAAATTGCACAAAAAAGTCGCTAAGCCACCCTCTATAATGAGTTTTATCATAATTCGTGTTGCAAGGAACGCCTGCCCAAAAGTATTCAATTCGAAGTGCGTGTATCACGGTTTCCGCCGCCATTTTGTTCGGTAGGCAAGATGTGCAAAAACCCACATAAACTCTGTAAACGCGAAGTGAAATCGTTGCGAAAATATAGCACATATCAACAAAGTACTTAGCGTAAAATAATTCTACTTGGCCAAACAATCACTCTATCAAATTTAAGCTTCCTACGCTCTCTATAAAGCGAGCAATTGTAGTTTTTATTTTTCCACATCTACCCTTGTATTTTGACAGGCTTTTTACGCATCGATGCACACAGATTTTACAGGCGTTTGTGTGAAGAATTAAAAACGTAATTACTCGATTCATACAGCAGCTATAACCTCCAAACTTTTAAGGTAAACAGTTTCAGCCACTCTCTCAATGCTACGATTCATATTTTACCGATATGTTTGATATTTTCGCAACGATTTCACTTCGCGTTTACAGAGTTTGTGTGGGATTTTGCACATCTTGCCTACCGAACAAAATGGCGTCGGAAACCGTGATAAGGCCTATTCAAAATCCATGTATTCAATTCGAAATGCGTGTATTCAATTCAAAATCCGTGTATTCAATTTAAAATGCGTGTATTCAATTCAAATTGCAAGAAGTCAATTCAAAATCAGTGTTATTCAATTCAAAATGCGTGTATTCAATTCAAAAGCGTGTATTCAATTCAAAGTCTGTATGTAAGAACTACGTTTGAATTTTGACCCTGAAAACGCGCCATTCTTCTGATTCTGAGCTCTTTTTTTTCTCTTCTTCTGATTCTAAACTCCTTTCCTCTGATTCTGATATTTCTTTTAGTTCGCTGCTATCGCTGCTAGTAGTACTCAGGTACTCCCACTTCCCTCCATTTCATTTCATTTCAAATATGTGAGCTGTTGCACCAGTGCGAGCGCTTTGGTCAGTTTTTGGCGCGAAGGGTTCTAAAAATAACATCACTTGTGAAAATGCGTTTCACGCTTTTTTGACACGGATCATTTACTGACAACACAAGCGCGCTTTCCGACGCCCGGATAATAGAGCAGATTAATTCGTATGACTGTGAAAAGTGCCGCGACACGGCGCGGCACTGTCACGGCGGCGGCACGGAACCTGGCCTCTGTAGGTACGGAATGAAATCGCGTAGTCGCGGTACGGTCGCGGCCGCGGCTAAACTTTGTCTCGGCACTTTTCACAGTCATACAAATTCTGCTCTAGTAGGGGTGGTGTGAATGCGGGAGCAACGTGACGTCACGAGATCTTCGACGTTTGATACGAGCCATGACTCATTCCATACTACGCGAAAGAGGAGAAAAGGTGAAAAACCGGAGACACTATCGCAAAATCTAATCGATTCTTACGGGAAAACGCAATTATATTTTTAAAATCTCAGCTAAGAATCGCATTCACACCACTAGAAAGAGCGGCCCAGAAATTAGTAAAAACGCTAAGTATCAGGTTTATAGATTTAAATTTTAGAGATCTTTTTAGATTTGGGATGGCAAGGGATGGCAAAAGCTTTCCATCCCATGCCACATTTTCGCATACAAACTCTTTAAACAAATGCGTTTATTTACAGGGCTATATCTTCGCAAGTTTTAAACCAATCGATAAATCGCTCAAACTTGCCAGTTTTACTAATTGAATTCTTTCAAGTGCTGGTTTCAAATTTTATCTTACTTATATTGTCTATAAAAAATTCCATCTTTAGACGCGTGACATTTGCGCCCGCCTATAAAGAGGAGAATATTGCCACATGATGAATGAACTAAACACAAGCATTGTGTTTAATAGGGGGGCCTAAATACCAACAAAGACATTTCGATGGCTCCCCTTTGGTTTGTTGGTGCTACACGCGCTTGAGGCCGCTTGGGTTGGGTCTTGTATGTGATGGATGGGTTATCCACGTCAAAATTGACCACTATAATTATAACGATCGAACTGAGCCTCTCCTTTCCACATCTCCCTTTCCAATATAAAATACGCTCGGGTTCAAACCTACCTCAAAGCCTTGGTGATATGAAAATATTGGTATTGCAGGGAATAATTACGATCCTTACTGCTAAAATAGCTGGCCTCGTTTCTATTATGTTTTCTCATCGCTAAAACTATTTCCCGCATCGCTGAAAAGATCATTTATTCAACCTAGCCTCTGTGACAGGCATAGTCAGCCTAATATGCCGACTCGAGAGAATATATTTGACTTGTCTCCGCAGGTGCATTCTGTAACTCCGCGTGATTCGTCTCTTTCCTTGTAAGCACGATAATAATATTTACGACTTTTGGCTATTATGGTAAATATCCTATATTTCTCATTGTCAATTCTAATAGACACACCAGGTTGTCTGTTTTCAAACGCCAGAGTTCGTCAGACTTGACAAATCTGATGTGCGAATGAGATGGCGGCTCAGCATTCAACCCACAAAAACGCTTCTGCCACGGCCGTACTAACCGTGCAAGATTTTCCAGTACCTCGACAATGCTGTGGTTGCCTTGATTTTCCCTGGCTTCTGACGACATTTGAAGGCTTGCTCAAAATATTTCAATTTTTCGCGACCCTTCTGACGTACGCTATACTATGTACGGCTTGGAAGACTGACGACTCTCTCAAGTACTTTCACATGGACGCCAAGTATGAGTTCCTGGTGTTTGTGGGAGTTACTGCTTGGGTTTTGTTAGCCTTCACATTGTCATGAAAATGAGCCACCTTTATGAGCAACTCCCTCCAGTGTTTATTCGAGCAGAGGTGGCGATATCTTTGTGTTCTGTGGCTGTGTTCGCCTTTATCATCGCCTCCTCAGTTGTCTTTAGTTATTCCTACCACTGGAACGCCCTGAAAGCAAGCGCTGTCTTTGGATTCCTCTCCGCTACAATGTTTATGGTTGAGATCATTCACATGGTACTCAGGGTTAAGAAAACGCGTGACGGCACAAGGGCAGCTTTAAAAGTCTCCTACCTTGAAAATAACAACCCAGCCGGTGCTTCCACCGCTGCTGTTTAAAAGAGTGAGACAAGTACAGAGCGGCCTTAACATCGACGAAAAACACTGCAAGCATAAATTCCCGAATGAAAGTAATCAGAAAATATTCGCAATATTAACAATACTAACAGAATTACTGAATTTGGAGTGGTGGAATAATTGGAATGCCAAATGGAAATTGTCCTTCCGTTTTTAGTGATTTCAACGAAGTTCCGCGCCCTTGCAACCCCCCAAGGCCTGACGGTCAGAATGGACGACACTGAGGCCCAGAGGCACACGTCGATTACATTGTTTTTTTAAAAAGACTTCAACTATTGCACTTTCAAATAACAAATAATCTATTGTTTTTGTAATTGTAAGTTGACGCGACTCTATTCGGCGTTTCCCCGGGGCCTAAGGTGCGTGATGTAGCATTTTGTTATTATACTTTCAGACGCTTATTATATTCGAAGACGAAAGCAGACAATTTTCTGTGGTCTTCAAATATAAATGCTCGAAAATCGCGGATGAATCATATTGCCGAGCGGAAATGATCGAGATTCTACTACTTTGCAGTATTCCCAGGGTTTAATGGTAGATAGGCATGACTCAAGGAGCTGAATACAGTCTATTTAGGCATACTTATTGGAGTTTCTGCTCAAAAGCAAAACAGGGAATTTTGAAGATCTCAGCTAATAAAATAGAGCTTTAATGTAAGGGGTAAAGAGAGGTAATGCGTCGATCAGCCAGTAGTGGCTTCCTTGAATATTTTCCTACTGTACTGACCGAGAAGGTTTTTGCAAAGGTTTTGCGTAGAAAGGTTAAACTTTAAACTGCGGCAAATGGAAACTCCCATTATTTACATTCTGTCGATTATACTGTCCATAACAACACTTGAATCAAGAGACCCAATGATACGCTTTCCTTCCACCCATGGTTCATTGCGCGTATACATTAAAACTCGCGGTATGTAAATGTACAGATTTCGAAACTCGGTCGAGTTGGTTTCGTATCACTTCCCGTGTTGATTTAGAGTAATGTAAGCGTGAGCTGACTGAAGGTGATAAGTGTTTTCGTTAGTGTTTGTCACCTCTAGGGGAGCTCAACTCGTCTACAAAACACACCTGTCTGCTGCCTTGAGCAATGGCTACAACAACACAAGACCGTAGGTGCTGTAATCAGTGTGATTGTATATGCGAGGGGATATTGAAAGTGTTGGAGTTTCTCGCTACTTTTCTCTCATTTACGATCCTCTGTGGTGGTCTCGATGCTTCCAAGTACAAGCTTGCTGCGGAATATAACTTTATGGTGTTTGTGGCCATAACGGCTTGGGTTTTCGTGAGTTTGCATATTTTGCTTCGATTGTGTCACTGCTTTGAAAGGCTGCCAAGCATATTTCTGCACCCGATTGTGGGCATAGTATTATGTGCTATCGCCGTGGTCGCTTTCATCATAGCTGCTTCTGTGGTCTATGCCTACTCGTATCAGTGGGGTACTCTGCTCGCTAGTGCAGGATGTGGCTACGTATCAGCTGGTTTGTTCTTCATTGAAGTTATATTTTTGTATATTCGCTACAAGAGAGGCGCTACACGTAATCAGCAGAGCGAACCAGCCAAACCACTGCCTCCAACTGCAACGTCAAAGGCGGACAAGCAAAAAGCCGACGAAGAGAAGTCACTCATCATCATCATCATCATCATCTTTATTAAAATTGAACACGGTTAAAAATCATCAGGCGAAATATAAATATCTTAATTACTATCTACACTATGAACAACTATCTATATTATATACAAACTAAGGAAAAGAAAATTAAAGCCTGTTTTCCATGAATGCCGTGTTGTTTGGGTATAAGTTTAATAACTGTCGCCGAAAATTTTGAAGAGACTGAGTTTCTCTTAAGTTGGGGGGAAGTTTGTTCCACAGAACAGCACCACTATAGCTAAAGCTGTTTTTATAATAGTTAGTACGTGGCAGGGGAACAACCAACTTATTCTCGGAGTTTCTAAGATTATAGTTAGGAGATATATCCTCTCGGCGAACAAATCTAGAGGACAAGTAACTAGGCACTAGTTCATTGTGAGATTTGAACATCATTATTGCCTTAGTTATTTGACGTTGGCAGTGGAGATTGCGCCATCCTAACTGGTCAAAAAGGAGGTTGGCATCGGCATCGTAATTAGAATTCGTAATAATACGGGCTGCTCGGTTTTGGAGCTTTTGTAGTTTATTAGCAATTGTACTACCACAGGAACCCCAAACAATGTTACAATAATCAAAATGAGATTGCACGAGGCCTTGATAAACATCAAGTAGAGTTGTTCTTGGTACACAGTTCCTGATTCGTTTTAAAGCTCCAACACCGGCAGCAATTTTCTTAGATATTGTATCAACATGTGTTTCCCATGTCAAATGTTCATCGATTATAACTCCTAGAGATTTTGCCGAATGAGATTGTTTTATTGGTATATTATTTATTTCTAGATTAGGGGGGTGCGGGAAATTATTCAGTCTTTGCCGAGAGCCAATTAACATAAATTCAGTTTTAGTCATGTTGAGAGTTAATTTGTTCACCGAGAGCCAACAGCTAATGTTTAGCAAGTCATCGTTTAAAGTAGACTGGATGGAGCCAACATCATTTCCAGACAATGTCAGATGAGTATCATCTGCGTACATTCTTGGTATCGATTTGCTTAGACAATTCGGAAGGTCATTGATATAAAGTAAAAACAACAAAGGTCCTAGAATTGTTCCCTGGGGAATTCCACATTCCAGAAAACATGTTTTGGAAAGGGAACCATTGACAAGGCATTTTTGTGCACGATTGTCTAGGTATGAGGCAAACCATTTATGCGCAATTCCAGTAATACCGTAACAATTTAGTTTAGATAACATAATATTGTGATCAACTGTATCGAACGCTTTCTTCAGATCTAAAAAAACAACAGCATTTACATTGCCCTGGTCAATATTATAAGACCAGCTATCAGTTGCGTCAAGCAATGCGGTTTGAGTAGAGTGGAGAGCTCGAAAACCAGATTGGTATTTGGAAAGAACATTGTGTTCAGACAAATAAGCAAATATTTGATTATAAACTATTCTTTCAAAAACTTTGCCTATTACTGAGATCACGGATATTGGACGATAATTATCTATATCGCATTTATCGCCTTGCTTAAAGAGGGGGGTGACTCGAGCACATTTCCAGTCGTCTGGGAAAATGCCTGAAATTAGCGAGGCATTGAAAATAATTGTCAATTGTGGTGCAATAAGATCGGCGCACTCTAGAACAAGTCGACTTGAAATGTGATCAAGACCAGCCCCTTTTGTCTTCTTTATTTTCTTTAGTAGATTTATAACTTGGCTATTACCAATTTGATGGAATTGGAAATTCGAAACCACCTTCGGAATGTAGTCATAAAAACTAACAGGACTAGTACTGTTAAACACTGGTATTTCTGCTGCGAGCTTCGGACCAATTAAAGAGAAGTGATCATTGAAAGCGTTCGACAAAACAGATGGATTCGTTATTGGTTCTCCATCCAGTCTTAACTCCTTAATTGAAGGCTTGCTAGTTTTCCGAGAAGTAAGCTCGTTGATCACCCGCCACGTTTTACGAGGATCACCGTCAGATTCAGCAAATTTATTTTGGTAATAGCGCTCTTTAGTACGCTTTATTTCAGAATTGACCATGTTGCGCGTTCTTTTAAAATTTGCCCAATCGTGTGGATTGTTAGACTTGATGGCTTTTATTTTCATAACATCTCGTTTATGCATTTTTTCTTTCAAGTCAGCGGAAATCCACGGAGACGCTTTAGCGCGCACACGCTTTGTGCAAAGTGGTGCGTGTTTATCAGCAATGGCGTGGAATTTTGATTTCCATTCAGACCAAGCTGATTGGGATCCTTTGTTTGGCTATCAAAATTCCAATCTTGACTCATAATATCATTTCGAAAGTTTACGCTGTCAAAGTGTTTGAAATTTCTGAAGGTTACTGAGCTATGCCCTCTTTTAGGTAATTCAACAGCTAATTTTCGATATGCATATACAAGGCTATGGTCGCTAATAGAAATATGGGCAACACCAGAACAAACAACCCTTTCAGGAATGTTAGTAAAAATCAAATCAATAAGAGTAGATGATTTTTCTGTTATACGTGTGGGTTCGTTTATCAGCTGGTGTAGGCCATAAATATCAGCGATGTCATTTAGATGCCTAACGTCATTATCGTAAGTAGTAGCGGCCATATTAGCGTTCATATCTCCTACCAAAAAGAAATCTAGATTTGACTGGTCGAGTAATCCGATTAGATTCTCGATTTGAGGATAGAGTCTCACAGATGAATCAGGAGGCCGATACCAGTTTACGACAATGAGCGGTTTAGAGTGCGGCATCCGTATTTCAAGGCATAGATTTTCTAAATCAGAATTAGCGAGGTCATTGCGCACGGAGAAATTGATTACTGATCGCACATAAAAAACACACACCTCCACCTTGATTGCTAAGTCTGTCTCTTCTAATTAAATCGTAATTCGGAATCTGAATATCAGAGTCTAAATGAGAGGAATCTAATTTGGTTTCTTGAATTGCGAGAGTGTCTAGGTTATTATTATCAAGAAGAATGCGAACTTCGTCAATATGGGCAGACAAGCTATTAACATTTAGAGAAGCTAATTTAAACCCACTAACGGTTGGTAACTGGAAATTGTATACGGATTGTTTGGTAATGTTAGATTTCTCCAAACAAACGGCATTCAATGGTTTGACCTATACGTTAGATAAGAAATTAACAAAGTTCTTATGAAGGAGCTCATTACCTTGTTTAGTTAAGTGAAGCCCTCGCCTGTTTAAATGTTTGTCATTTATGTTGTTGTGTTTTACCAGCTTCCACTTGTGTTGATTACAGAGCTTCTTGATCAAGTCGTTTGTAGTTTTCACAGCGTCCTTGAAGTGATCTTTTCGGGTGACGAGCTCAGAAATTACGATCTCAGAATTACACGAGGACTCAATAATCTTGCCCAAATCTTGGATAGCGTCAGCAACTTGACTCGGGGTTTTGTCACGAAGGTCATTAGTTCCAACATGTAGGACAATGCGAGTAGGGGAGTCTTCAACTGTCGGTTGTAGATATGATTTCATATGCTTCGTAGAAGCACCGCTAAATGAACGTACGACCACCCGGGAGCCAACATCCTTTCCTAGTTGGTAACCTTGCGTATGCTGCAGAATCGAATCGCCAATGATAACCGTAGTTTCTTTAGGTTCGAGTGGAGTGTCGGGTTGATGTTCTGACGGAGGAGGCAAAGTAGATAGACGATTGGCAGCGTTTGAATTTGCCGGTTTAGCTGGCGCTGGCGTAGCCGAGGCTGGAGGGGGAGATTTGTACAGGTCCCGTGATAGGATTTTAACGGTGCATATCAAGGAGTCCCTTTCCTCGGTCAACGATTTGCAGATATTTTTTTGCGAAATCAATTCACGTCTTAAAGCTTCATTTTCTTGGGTGAGTTTTGCGACTTCTCCTGAAGAGGTGGATTGAGCAAACTGGCCATTCTTCAAGGCATTGATTTCACTTTTTAAAAATGAGATTTCGGCATTGAAGTGCTCGACAAAGGATGAAGTAGAAGGCCCAACAGTGGTTGAAAGAACTTCAATGTCGGAAGATGGAGCCGCTTCTTCTTCGAAGGCGCTTGCATCAATGTCGTTGGCTTCGTTGACGTTAGCTTTGGCAAGAATCATAAAGCTGTTTTTGATTTCGTCTGTTTCCTTCCCTTGAATCTGCAACGTTTTTGCTTTCAAATAGAAATTGAAGGTGATGTTACTGGTTTTAAAAACCACGCACGTGCCATTATCGTTCACGATAAAGTTATCTTCTTCTAGATTCAACTGTTCTCCTAAGAACTTCAGAAGCTCGTTTTTAGTTCCGGACCACTTAAGTTGATTTTTAGAAGAGTTAAAAGTAAGAAAGCTTGCCATTGCAGTCAGTATGAGAAAATTTTGATGAGCAGGAGAAACACGTCTGCTCAGGTCGAGTCTTGAAGCCTCCTGAAAGAACAACACGTAAAAACAGCTGAGGAGCTTGGCTTTCCTCCGTAAAATTACATCCTACAATAGCACAGACTTCCATGACATCTCACGCTACCCTGACATGAACAACTGTCGAACAGATCCTTTGACCTGGCACACGGAAATTGAAATTACAAATAATTATAGAACGTCGAAGCAATCACATATTTAAATAATTGGGCAAATACAATGTCATTCTAACAAATACACTGTAATGGTACTAAGAGATAGTAAAATTATAAATATGTACTAGTGCACATCATCAACCAATTATATATTCCAAGCGTATCATTGGAAATATTATAGAACTGTTCGCGCTGACACACCATCCATGTTCCAATCAGAGATTGATTCAAACAAAGGGGGGTGTGGAGATGCCGGGGGAGGGGGGTACTGGCCCCCTAAATAATTTTCATTGGGGTTCCGGCCCCCTGGTAATTTAGTGCCAAATTTTGATGGATATCAGGGCGTCTTTGAGGCCGAGAGTGCCTCTCAGCTCCCCAAAATGTTTTTACTTCCGCCGCCCTTGTGTCAAAAATGTAGCAAAAATAAATCACTCCTCTTTTGTAACAGGAAACTGACCTTTACAGATTAAATCAATAGTAAATATTACAGTCTTTAGTACATTTTCTGTCGAGTAAAGCGGAAAAAGTCATCCGTTTGCGCTGAATCCTGGTGCTTTCTGATTGGCTCATGGCGCGCAGTCCCCGGGCGCGCAGTGTTCGATATAGAGCAGATTTCGTATGACTGTGAAAAGTGCCGTGACACGGCGCGGTACTGTCGCGGTGACGGTACCGAACCTGGCCTGCTGTAGATACCGAATGAAATCACTTACTCGTGGCGCGGTCACGGTCACGGAGCGGTACAACTTTGTCGCGGAACTTTTCACAGTCATACGAAATCTGCTCTAACACGTAAATGCGGACGCGGATTAACTATGGACATAATGGATGGTTTTTTTTTACGATCATAATCGAGTGGATGGAATCACTGACGCCGAACCCCTTTTCTCAGACGTGTTCCTTTTGTGGCGCGGAATCGAGCGTGCTCGATGATATACGCGTAGCGTATACACGAGTTATTGTGGTGTCTTCCAAGCCGCAGGTCTTTCTCAGATCCAAGTATTTAACAATTATTCCTCGAGCCCGAATGGGCTCTGAGTCAATAGCCCATATGAAGCCGAAGGCCGAATGGGCTATTGACTCAGAGGCCATGAGGGCGAGAGGAATAATTGTTTTAGTCAAATCACACTAGTAGGTCAATTGTATAGCCAAAAACGTTTTCTGATCTGGTCATTTGCCATTTTCTGGCTTTCAAATCCGACACTTTTCGCTACTAGTAGGCTATAATTTATAGCCTACTAGTAGCTCAACCAATCAGTACGCAGCATTAACAATAGACCACTAGTATGATTTGACTAATACTGTATATTCTACAATGGGGATAGATATCACCCCTTGGAGAAATCGCATTTGACTTTTTATACCGTCAAGAAGAACACGTTTGATTTCCGTTATTCCTTCAAATGGAAGAAATTTGAAAGTAAAAGGTTTCTAACACACTTTTCTTTGTGGAACTGCTCTAACTCTGCACGTAGCTTGCCTTGTTATTCGATGCATGGACGTGCACCCCAATGACCCCAATCCGGGCCCTACATTATTTACTCAAGACCATCCAAGAACGACTTCATCTTGCTCCCATTCAAATCTAGCTACAAATATACATAATAGACGTTACATTCCGAGATCAACACCTACACTATACTATACTAAGATGCAACTACACCCACCACTTCTTCAAGAAGATATCCGCACGCGAGAAGCAACTTTTTCAATAATTTTTAATGACACCAAACGGGTCCAACTCAAGCTGATTCGACATCGCATTTAATCAACTACACATTCTTCAAACAACATGAACTTGTTCCGTTTCATCTATTATCAAGACGTACACCACCCCTAGACGTCACGAACGTCCCTGGCTTTTACAGAAAATGGAAACTAAACTGGGTTTTCGCCGCTAACCGCCAGCTGGAACTTCCAATTATGGCATGTCATGTTAACATACGAAACTTCGAAGAAGAACTCACAGCAAAGATGGAACTTTTACAAAATTCTTGTACTCCAGATCTGTTTTCATTTTACTGTGATTTGACCTCCATGGCTTTATCTTTAGAATCTCTTCTCACTAATAGACGTGCTAGAAAACAGTCACGTTATCCTATACGTGATAACACTAATACTAAGGGGCCGACCATTTTACTTTTGATGGGGGGGGGGGGGGGGCGTTTTGTCAGTGCAAGATTTTTTTTATACCTCTGTTATGCGGTGAGAATTTTTTTTTCCAATAAGAAAGAAGGGTTTTAGTCACAATTTTGCTGTGCAGGAAATCCTGCCGCCGCAGGATTTTTTTTTAAAAAAAGCCAAAAAGCCCCCCCCCCCCCCCCCTCAAGAGTTAAATGGTAGGCCCCTAACCGTTTTGTCACCGCTCCCACTAGCGACATCTCTGATATTAATAAAACAGATGCCGATAGTGGTTATTTCAGCAACTTCTCTATAAAAATTTCTGCGCGATTCGCGCGCATAAAGAAGGACAGCTATTATACTATTTCAGCAACGAAGACACTACCCTCACGCCATTTACAAGAACAAGTGTATCTTGACAACGAAAACCAGACTCTCCCAAAAATGCCCTGTAATGATAGGCCTGGCGGGCAGTCACTATATGTTTGAAAGAAGACCCAATAAGTAGGCGTGAGTTCGACGTTACAAGCATAGCAATTCGTCATTTGGGCCTCGTTTCACGCACATTAATAACTTCATCATTTACGGCGCGCAGTTGTGCGCATGAATAATATAACCTTGTTGGCTCAGGAGCCCATCAATAGAAGCTTTCATCTACCTTGGTAACCTATATAGTTGAGGTAGCGTACTTCCTGGGCTCCTGACAGGCTTTCTTTATTTATACCGTACACAAAACATGTTCATCTACCCTTTATCTGAGGCTTGGTGAAATGCGATTATATAATTTTGGGCGCGCTTCGCACGCAACGAAAGAAATAGCGACCCCATTTTTTTGTAAAATGTCTTCAGTACTACGTCAATCATTGTACTTATAGAGGGAGGATAACTTCACTTTTACCGTTTATTACCCAAATGCCTCTCACGTAAATAATCGAGGCGTTAAATAATGACCGCGGTTCCTTAGCTTTGACAGAAGTAAGAAAAACGTATTTCTGTTATTAAGAAGAATGAAAGAGACATTGCATCACTCGAACAAGGGTCTATCTGACAGGTTTGCAGAAAATATAAATTATATGGGGAGGGTCCCAATTTTTTTTACCTACGACTGGGGGAGGGTCCCATTTTTCTGTTATGTTCAAAGGGAGGGTCCTAATTTTTTTAGCCTTGTTTGAAAAAAATGGGAGCCCTCCCCCTCCCCCCCTGGTAAATAATGACACGTCCCTAACTAAGTCACCTCTTCAACACATATCGGATAACCTTACTCAAACTGAACGACTTGCTATTTTTGATCTCAAAGAACGCGACGATACCTGCAGATAAGGGCTCTGGCACCGTTGTAATGGATAAAGAATGTATACTAATGAATGCTTAACCCTATTCAGACTGGGCTTTTTTTGACCATCTGTGACTAGGGGAGGGCTAATTCCCCCCCCCCTCTATATCTCTGGAACCACTGGCGCTATGATCATCAAACTTTCACACAATGACCATGAGCCTTAGACAAATCACCACAACTATTTTTGTTACGTGGGAGCAAAATGTGACGTCATTCTCAATGCTTTATCAATTTTTAAGTAATTTTAATTAACTTCCAAAAACTTGGTAGATAACACTCTAAAAGCCAACTAATTAACATCAGGATAATGTAAATGTAATAATTTGTGACATTAACACATAAATTTTATTAAAACTTGCGTCATAATGACGACTTTTGAAAATATTGTCCGCCATCTTGGATCCGTTATCTTGGATCCGCCATCTTGGATTTCATTTAATTTCCATTTGACTCTTCAGATAAATACTCAATGAGAAAACAATGGTCAAAATGTACATACTACTTATCAAAGAAGTGTTTGACATTCAAAAAGTTGAATTAAAAGGATGTTGGTAAATCCCAGAGCTAGTTTTAGACCATATATTATAATGAACAAAATCCCCCTACCCTCCCCCCCCAAAGATTTTGTGTCAAAAGTTTATTAGCCTGTACATAAATTAATAATGAGTACAAGCTCCGATAGTCATAATTTGGGCAATATGTCCAACATTAAGCTTGAAATATGAAAAATTTACGTTTTTTCGAGTTTTGCAAAACATGCATGTCAAAAGTGGTTGCCATGGAAACTGGGTCGTTGACACTGACATGTCATTGACACCAAAGATAACAATGTAACAAGGCAAATTAAGAGGTTCACTGTGTCATGCCAGAGTGCTCAAACTACAAAGTAGTGGGCTATGCATAATGCTAAAAATGCTACATACAATATTATTTAATGCTACATACAATATTTAGGCACAGTGGCCTCTCACAACAAGTACAGTAATACAGACTAATACTGTAAACGCTGGTTTCCAGGGGGCTGTGCTTATCAAAAACTGATAATATTGCAGATGAGCCAGCATGTCTCCGTGGAAAGAGCCTGGAGTCAACCAAGCGCCTGGGGAAGGGGGGGGGGGGGGGGGGGGGGGGGCACAGGTGTTATGGAATTTTTAATGAGGAAATTAAGTTGGTGCATGCGCAGATCCCACCTTTGAAGAACAAAGAACTAATTACGTATGCAGGGATCACAGCAGAGATGGGCCAGACGCAAATTGGAAGCTCATGACGGTCTGATTTTGGCCGCATTTTTCCTCATCTAGTGGGAAGTTCAGCTTCATATCCCGAAACCACGTAAGTCGAGTATTCAACTTCACTGTGCGAAAGTAATTATAGCGATCAGCATTGTTTTTGCTTCAGTATTTATTGCATCGCGTTCGAATACCTGTTCTGACGAGGTTTGCAGATTGCGAAATTATTCGTCATACTTTTAGATATACCGTTTCCGGGATACGTTGTCACCCAAAAAGCTTATAAGCTTGGTGCGCTAGGGAGTATGTGTAAAGATTTATTTAAATTTCTGTAAAATATTAGAAACAAACATGCTTGGAAATGTACTGAAATTTAATCATTTCACCTGTGTTTGTGATAACTGTCTGAATTCAGATCAAACAGTAGCAGTTTAAATGCCCCCATCATCCTTTGCGCTTCAAGCTTATAGGCTTTTTGGGTGACAACGTTTCCCGGAGACGGTATATACTTGACCATATCTTTGTTCTCGACATTTTCCCGAAAATGTGATTGCCCGCCGCAGTTGTACATGCCTTTAGCGGCTTAAAAATCAGGTGAGCCTCATTGGCCGCTAGCTAGATCGCGAGAATTACGTGCTTTCAGTTGAACATTGTTTCGAAAATCGAATGCAATTTTCACATAAATCTGTACGTGACAAGTATGAAATGATTTAGAAAATTAATTCGAGGACGCAGGTTTTGCTTACAATGTCTAGAAAACTGGCAATGAAATACTGAAACCTTACTTTTTGCCAGGATTGGGAGGTAATGATAATCGGGTTTTGTGGGAACAGTTTAAAAACTGGAAAATATTGGGGATCGAAAGAAGCATAAAGTTGACTTTATTTTATTTGGTTATGAATGTGAGCTGCTGCAGCAGCCATCTGTAACCTTGAGCTATCCCTTGATTATGCTGTTCTAGTGTACAGCTGTTTTGACATTGGTTTAGAACGTTTCTGATCTGTAGTGCAACCAAAATAACTACAGTATGAAATTAGAGTAATCTCAACATTCATATATTTTAGACTGTAAATCAACTATTTTTAAATAATTATCTATTATTAGTTATTGGTATATATTATTATTAATTTATATTGTTTTTAAGCATGGCCCCACAAGCTGTATAGCTTTAATTTAAACCATGGATAATTAAAGTTATTTTAAATTATTATTATTACCTCAATAATGTGCCTGTCATTATTTTGATCACCTTGTTCTCAATGTTATACATGTCTAAAAAGCTTGTATTTCTTTTCTCATGGCATCTCTCGGCTCCTGTTTTGCCTGCTTTTACCTTATTTTCTCATGGAGCTTACATGCATATGAAGAGTTGGGCTAGTGCTGATCTGTTCACCACAGAACTCCAAACTTATTGTGTATCTTCTGAGGATCAGGACTTCATTTGTTCCTGTAATCCTGCTGCAGCAAACAAGGTGAACTATTCATGGGAGGCCTTAGCAAGGGCATTTGCCATCCATGGGGGCCAGGTGCAGATCCAGGGGGGTTCATCGGATGCAAATGAGCTCCCACTCTCCCAACGAACCAATTTTTGTGGGATTGGGTCGCTAAAGACCTTTCATTTCAAGAGTGGTTCTTTTCTTTTATGTGACCCAGTATATTGTCTATATTAAATTCATGATTAGCAACCACGATTTCACCTTGTGAGAGGGCCACGGACAACAGAGAAGGAGTGGCATTATAAAATGTTTCCTCATACGAGGCTCTGGAGACAGCCATTGACGCATGCGCAACATTTGATAGAGAGCCATTGAGAGAAAGATCCCTCTGTGCATGCACCAACGTTCAAAGCCAGCAATTCAGTGAGACGAGGCTGGGAGCTAAAAAAACACTGGCGGCACTAGCTTTTATCATCCCCCCCCCCCCCCCTCACCCCCACGGATCCAGAATTTCGGAAATGGCATACCCCCCAGGCATATAGAATTCCTGAGAGGTTAACAGACATAGACATAGACATGTTTTATTGGCACTTTGTAAATGACTAAATTTACATCGGTGTAATTCCAATAAATTAATAAAATAATTAAAGCAAAAGCAAACATTTAGGATATATATCTTATCAGTAGATCATGCTGTTATTGGCCATTAAAAGGAAAGAAAATTCTAGCTTCCAGCTTCAACCCCCCCCCCCCCATGCAGGCAGGATTCCGAGCTTGAAAAATACCCCTCCCATTCAGAATTTCCAAATGCTGCCCGTCGCCCCAGGGTACATATGCTTACTGCAATTGTCCAGTGCTTTGTTTCAAAATAATAATCTTTTCCAGCCTGCTGGCTGCCACATACACTCTCTCAGTAGTGTAATTCTCCAAGGTTCTGAATCTTCATGCACCAAATGCTAATGATGTTCAAATATTTGGTTAAAGCTATATGGCTTGTTTTTTTTTTTCCAAAAACGTGGTTCAATTTGGTACCATTTTGCTATCTACGTTCCCCCAATGCCAACTGGCCCCATAATGTTTTACATTGCTATGACCCTGTAAGCAAACTATAAAACCAATACAACTTTTGCACTCACCAAAAGAGGTGTCTGTGTGCTCAAGCCAAACATCCCAGACTCAGCTTGTCAGAATAATTATGTGGCCAGTTGATCTTTTTTAATTCTCCACTATTGCGTTTCATGTGCTATCATCTTGTCAGCCACATAATTATTTTTATCCAGATTTGGGTCAAAACCAGTATGGAATGTTTTGAGAGCACTTCCAAACACTACTGTTTTGTCCTTTCTCTCTATTTTTCTCTATCCATTTTAGATCCAGATCCACCGCTGTTAGTGTTTTCAAAAATATTTCAAGGAAAATGGTCAGAGTATTAGTAAAACATTTTCAGTAGTTGTGGCCCCCGTTTCCCAAATGCTGGCTATGCCACAGACAAGCTTTTTGACATGGAACATTGAGTACAAGGTGATCACATAATGACAGCAAGGTACCTTAACACTGACATTACTCTACTTTCAGAATAACTGACTGTAGGTATTTTCAGTGGCGGATCCAGGTTTTTGAAGAGGGGGTATTTTGCAAAGCTTGGTCAATTTCCAAGCAAGAAATTCTATTGCTTCCGATATCGATAACATAACGCAATAAATCGTCGTTTGAACTTTATTTTGTTACTTAGTTTTTCTTTCTTTCCTTTTTTGCTACAAAAGGGGGTGCGGAGGCACTCAGGAACGGATGTAGGGTAAACTCTGACTGTAGTGCCAGCGGCGTAGCCAGGAATTTCTGAAGGGGGGGGGGGGGGGGGGGCGGATAGTGAAAACATGGGACTGCCCTCACGCGCCTAAGGATTAGTGCCCACAAGCTAGAAATAGAGACCGGGCGGTATGAAAACCATACAAAAAGCCCGAAGAGCGCATATGCACTAGATGCAACTTAAATGTAACCGAAGATGAACGGCACTTCTTACTAAAGTGCTCACTATATGAGGACCTCAGAACAAAGATGCTTGACGTTGTGAAACAAAAAATAAAGAGAAGCAGAATAAACGAAGACGAACTCTTTCGCCTCCTAATAAACCCACCCGCAATAATTCAAAAGGAGGTGAGCGGATTCGTCTTCAACTGCGCAAAAATGCGTGAAAACAAATAATTTTTTTTTCCTTCCTCTCTCTACTATACATTCACCAGCCTTACAACCAATGTACTCTAAGTATAAGGTGGCGGAGAATAAAATGAATCTGAATCTGAATCTGGGACAAAAAATGTTCAAATTTCTCCAGCAAATAAAGTAAATGTATGGGAAAATTTCTGAGAAAGGGCCCCCCCCCCCCCCCCCCCCCCCCCCTGGACACGACCCTGAGTGCAATAGTTATTTATGACAATAACTGATAAAACAAGCATAAGATCTCCCTGAAATCTGATTGTAGCATTTGCTACGGTTGCAATAGTCTAAATCCGCCCCTAGATCCGCCACTGATTTGGTTGCACTGCAGATAGATCAGAAACCATGAAAACCAATGTCAAAACAGCTGTACACTAGAACAGCATAATCAAGGGATAGCTCAATGTTACAGATGCCTGCTGCAGCAGCTCACATTATTAACCAAATAAAATAAAAGTCAACTTTATGCTTCTTTCAACCCCAATATTTTTCTCACAAAACCCGATTATCATTACATCCCAATGCTGGCAAAAAGTAAGGTTTCAGTATTTCATTGCCATTTTTCTAGACATTGTAAGCAAAACCTGCGTCCTCGAATTAATTTTCTAAATCATTTCATACTTGTCACGTACAGTGAAAATTGCATTCGATTTTCGAAACAATGTTCAACTGAAAGCACGTAATTCTCGCGATCTAGCTAGCGGCCAATGACACTCACCTGATTTTTAAGCCGGCAGGTCCAAAATGCAGACTGAAAAATGCATACCGGAAAATGCATACCAGGTCTATTCTCTCTGAAAACTCAAAAGAACAGTTTTATTTCATTGTGTGACGGTATGGCTAGCACATAAATTATATTACAACACTGACAAACTGCGGTAAAAGGCAGAAAGATGTAGTTAAAGAATTTTGACTGTCAGGATGCCGTTACTATGTAGACGATTGTTTTATCTTTTACATCTCAAGGTCATTTTCATCTCCGATCTTGCACGCAAATTTCAGGAATTTCCATAGAAAAGAACGATATTATTATTTTACCGCTATGTTAGCTAATTACATTTGCCTTCGCTAATTAAAAGAAAACTACAACTACGATTCAATATGTTTCAGGTGTGCTTTTGATACAAAATATCTATCGGGGATACAGCAGAGCTGTCAAAACATAAGCCGGGATACTTTTTGCCTAATGTGAGAAAAGTTCGAACCACAGAACTTTGTTAACACCTCATTGTGTGCTAAAATAAAATAAAACTGGAATCCATGAGTCTGAGTCAGAATTGGCTAGGCGAGGAAACTAAACTTGTTGCTTTGAAGTACGAAATTTGCATTTCGGCCATCGGGTTTTAATTATTTGCCTGCTACTCTTTTTGAGCAGCCGCCTACTTCAAAACATTATATCGGGAAATGAAAATCTATCTGGATGTAAAAATCTATCGGGCCAGTGACAATCTATCTGCACTTTCCAGTCTGCATTTTCCGGTCTGCATTTTCTGGTATGCATTTTGGACCTGCCGATTTTTAAGCCGCTAAAGGCATGTACTAACTGCGGCGGGCAATCACATTTTCGGGAAAATGTCGAGAACAAAGATATGGTCAAGTATATCTAAAAGTATGACGAATAATTTCGCAATTCTGCAAACCTCGTCAGAACAGCAGGGCCCGTGGTTTGATGCGGGATTTTTTCTGAAATTATGCGCGTTTTTTTCTGAAATTATGCGCTAAAAATTCGAAATTATGCGCTAAAAATACGAAATTATGCGGGATTGCGCAATATTTTTTTACTCTTTTCGCCTGTTTTGTTACATGGATATAGCTGCTATTCTCGTTTTCTTCCAGGGAGACGTGTGTTTTCGCTTTTAAGTTAGAGTTAATTACTTTCTTACAAAAAAGCGTTACCATTACCGGTACGTTGCCGGTAGTAAAGATTAGTAAGTTTGGTCTTCTTGTCTCTTCTTGTACAAAAAAGCGTTACCAACTACCGGTAACTTCCGTTACCCGGTAGTAAAGATTAGTAAGTTTGGTCTTCTTGTCTCAGACCAAGGCACACTTTTTTCATTCGTTCTGCGCGTAATTATCAAAATTAATCCTGATCCCGAGAGCGATCGGCACTATCGTCGGAGGTAGTGTAAGAGGTTTTATAAAACCGGAAACGTGCCACGTTATTCTGTCAGTGTTTTTTTTGTTATCGATGGAGCTGTTCGTGTGCCTGGTATTTTTCGCGTTGTTGTTTGTGAAATGAAATTGTTGTCTGTAACAATAGAGCGGATTTCACATGACCGTCGTGATTTGTTATGTAATTGCGATTGCTCTGCGTTCTCATTGGCTACTCGTTTTTCTCAGCCAATCAAATTCTTTAGTAAATACAATTGTGTAATTACTTAGTAATTGGTTCGGCTTGTGATTGGCTGAGAAAAAAGACCATTTAGGAGCAAGTGGTGATTTCTCTCGATTCTCATTGGCTAGTGATTGCTCAATTGCAATTGCTTTCACGACAGTCATGTGAAATCCGCTCTAACAAAGATCCATGAAAAAGTGTAATGTCATGTGATCAATGTGCATAAAGCCGACCGTTTTCATCGCGGTTAGAATTGTTCCGCCTTGATTTTACTTTGTAAAATATCCAAAGCGCAAGCATGTGTTTGAATCTATCTTGCTCAGCTGGAAATATTAATTAGTTGGCCAATTAGGCACGTTTTATTGCTTTTCGATATCAGTTCCCAGCGCGACGCTATTAGCATAGAACGCCTTGTTATTCTCATTTCTATCGAGTTGTTTTGACGTTGGACAGACGATTTCAGAAGAAATGTTCACTTTTGTGAGAAAAAATAGGCAAGAAAGTTTGAAATTCACCTTTTTGATGTTTTTTCGCAAAATTTTGGAAAATTATGCGCGATTATGCGGGATTTGACGGATTATGCGCATTATGCGGAGAAAGCCAAATTATGCGTTTCCGCACCAGCGCATCAAACCACGGGCCCTGGAACAGGTATTCGAACGCGATGCGATAAATACTGAAGCAAAAACAATGGTGATCGCTGTAATTACTTTCGCACAGTGAAGTTGAATACTCGACTTACATGGTTTCGGGATATGAAGCTGAACTTCCTACTAGATGAGGAAAAATACGGCAAAAATCAGACCGTCGTGAGCTTCCAAGTTGCGTCTGGCCCATCTCTGCTGTGATCCCTGCATACGTAATTAGTTCTTTGTTCTTCAAAGGTTGCATCTGCGCATGCACCAACTTAATTTCCTCATTAAAAATTCCATAACACCTGGGGGTGGGGGGGGGGACTCCCATATTTTTTGGGCGGGGGTGCTCGTCGTACCTTAGCTTAAAATCAGGCCTCTGGTACCTTTTAGGGGGTAACATTCGAAAACGTGTAATTTTTTCCAGATAGGTACCTGTTAGAGGTCCGTTCTAGCAAATCAAGCAAATCACACTTGTCGGTAGCCTGAATTAGACGTATTATGTATCAGCCCCTGGTATCAGTCAATTCCAGCAGTGACCATGCCCCCCCGGGCAACCCCCGGGATTTTGGTCATTTCTAAAAATAAAACTGAAAATTCCCCGCAACTATTTCACAGTTATGTTACTTTTTTACTTTTTTGCGAAATTGGAACTCTGTTTATAGTGTCAATTCATTTTTATGTTTTTCCACTGAGACGAAATTGCGAAATATGTTTCTTCTCTATAGAAGACGTTAACTGCGAAATGTGCAAATGTGTCTTCCCCAAACGTGGTGTATACGGGCCATGCTCTGCATTATATTTTATGTGGCGTTATTTTCTGTTAAATTGGGACACTGTAAAACTGCCAATCGATAGTTATTATAACTGGTGTTGTAGTTCGCAAAACCCGTCGCGCTTGAGTTGAGAAAACCAAAATTCCCCACCCCCTCCCCCGGGGAAAAACAATTCCCGACCCCGGGGCCAGCAAAATTTTCAAAATTGCCCACCCCAGGGAAGGCAGTGGTGTGCAAATGCCCCACGGTGTCCCGGGGGGGGGGGGGATGGTCACCGCTGGAATTGGCTGATACATTAAAAATATACAAAAATAACAAAAATAACACCGAGCATGGGGGGGGGGGGGGGGGGGGCAACCATTTTTTCCAAAAAAAAAGTAGATGAAAATATTTCATCATCATCACCTGAGATTTTTTTTCAGCTTCCAGAAACATAAAGGGAGTTCAGTCCTTTAGTAAAAAGCGGCACCTACAAAACCTGGATCACGGATCGTCGGATCGGATCGGATCATCGGATCGGATCGTCGGATCGGATCAACGGATCGGATCATCGGATCGGATTGTCGGATCGGATCGTCGATGATCAAGGGATGGGAAACGTTGTATGACGTCACCGTTGTATGACGTCACCAATGACCGTTATTGATGACGTCATATAAACTAGATAATGTAATATCTCGACAAGGGAACATTCTAACAGAAGTCCAAACTAGGGAAAGTTGTCTCCAAGCCAAGGGGCTACAAACGCCTGTCACGTGATATTATGTCATTTATAACAACCTTCAAACAAAAACAACAACAGTATCTGACATGATATTGGCAAACTTGGGGGAAGTTGTCTCCAAGCCAAAACTAAAATCTCCTCCAATTTTAGAACTTCTATTAGTCGTTAAACAACGTTTGATTTTTGTCAAGATATTTGATTTTCTAGGTTTTGACGACGTCATATCACATGATAGGGGGTTGTTCCCCTTGGCTTGGAGACAACTCTCCAAGTTGGAATGTTCCCTTGTGTAGATATTAAATTTTCTAGTTTTAATGACGTCATCGATGAAGATGTATCGAATTTTATATTGATTACTACATATAAGTGAAAATGATCCGATCCGATGATCCGATCCGATGATCCGATCCGATGATCCGATCCGACGATCCGACGATTCGTGATCTAGGTTTTGTAGGTGCCGAGTAAAAAGCTGCTCTTCCCATTTGTAATCTTTGAAGCGTAATCTTTGTGGGTTTGACATGTATGTATGTATGTATGTATGTATGTATGTATGTATGTATGTATGTATGTATGTATGTATGTATGTATGTATGTATGTATGTATGTATGTATGTATGTATGTATGTATGTATGTATGTATGTATGTATGTATGTATGTATGTATGTATGTATGTATGTATGTATGTATGTATGTATGTATGTATGTATGTATGTATGTATGTATGTATGTATGTATGTATGTATGTATGTATGTATGTATGTATGTATGTATGTATGTATGTATGTATGTATGTATGTATGTATGTATGTATGTATGTATGTATGTATGTATGTATGTATGTATGTATGTATGTATGTATGTATGTATGTATGTATGTATGTATGTATGTATGTATGTATGTATGTATGTATGTATGTATGTATGTATGTATGTATGTATGTATGTATGTATGTATGTATGTATGTATGTATGTATGTATGTATGTATGTATGTATGTATGTATGTATGTATGTATGTATGTATGTATGTATGTATGTATGTATGTATGTATGTATGTATGTATGTATGTATGTATGTATGTATGTATGTATGTATGTATGTATGTATGTATGTATGTATGTATGTATGTATGTATGTATGTATGTATGTATGTATGTATGTATGTATGTATGTATGTATGTATGTATGTATGTATGTATGTATGTATGTATGTATGTATGTATGTACTGGGGTGGGTGGGGGGCTATGATATTTTTCTTTGATTAATTGATATCTCTTGAGGGGGGGTCAGGAAAAAAACCCATATATATGCTGAGATCATCAGGGGGGGCTTCGGAAACTGGAAAGAAAAAAGTAGGGAAATCATCATAGGCCCCCCTCTAGAAATTATGAACGCTCCCTAAGGGAAGAGGTCAAAACACTTGTACTCGAATGGTGCCCAATTTGTTCAGGGAGGAGGTGGGTACCGGCATCTACCCCCTTAGGTACCCAATACCCCTTTTTCAGACCTCATTTTCTCAGAGCATGATCTAGGGGTAGCTGTTTTTATTGCACATATGGACTCCTCTCGCTGCGAGGAAAGCGTTGGAGCATACACCTTTTTAATATCTATTTTATTTACGGAGATACTTCTTCTAAAATTCAGCTCTGAGAGGTAGGTGGCTCCGGCACCTACCCCATCCCCCCAAATTGGGCACCCACGGAAGTACGGATGTTTTGACCTCTCCCCTAAGAGGAAGAGCTCATTGTCTGATATTCTGCTTGTCTTAATTTTCCTTGACTGCTAGCTCTATCTGTTTGAAAAGTTTATTCCGTTCAATTTTAAAATAACTGCAATTTAATAGGAAGTGTTTTTCATCTTCTATTCAGACATGAATACAGTGAATAGCACCCGGGGGGGTTCTTCACATGTCGACCTGATAGGGGTGCTCGTCGTATTTTTTAGGGGTCAAAATCGACTCTCATGTATTTTTTAGGGTGTATCGGAGAAACATTGTGGTTTTCACTAATAAATGGTATTTTTTAGGGGTACGCAAATGAATGAAAGGGTCACAAACCAAGCAAAACGTTTTCTGGGTTTCTTTGTTCATTTATAGCTCTAAAAAATGGCCTGTTTTGAGATAAGAAACAATGAACAATCACAAAAAAGTTTATTGTTGGTATTTTTTAGGGGTCATTTTGTTTTATAAGGTATTTTTTAGGGGGTGGATTTTTTATGTCCTGGTATTTTTTAGGGTATATTTTCCTATGTCCCGACGAGCACCCCTATCACTCTTACTTGGGAGAACCCCCCCGGGGAATAGCATCAACCGGATTCGGCCCAAATCCCCCCCCCCCTTACTGAACTGATCCACAGGCATACCAACTCCACACGTATAAAAAGAGAAGGCCTGGGCTGAGCCAGGACTGAGCATCCTTCTATAATCTCTCTCAAATCTCTCTTCTCGCTCTTAATACCCTCAATATCTTTCGGTCCAGTTGTTCCTGCCACGAATAGTTTAGTCACAAGGCCACCAAGATGAGTGCGGAAGTGACCAGATCGACAGTAACAACTACAGCAACGCGCACAGTTGTGCGAGAGAGCCGGCAATGTGGCTGCTGTGACCCATTATGGCTGGTTACTACAATAGAAGGGGTTCTCAAGTTACTTGAGTTTATTTCTACCTTTCTCTGCTTCGTTATGCTGACCTCGCACGACCAGAGCAACAAGCCACAGTACGAGTTTCTTATATTTGTTGGAACAACTGCTTGTGTTTTTGTGATAATGCACATCATATTGCGGATTACTCACATTTATGAGAAACTGCCATGGGTGCTCATCCAGCCTAAAGTTTCCATGGTGTGTTGTGGGATAGCAGTGCTTGCATTTCTGATTGCATCCTCAGTAGTGCTTGGCTATGCATATGGGAGGCCCCTGATAGAGGCATCTGCAGCCTGTGGATTCATTTCCATGTTTCTCTTCCTGGGCGAATTGATTTGGGTGTTCGTCCGTTACAGGAGGGGCACAACAACAACAGAAACCCGTAGAGAGGATGTGAGGGCAGAAGAGTTTGTGCAGCCAAAATCTGATGTTAACTACTGACAATTTATTACACCAAATAAGTAGTTGCTCTACTGAAAAATACATATTAGTTCTCAATATTTGGCCAAAGCCTGCAAGAGGGTGGGTCAACTTTGTTAGGTACGAGTATTTTTCCATCCAAATTGTCTAATGGTCTACTGGGAAGAGTAGTAAAACTTATTATAACACAATCAAATGATTTAAAGAGAGACTGCATAGCGGCATCAGCACTCGTGAAAGCGCGCGCTGTTTTCGAAGCAAAAACACTAACGCCATTCTTGTAAAACCAGCAAAACCAGTCAAGTACGTCCACAATCCTGGACGAGGTTGTGACATTTGTGTGCAGAGGCCACTTCAAGAAGTGGCCTCTGCTAGCAGGGAAGCAGGGGGGATGTTGGCATTTTGTTTTATTATAAGTTACTTTCCTTTGAGATCAAAAGATATGACAAAATAGCGGAGGGAAATATTTGCAACCCTTAAAAGTGATATAGCATTGCCTACAAGTTTGAGATAAGTGTTTGATATTGGTGTCCCCACATCAAATTACCAACTAATTTTATAGCGTGAATTTGTAGCATTTCCTACCTATGAAATAATAACAGTCTGTAAACAATCCAATCATAAGTCAGCCATCCCAATTATTACTGTATACTACATTTTAGAAATGGAAAAATTTCATAAATTCTCCTTAGAGAAATAAAGTAAATGTATGGCAGTCATCTAGAATATTTTTTTTATCACGAAGTGAAAACTTGGTTGCTCATGCAGTTTGAGCCCTGGCTTACCCCAAAAATCCCCTTGGAACTTCCAATTACTTCTATGTGGGTTATGGGTCTTTTCTGGAATTTTGTAATTGTAGCATGACAGACAGACAGATTTACATGTTGTTTACATATGTGTTTAGCACAATGATGAAAAAAATATAGAAAAAGATAGGCTTATACACACTACCTCCCATGCATACAATCACTTTCTTACTGGAAATTCTAGGAAATTGAGGGGTCCTTAGATCAATTCCCTCCATGGTGAGGGTAGGGATTATTTGCAGAATAATTACACAAACAAACAAACAAAATTAAAACATTATCTTCCAAGGGGTGGATGCTAGGGAACTGCCCAAAAATTTATCTGGGGACATTTGGAGTCAATGACATGTCAGTATCAATGGCCCAGTTTCCATGGCAACCAGTTTTTGACATGCATGTTTTGCAAAAATCGAAAAAATGTGAATTTTTCATATTTCAAGCTTAATGTTGGACAGATTGCCCAATTTATAACTATTAGAGCTTGTACTCATTAGTAATTTATGTATAGGCTAATTAATTTTTGACACAAAATCTTTGGGGGGGAGGGGTAGGGGGATTTTGTTCATCTTTACATATGTCCATATGGTCCAAAACTAGCTCTGGGATTCACAAATATCCTTTTTAATTCAACTTTTTGAATGTCAAACACTTCTTTGATGAGTATTTTGTACATTCTGACCATTTTGTTCTCATTGAGTATTTATCTGAAGAGTCAAATTGAAATTAAATGAAATCCAAGATGGCGGATCCAAGATGGTGGATCCAAGATGGTGGACAATATTTTCAAAATTCGTCATTATGAAGCAAGTTTAATAAAATTGATGTGTTAATGTCACAACTTATTACATTTACATTATCTTGATGTTAATGTGTTGGCTTTTAGAGCATTATTTACCAAGTTTTTGGAAATTCATTGAAAAAGCTTAAAATTGATAAAAGCTTAAGAATTACGTCATTATGACGTCACATTTTGCTCCCACGTGACAAAAATAGATGTGGTGATTTGTCTTAGGCTCATGGTCATTGTGTGAAAGTTTGATGATCATAGCTCCAGTGGTTCCCGAGATATAGAGGGGGGCCGAATTAGCCCCCCCCAGTCACAGATGGTCAAAAAAAGCCCAGTCTGAATAGGGTTAAATTGGATAGACAAATAACTTCAAACCTACAAAGCATTGAGTTTTGCTAGGAAACATAATATACGATTTATCTTATCAGCTTGAAAAGTAGGTGCCAAAACCTTGAAAATTGTGTTTCAAATAGAACAATTGTGTGAGAAAATTGCAAGAAGTTTTACATGGGAGATATACAGTAAGTATATGGAAAGCTTCAATTTTTTTCCCTGGAGACTAAGAGTAAAAACCGGGGTATATGCTTCATCGCTGAATGTCACAATAGCCGCCTTATTTGAATATGAATGGTCCTTTTGTTTGATTATGCCTCGTTCTATTAGAAGACGACTATATGGCATTCAGCGATGAAGTAGATACCAAAACCGGGAGTTGGCAGGTACATCTAATCTACACTACAATATGCAAGCTACAGTGAGCAGATGCAGGTCATTCCCATGGATACTCTTTAACATGATCCACAGTGCATCATACTATTGACTACTGAATAAAGGGAACAAGCCCCTAGTAGAAAAATCCAGTCCAAGATGAAATGAGATTCTTGTCACTCAATATAAAGCATATCTACTGTTATTGTCTGGGCATGTGAACTGATAAAACATATCACAGTTTTGGTTTTATACATGAATGCTCTAAATATTATCTTTAAAAAGTTCCAGAAAACATCCATCCCCCAAATGGAAAGGTGTTGAAAAGTGACCCCCCCCCCACCACCACCAAACCCCTCTGGAATTTCCAAAGGCAAAGCAAAGATGAAATCCTCTAAATAAATAAATAAATAAAATGAATAAAGGAAAAAACTTATGTAGGACTAAAATTGAGACTCTCCAAAAAACCTTGCTCATGCCTGTATTAAATTGGGAATTTTTTATAACCCCTAAAAGTTTTGTATCTGTTTGGATCTCATAGCTGATAGTTATGCGACAATATTAAAACGCCAAGGGAAAAACTTTATCCGAAAAATCTAGGTGACCATTTATAGCGTAGCCGGAATTTCAGCCGTCTTTTCTTCCTTTTAGCGGGAAAAAAAAAGAAATAAAATTGCGGCCTTTTGTGTACAATTCAAAACATCCAGAAATGTTATATCTACAGTACGAAATTAAATGAAAGCTTCAAATAATTCGAGAGTCTCCCACCCCGACCGCGGACCCTGTGCGAGCCACAAAAGTACCTGCCTCACCCCTCCCTTGCCGTTTACGTTTTTGACAAGCCGGCGCGCGCAGGCATCTTTCGAGAACGAAAAAGATGGCTGACAGTAGTAGCGACCGCCAGCAGGGCGAAGGATTCATCAACATCACGTTTGAATGGCTAAATACACTCCTAGGCAAGATTCTAGTTGCAGAGCTCTTCTTAACCTTGCTTTGTGGGGCATGTTCCTCCTCTGTTGAGTGGAGAGATGGCAGTCGATGCGGTGGCAAAGTGGGCTTCCTAGACTTTGTAGCGTGGACTGCGTTCCTCAATCTACTCATTGATCTTATCATAAGGATCCTGGGATTGTGGGAGCGACTTCTCTGGATCTTCCATCATCCCGTCTTGCATCTTGTCCTGTGCGGGCTAGCTGTTGTAGGCTTTCTAATTGGCTCCTCTCTTGTGGCATCGTGTGGCAAGGCGCACTTGGTGTATAACGCTGGCGCGGCAACGGCTGGCGCGATATTTGGATTCGTCTGTCTCGTCCTGTTCGCTGTGGAAGCGTTCCTACATTTTAGAAGATTCCAGAATATGAGGGCTGAAGGGAGACAGCAGACGACATCGGATGAGTTCAAAGCTGATGTTATTTGAGGACAAATAAACAATTAGTTACATCCTTAGTTAATAATGTTACAAGCTAATATGAACTTGCAACACAAACTTATTCAGTAAACTTAGATTTTTGTCTTTGTATTTGAGATTTGTTTTGGAAAGATCTGGTCATTCACCAAATTTGTACAATATTGATTCAGATTGCAAAATTTTATATCACCTGGCTGGCTTTTGCAGTACAGCAGGGCTGCAAATTACGCCCGTGGGGGTTGCTTTTGCGACTAAGTTTTTCTCTTTTGCGACTAAACTTTGTCAGTCAGTCGAAGTTTTGCAACTCACTTCTTGTCTAACTCGCTGGCGCAAGTTCAATTTTCACGACTAACATTTTAGAAAATGCGACTAGAATTTTGAAACTTGTCAAAAAATTTCGACTGGACTTTTTTTTTAAATTTGCAGCCCTGTACAGTGACACCAGCACTGGTAGAATGACTATTTCCAAGTGAAAGGAGTGGCAAAGAGCAACTGGCCTTGTAAATCATGGAGAGATCTATTGAAGCACAGCCTGTGTTTTGTGTTGGTCAGGCCACACTTCCCACCCCACACAGCAGGGAGGGAAGCATGGCATGACCAGCACAAAACACAGGCTGCGCAGGAGACTACCTGCTGAGAAGCTAGAATAGAAAATTCTGGAGAATTGTACTAGGAACTAGCCATGCATCATGAGATTGCACTTGGTTTAGGAGTGAAATGGCATTAACAGATATATTTCTTTTGTTGTAAAAATAAAGTGTAATTTCTTTTGCAATTTGCTGTCATTGTGTAAAAATGATCCATACCCCCACCATGGAGGGAATTTACCTACCCCTCTCCCAACAAAAAGCTTCAGTGGACATTCCACCCCTCCCCCCTGGAATGTCCAATTCTCTATGTGGAGGGGTATGGATCTAATGGAATTACATGCCTGTAAAAAATAGTCACATATTAGTTAAAATTTCAACTGAAACAAAGGACATGTCCTGTGGAGCACACTTCGAAGTGCAATAAAGAATGAATCCAAGAGCTGGAAATTACTGCCAGTCATCAGATGTCTGTTCAAAATAGACAAATGTCTGACCACAAATTGTACATTTTTAATATTGAATTGAAAAATGCATTAATTTTGGATTGAATAATGAAATCAATAATGGAATAATGAATTGATTATTGAACTCTAGGGGGCACGCTTCATGTCTTTTGACTGTAAGTTTGCAGTGTCATTTGAGAATATAATATCAGAGAAATAATGTGAACTCTCCATGATCTCCAAACACTAGAAGGCAATTTTTCACAAGAAAAGATGGTGTAGAATAAAATATAAATTCTATAGACCCATTTAATAAGTCCAGTGATGCATGTTTTCCACGAATGACATCAAATTTATTCTTTTGAAATGTGTTCGTCATTCGTGGAAAACATGCATGACTGGACTTATTAGAAGGGTCTACATCAGCAAGAATTTTCATAGAAAAACCTTATTTTCCCCCATGTGTTATTATTATTTTTTTTTTACAAATTAAGGTTTACAAGTTTATGTCTGACCAATTTTCTGATATGTCTGACCACTCTAGGTCAGGTCAAGTGAGAAAAAAATATTTCCAGCTTCATATCCCCAATCAGGGAAGGGGGAGGGGTTGAATACTAGAACAGGTGTGAAAACTTCTCCAAAAGTAGCTTGGTCTTCAGACCCTCTGGGCTGTGAAGGAGGTGGAGCAGGGGTATGTTACCATGATATTTGTGTTAGACTGGTATTAAGAAACGTTATTTAAAATCTTCGAGCAATGAGCAGCCAAAAATCAGGTTAAAGAAAAGTATAGTCTATTGATTTTAGTTTCTTTTGAAAGGTTTCCATGTAGATACGGTAGTGACTTGTGTTTAAGGTGCAAAGAAATTTGGTTGGAAAGCTGAGAAAAATTTCCAGCGATTATTCCGAACCTATAGGGACTCGAGTGTTATTGACGTTGGAATCAAATTTTTCTCCCATTTTTCCTCAGGTCGGCAAATTTCTAAATTTTTTTTAGAGTTTTCTTTAACATTTCTTCACGGCCTAATGGCGAGTCATTTCCTATATTCTCCCCTTTCAAAAGATACTAAAATCTAGTCAATAGATCTTATATTTTTCTGTAACCTCATTTTTGACAGCTTGTTTACAAAATTGCTCGAATGCCTATGACAAGTCCTCTTAAAACTCATTTCTGAGAGGAATAATGTTTGGTGAATGGCTTTAAAACCAAGATATACCTAGGTTTGTATAGGGGGCAGTCCTCCCAAAAAGTAAAATCCCACAAGCAGAAACAAGTCCATAGACAGAAAAAAATCATTACCGAGGTTCTTTCAGTAAAAAAAAAAATTGCTGGCTACAGGCCTGAGAAACTTAATAAATCAACGGCTAGTTTAAAGGGCTATGGTTTGGCCTATGGACTTTGACACACATTGTCTATAATGAGCCTCCCTCACTTCAAAATCTGTTCTGTCATTTCATTATTTTATTTATATTTGTAAACAGTACTTCACTTACTTTTACTACATAGACTTGACTCTTAGGATATAAGGAACTATTGAACAAAAAATCACATGGCAAAATTGATGTGCACAGACATGTATAACTTCTCACCAACTGGAGGAAAATACCATGTCAAAGTGCAATTCTATACAAACCCCTATTTTTATGTTGTATTATAAACTTTGAAATATATTTTCCCAGGTTGCCATCAATATTTCTCAACAGGATTAATAAGTCACCTCAGGCTCTGTAAATATTATCGATTACGTCCCATTTGACAACTAATTGTTATATGATCTCAAAACTTCAATAATGCTATAAAATTGTTAATTGTTATATGATCTCAAAACTTCAATAATGCTATAAAACAACCAGTTTATCTAATGGATATCAGCAAATTGTCACAATTCCTTTGGTAACTTATTGTGAAATTTTTACCCAAGGGTGCTGCTGCCCTGGGGAGGGGACTCCCCTATTTTTGGGGTGGGGTGCTCCTAGGGAACTTTCGATTTTACCCCTAAAAGATACCTAAAATGGCGTTCCTAAAAGGTACCAACAAGAACTATTTTCCCTCGTAATTTTCTCTGGTATTTTTACGAGGGAAATATGTCTGAAAAGCAGGCTACCAACAAGTGTGATTTGTTTGATTTGCTAGAACAGGCCTCTAATAGGTACCTATCTGGAAAAAATTGCAAGTTTTCGAATTTTACCCCCTAAAAGGTACAAGAGGCCTGATTTTAAACCCTAAGATGTACAACAAGCACCCCACCAAAAAAAATAGGGGAGTCCCCCCGGGGCTGCTACTCTACATGAAAGGTAGAACATTTTATGATTGTGTGGTTCCAGAAAATATCCATCCCCCTCCCCATGGAAGGGATTGGAAAAACCGGAGGGGAGGGGGATGGATATTTTCTGGAACCACGCATTTTAAAATATTTATGCCCTTTCAAATCACAAGAAGCACTTCAAGCAACAGGGCAGCGATAGCAATATCTCCCCAGGCATTTCCAGTAAAATGGTAAACCACCTCTCCTTGTGGAGCCTGTGGTTGATTGACAGGTGCCATAATTCCTTCTTCCTGGACAGGGGCTCTCAAGAATTCACGGTACCTTTGCAGCCCTTGGTCTTGTTGCTGCTGCTGTGCCATCAACAGCTGATGATTATAATACCCTCCCCCAATCAAACCCCCACACAGCATCCCAGCTCCTAGACCAAATAAAAACCCAGCAGGACCAAATGCTGCCCCAGCTGCCAAAAGCACTCCTCCCACTCCCCCAAATCCCATGCCATACTGGGCCCCTGGGTTCCCAACTAATGCTAACTGTACCCAAGTGTATACCACCCCAAATGTAAACAAGATGGTCTCCATGACCTCGCAGAGCAGAAATGCCAAGTTCCTCACAAACTCTCCACTGCGGAGGTTGTTCATCATTTCCACGAGAAGTGTCATCACAGGTGGGAGGGCGATACCGAGATTATTCTCATCTGGGTTGAGCACGGCACTTGTGATGAACAAATAGTTTCGAATATTTAGGAACACCTCTTGCATGATCTTTGGGCAGTACTTCAACAACTTAGGGCCTCCTGGACCTCCTTTCACTGTGCAGTAGTAGGCTTTCTCCATCAGTGCAGTCAGTGAGGTGTAACCGTCGAAGTCCCCAGGGGCATTCGAGCCAAAAGGGACGTGTACTTTGTGACTCTTGCACAAGTTGCTAACGTGCTCTGTTAGCCTGGCTCTATGGAGCTGGCATAGATATAGATCCTCCTTGCATTTCATAGAAGGGGCACTTCTTTGTTTCTTGTCTGTGCAACCAGATACTCTGCATCGGATCTCGCTTGGGCTGAAGAAGTTGGGGTCAAATTGCGGTAGCAAAATAATGTCTCCCCTCTGCATGTTCTGGAACGTTCGGAGCTTGACTTTATTCTTCATGCCCACTCCACCAAATAAACTCCAAGCGTTTTTAAAAGTATCGTGCTTGACTTTGGCGGAGGTAGAAACCTGCAATTTCCCCTCAAACGTTTCGAGTAGTCTCTCTTCCCATTGTTTGACCCTCGTCTTCGTCTTGGGCGGTGCGTGCTTGAGTCGAATTCGCACAGTTTTTGCCTCTGCAGACGAGCTACACGTGTAAGAGCACGACATTTTTCGTTAACGGGACCGTGCTATTTTTGTGTTCCGAGCAACACTACCATCGCTTTGGATGCACAGTGAAAGTGAAACGAATTGCATTTGAAAATAGGTTTTAGGTCCTTTTCTTGGGGAATCCCCTAGGGAAAACCCCCGATTCTCGGAAAGCAGGTTGCAAGTTGCCAAATATAGTGACGACTTTTCCATTTTTATTTACATCGTTCAAGTTCTAATACAAATACCTTCACTACCCGCACAACACGAGAATACAGTTTTGGATACGCGTATATGGGATGATATTTATTTTCAATAAGCAATGGATTTTACTTCTGGGCTAGATCTTGCTGATCAAATTGCGTTTTCTCAAAACACCCGTAAAAGCTGACGGGAAGCTGACGGGAAGCTGACGGGACTTCCTTATTTGTTATAGTTTTCTTTCAAAAATAGTAGCAGCTATTATTGTATTTTGTATGAGTTTGATACTTCAAACGGCAAGTGAGTCTCTTTTTAATTAATCAACCGTATTGATTAGTATGATTATGCCGGATGGTGTTTAGAATTGCTTGATTTTTTGTAGATACTGAGTTGAGTGCACGTGAACCTGACTCTTTTGGTATTTTTTTAAATATGTCAGACAACAAGTTTGAAGAAATGCTCTTTTGGGGGAATTCGAATTCATTCATCATGGGAAAATCCCCTTGGATGATTAGATTTTCGTGACATGAAATATGCTTTGTCACAGGTACCTCAAGCTACATTGCTGTATTCTATAGTGATGTTTGAACATTAGTAGAGTCTCCTCTACTAACTATGAACAAAAATTAAAGAAAATATATACCGTTTCCGGGAAACGTTGTCGCTATTTCTTGATCCATCGGACATTCTTTTTAACTTTACATATTCTTAGACCCTCCGGACGTTCCAGAACATGCAGAGGGGAGACATTATTTTGCTACCGCAATTTGACCCCAACTTCTTCAGCCCAAGAGAGACCCCGTCCACCGTTTTCAAACGAAAACGGATACTTTTTGCTCCGGATACGGCTATCGTCCACACTACAACGCCGAAAAACGATCACCGAAAACGGCGAAAACAATACGAAAACGATAAGTGTGGACGCAAATCTTTTTGAAAACGGTGTAGTGTGGACGGGGTCTTTTAAAAGGCCTAGTTTCCATATACATGATATAGTCTTATCTGTCGTATCTGTCTCATCAGTCGACCGTGAAACAATAAAAATTGGAATTATTCTTTTGTTTCGCGGCTAGGCTTTAATAGTTATCTGATAGGATGGTCTAATAATAGTTTTGCTGATGAATCAGAGTGATCGCTCCTGGATAGGCACAGACAGATTCTGCTCGGCAACGTTTGAGCAACTTTTTCAATTTTGACGCAACTTTTTCAATTCTGAGCAACTTTTTCAACATGAGCAACTTTTTTGATTTTCCGTTATTTACGAGCAAATTTTCACAACAACATGGCAATTGTGATACATTTTGCCATTAACGAAAAATCTTACTAAAAATTAAAAAAAATAAAATAAAATTGCTAATTTAAAAAAAATATATCACTTTTTCGTCTTGGGTGCTCAGAGGTGTCTCTTCAATATATTGATGTCTCGTTGTGTTATTCCAAATATAGAGCAGAAGCAAACTGGCGGAACCCTATTCAACTTGCTAGAGAAAATTGGGCAGAATGGGACAGAAGCTGACGGGACTTCCTTATTTGTTATAGTTTTCTTTCAAAAATAGTAGCAGCTATTATTGTATTTTGTATGAGTTTGATACTTCAAACGGCAAGTGAGTCTCTTTTTAATTAATCAACCGTATCGATTAGTATGATTATGCCGGATGGTGTTTAGAATTGCTTGATTTTTTGTAGATACTGAGTTGAGTGCACGTGAACCTGACTCTTTTGGTATTTTTTTAAATATGTCAGACAACAAGTTTGAAGAAATGCTCTTTTTGGGGGAGCAACTTGTTTGATATGTGAGCAACTTTTTCAGAATTTGAGCAACTTTTGAGGGTTTTAGGGGCAACTTTTGAGCAATTTTTGAGCAGAATCTGTCTGTGCCTACTCCTGGAGCATGCGCGTATATCGTGACAGGCTCCCTTTAATTGCCAACGAGCCAGCCGAGCGAAAACGCGAGGCTGGCGAGGCGGCAGCATCATAGAGCCGTACGAGGTTTTCAGGCGAAAGAAATCTCGATTGAGCGTAACTTAAGGTAATATTAAATGACGTAATGTCTAGAAGCAGCCGAGAAAGCCAATTGTAGTACGCGTTCTTTACAAGTATTGCTCGGCACCGTGTCATGTGACTACCAGAGCCAATCGTCGCGCGTGTTCTTTGCTGACTTGATACTACCAAGCTTGCATTCGTCTCGTGGTGATTTTAAGCAATTATTGGATGAGGTTTTTGTGATCTCCAGAATAAACAATGTCAAGACAGGTGGAATCAGGCGAGGCCGTGAGGCCGAGCCTGATTCCACTTGGCGAGACATTGTTTATTCTGGAGATCACAAAAACCGAATTCAATAATTGTTTTATTATACATTGATTCAATAAAAACACTTTTCTTTCTGTCAAGCAGTTTATTTTACACAAGCGCCTTGTTAAAATAGGGAAAGTGCTCTAGTCCCATGATGCATTGCGCGCGTATCAAGAATCAGCTAGCTGATTCTTGAAGAATCAGCATGCTGATTCTTGGAGACCCTCAAAGTGCGTGATTCCCAAAGTAAAGCGCGCGCTCTTAGCCAATCAGAATCGAGATAGTGAGTACAATGTATAATAATCGGCGATATCGCGAGAGGAAAGGTTTCAAAAAATCCTTTGTTTCACTAGAGATTTAAGTTGTTCGCGTTCTTTTTTACCCATAACACATTTGTGTACTTCAGAGGAGTGCCTTTTGAAAAGCAGCGTGTTCCAGTTTGAGTAAGCAAGCTCAAAATCGGGTAGCAAGCCAAGCATTTTGTCGAGAGCTAACGTTGGCGAGCGTGCCGAAAAACCTGTTCCGAAACAAAAATTGTAATTGTAATAATTCACTACATTCCATTGGGCCTGCGTGCCAAATGGCAAAGCAATTGAACAAAGCATTAATACGATCACACAAAAGTAAATAATTAGCAAACTGGTTGTCTGATTGATTTGGGTCAAAGGAGGTATGAACGCACAAGAACTCAACTGACACGATCCTCTTGTTGTTGATGCTGTTATTCTCGCATAATTATGCTTACGATAGTCATAGTTACCAATCACATTCAGCATCTCCACATGTATATCAAAATTATATCAGTGTCACTATATTCAGATTTAAGGAGAGATATTTGTCTAGGCGGATTCCTTACGCTTCAAGTGGAGTTTCAACATCTTCGCCATTTCAAACAAGAAGGCTCATATTATGAATGGGAATATTTACATGTTCTAGAAACTGCTGAATCTTTTAAGGAAAACAACAGTTTTGTCATGTGATAGTCTGTATCAAGGGTCTTTAGGCAGAGATCATTTCCAAAATTATTGCTTAATGAGCCATTATGGAAAATTTTCTTGTGCAGTGGATTGTTTTCTGGAACTGTGCCGTTAATGTCAAAACGAAACACTAAAGAATAAACATTTTCTCTTTCAACTTTTGTTTTAATTTCTGACTCGCTTCATAACGTCTTGTGATACACCTATTTCATAAAATGTTACTCTCTGGGATCCATGTTAATTTTCAAAAAAGAGAGGTATTTGCAAACATGATGCTTTGCGATCTATGAAATACGCATAGCCGATCAACGCGCGAAAGCAACCTTTTGAAATAGGTGTATACTGTAAGCAATATTCACAGACACTTTATCTGGCAATCAGTAGAAAAAGTTGGTCTACAAAGCAGGTTTAAATCAGCCTCAGCAGCTGTAAAAAAAAAACTCACTTTGTGAAAAGGGCATAACATGATTCTCGGTTCTGTTGCTCGTTGGCACTTAGCGAGAGCTACAACTAGTCTATCTATATATTAATACCGTAAGAGAAATCGTGTCTGCACTCGCTCCGTTCAGCCCTGAAGCTGTGCCGCCAAAAGAAGTTCACAAACCTGAAGAGAAGCTGGAAATCTGGACCGTGGGCGTGTTTTTGTTGGAAAAGATTCACCCTGGGCAAAGTTCTAATTCAAGCGATGTCTTAAGACAAAGCCGCCATCGCCGCCATGTTGAAAATCTCCCACAGAAACTAAAAAAAGAACTCAGTTCGCGCAGCCGAAAGCACCAAAGACATTGAAACCTAAATGGTTCTCTTACAGATTACATACAGGAATGTGCAGGGATAATTCTATATAACTTGAAATATTTGAGCTGAGAAAAATTTGCATTCAAGTTTCAACAACGTACGTACACACTACCTTGCTTCACTCGACCCTCGGAGCATGCGCTAAGACTAAGTCATGCTACATTGTAGGTCGAAATGACACATTTACAAAACAAAGTCCGTGAAAGTCATGAATAATATTCTCTAAGTATAAAATCCTGACGGCTGTATCGCAAAACGAAGGACACAATCCCGAAGAGAAGGAGGAAATCTCTCCAGTGGGCGTGTTTTAGTTGGAAAAGATTCACTTTGGGATAAGTTCTAATTCAAGCGATTTTTTAAGCGAGGGACAAAGCCAAATAAATATAAATCATAAACTAAAAAAAATCTTAAAACATTTTTACTTGACTGTTTCTTCTCTCCCCTAACTGCGATACGATCAACATACAAACAATGCCGAAGTCAAATGGGTTTCTGTTTTATGGCTTAATTGCGCTTTCAATTTTCGCGGGTTCTTTGACCGATTTTGATTTTGTCGCACCAAAATAATCAGGGAGACCAGTGCAAAAAAAAGAAAATCCTTTTGTTGGGGGGTACTCATGCTGATAGGTTATTAGTAATGTAAATCGAGCAGTTTATGCGGGGAACTCAGGGAATTCCCCTCCCCCCATCCATATGGCCATTGCGATTTTTTGGCCGGAACGGAACGTCACAGGAACAGGTCTTGCTCGATGCGCAAGATACCCCTCGTGGGTTATCCTTTTCCACGTTTTTGTGTGTGTGTCTGCGAAAAAAAATATTCGGACATGGCCTTCGAGTCCGAAAAAAAATTCTTGCACAACCTGATCCCCGAAAAAAAAAATCATACGCAAAAATATTGCCACCCCCCTCCCCCAATTTCTAATGGTCCACCCCTAATACACGTTACACATACATACCGAAACTTGTCAGAGTGAGAAGTATAGACAGTGTGAAAGGATAAACCCACGAGGGGTAGAGGGTAGACCTGCGCATCGAGCAAGACCTGTTCCCGTGGCGTCCCGTGGCGTTCCGTTCCCACAGCCACAGGCCGTCCAAATCCTGTTGCTGTATGTATACGCATTAACGAAAGTTTCTTATACTATATTTACATTGGTACAGCAAATTTTCTTATGCTATATTTTTTTATTAAGAAGTGATTTTTATTGGTTGTGTTAAAAAAGAATGAAGCTGTTAAACGTTTTCGCCATCCCCCGGCCCCTATTTGACCTAGTAGAAGATTTCTCTTCCGTTGCGCGCGAAGCGCGCCTGAATTTTGATAAACGCATTTCATCAAACCTCAGAGAAAGGGTAGACGAACATTCCGTTTTTGTTTATAGTAAACAAAGCCTGTAGGTTTTATTATTCATGCGCCAACTGTGCGCCGCAAATTACGAAATTATTATTATTCATTTGTGTGAAGCAGTCCAAATGAGGAATTTCTATACTTGTAACGTCGAGCTCACGCTTACCTAAGTAGTCTTCTTTGGAACATAGTGACTGCTTGCCAGGCCTATCACTTCACGGCATTTTTTGGAGAGTTTGTTTTACCTCGACAAGATACCTTGTTCTTGTAAACGGCACGGGAGGGTGTGTCTTCGTTGCGTGAGTTCTGACCGACTATTTTTTTGATGTTATTTTTAATGCGCGCGAAGCGCGCCGAAAGTCTTAAGTATTAAGTGAAGTGAAGTAGAAAATTGCAAATGACAGACAAGTTGCTGGAATAACTACTTCAGACATCTTTTCAATGAGAGTCCAAGCCATGTCTTTGTAGGATTTTTTTTTCCTAGCTTGAATCTCTGCAAGATTTTTATTTTGGAAGGATTGGCCTTGCATGAATTTTTTTGGGGGGAATTGCCACCCCCCTCCCCCAACTTCTAATGGTCCATCCCTAAGTTATTTGGGGCTTTGTTGAACACGCACATACGACGCACTGATTCGTTCGCGTTCGTAATTTTCGCGCCAAAACCAGGGAGACACCACAGGGAGACCAGTGCATAGCCAGGGCCAAATGCACATGACGCTTTTAATACTGATTTATTTCGGCATGGGGAAGGTATTTCCTAGCAATTGCCCAACCCCATCAATAACCCGTAAATTTAAATGCGTAGACAATCTAAACGTCTGCAAGAGAAAATGACGTCTGTTACTCTTTCTGGTAACACTAATAATACACATGAAAAAATCTCTGGATTCTGATTGGCTGAGAGCAGTGCAGTTTTTAGGTAAGAAAGTGCCAAAAAAAGGTCAAGTGCAAAAATGATTAACAAAATGCAAATTTTCTTTTGAAATGCTAAAATATTTTGATAACATAGAGCAAGTATTTTGGAAACTTTGTTTTTTGTTCATGCTCAAATTCTGTCAGGTTTTGGTACAGATTTCAATCAAGGAAAAATGCGTGCGGCTTGTTCAGTTTGTAAGCAGATTAATGACTCCTTGGAAATTTTTTCATGTGTATTATTAATACGAAATCATCATACGACTTTTCTCGTTCAATTTGGAATTTATTTACACTCGTGGATTTTTCAAATAGCTCAAATTGCACTCGCATGCGACTCGCGCAATTTTGATACTTTTTGAAAAACCCACTCGTGCAAATAAATTCCAAATTGAACGAGAAAAGTCGTATGATTTCCTATACAAACAATAATAGCAAAGAAACAATAGAAGTCATGATTGCTATATTTTGTTCTTGAAGGAAACTTTCAACCGAAATTTTGCAAAAATTTGCGGCAAAGCAGACGGAAGGGGCGAAATTCTTGAGCCAACTTGAATACTCAGCATAGGTATGGGGGCAAAGTGAGGGGAAAATCGAGAGAAGAAAGAGACGCACAATCTCACCCTTTTGCCCCTCTTTCGCTTTCGGTTTGACTCCCCATCAGTGTTCCCTCTCCTACGGAAGGGGGAGGGGGGTGGGGTAGTATCGCAAGGGTATGTTAAACATGTGAGCCATGCCGTGAGTAAGCTACGCGAAGTTTCCTTGCCAACAGGTCAAACGGCCCACACTCGGTTTTCCGGGTCAGTGCGTCTCATGAGGTATCCTCGGGTCTTTTAAGGTGACTCATTTAAAATTCAAAATGCACCCCACAGTGTCTAGAGCGCAAATCTGCGTCGCCAAACTCAAGGCTATAACTTTTGTGTCTTTTCCTCTATTGTTATAATTCTTTTTTCAAATCCTACCTTAATGATGTATAAATAAGTTCTTAATAACCGATCTTCTTGGAAACATTTTTAGAAGTCACAATCTAAATTTTTGTGAGGCCCTAATTTCATATTCAGGTCGTACTAGAAAAAAAAAAAAAATTGCCGTTTTTTTGGCTCAAACTCCAGGAATCGATTCCAGTTGAAGTAATCTCAAATCGAGCTAAGTTACAGAAAATTCGTCGGAACAGAAACCCGGTAATAAAAGTGCCGTCAACTTTGGCCAAATTAGAAGGCTGATTCTGCTCGGCTTCAATTGAATTTTAATAGTGCTCCGAAAACTCATTATTTGGGGCTCTTCCTTCGGCACTATATTGTATAGTAATGTATTAAACTTTGCGGAAGGTCAGATTGTAAATACGATGAACTACTAAAGTGTTGGAAAATCATTTACCGAGGAAAGAAATCGTGAAAGCGCAATGAATTTATTACAAGAATGTCGCGTTAAAATGTGTTGTTATTACGTAGTATTTCTTGCTAAGATAGATATAGACGTTAACCTTGTGGCAATGGTAAACCTTTGTAACCAAGTTTGACCATTATGTGTGCTTATTTGGTATAGAAGAAAATTACAAAGTTACGACATTCACCCTCTACTCTTGCACGCAGATTTGAAGCTCTCTTGATTATGAATGATAATGAAATCTGACGTTTTTCCAGGGGGAGCTCATTAGGCCAAATTCACCGATCCCGCATTCATTGTTATACCCTTACTTACTGTTGCTACGTCGGACAAGCCAAATTTTATCTTTGGCATAGAGCGCGGAAAAAACACCGATTGCAGGGACGTGTTAGAAGTTGTTGCATGCAATTTGGATTTGATATTTTTATCTTGAAATGCTGAATAATTATTGAAAAATCTTCGATATTCAAGTTTGTTGCTCGGACATTTTGAATTCCGTAGGGAAAAGTTCCTATTGTTTGCTATGAGTGGGCGGAGCTATCGTCAAAATAGGGATCGGTCTGTGAGAAAAACTTGCATAGTGTTCCCTTTTGTTTGTTTGTTTTTATGCAGACCAGATTGTTGAACTTCGCTGGCAGGATTTTGTCTTATCAGAATCCGACAGGTAAACCGGTGAAAACATGTTCAACTACGCGCTACAGCTACTGTATTATCGTGACCGTTCTGGCTCATTGAGCCGTAGCAGAGGAGGCAAATTTGTCTTGCTGGAATGTGAGAAACTGACTCAAATTTGCATGAAATTACAACTTTTTAAAACTGAACTAGTTGTAGAGACTTGAGCGGAACGATAAGCAAAAGGTCCAACTTTGGAATTTTCCTGCGAGACGTTGGAAACGTAAATTTTTTTCTCGCGCGAACATTGCCTTCCTGATATGCTTAAGTTTAAGTTCTGTGAGTAGGAAGAAAATTCGCCACCAGAATCGCATTGTGAAGCCTTTTTCGTGTTCAGAAGTGTGTTTGCGAAATCGCCCCCAAACTTGAAGTTTGTGTTTATGTTTGTCAGGGAAAATCAAAACCACTTGTGGAAGTCAAAATTGGTAGAGTTGTAGTTGAATATCTTGGGAATACGTTGGCAGTCAAAAACTTATTAATTTGGTAGAAAAAAGCAAGTATATTCCATGAATACTGGACGACGCGCGAAAAAAGTAGAATTTTACAGTAAAAAAAGCCCCTTGAATTATTTGAAATCGGCTTGGTGAATGCCGTCTAAACTTCGTGTAGGGCTAGACAAATGTGTAAGGAGTAAGGCTCAGTGTGTCATTTTAAAAGTTTAGATCGAATAGCACTTCAGATGCCTGTCAATCAAAAGTGTGCTCCCCCTGTAACGTTGCTATGGTAACTCCTATAACAATAAAAAATACATCACTACTAATTTCAATCTTTCTCCAGTAAGTGGTCGAAGTTTGGTTTTAATAGCTTTTTGCATTTCGGAGCTACAATCGCATAAATTCAAGTGGTAAGCCCGAGAAAAATTGTAGGCAGCCTCCTTAAACCACTTGTTCTTTTATGCGGGTTTTTACTGTATTGGTGAAATGTTTGAGAGAACTGGTCACACGTTCCTGATCAACATCTTACGGTACACAAGCGGTAGACGTGCTCGGTCGTATTGTGGGAACAAATCTATTAACTCTATTTGCCGGTCCGCCTCTCCCGCCATCGACTTGTATGGACACCATCACGCAATCCACATGCGGAAAAGCCAAGGTGACGTCATCCGGGACCTACAAGAACTATCTCTGGTGGTGCCTGGGAGCAGGGTAGTGGCGCTCATTTCTGATGGGCTTTGCTCACGGCAGCAGTAATTGATTGTTCTATATTACCGACGTTCCATGGGGTCTAAATCGCTGGATGGATAGAATTTGTTGTCTGCCGCCCAAGAGAAGTGTTTGTGTTTCTATAGTGCATGTAAAGGACCTGCGAATCTGAAGTGCCACAAAGAACGTCACAACTCTGCATCTTTCCCGGGAACTATTTCTATCCCCATACTTCTGGCCGATCCCATTACAGTTTTGCAAACACTTCTCAGTGGGGCATTCCGGAATGCATGATCTTGTTGTTTGATCTTGGCTATTTCATAGATTTGCTTTAGTGAAACATTGCCAGCAACTTCCCTTCCTGTAAAGATCATGAATACATTTTTCAAGTTACAACCCCTATGAGATAAAATTAGTGTGGCTCTTATTTAAGCATTAGAGCACAACTTTCTATGACTTTATCGGTGCAATAGAGCACGCGTGATGTTGGGAGAGACACGAGAACGTTGTAAAATCACGAGCCGCAGGCGTTCTACGTTCTCGTGTCTCTCCCAACATCACGCGTGCTCTATTGCGCCGACAAAGTCATAGAAAGTTGTGCTCTAATGCTTCTTGCACTATTTCGAGATACAAGATACGAAGATACAGAGATACAAGGATATCGGGTTACCAAAAATCGTGAACTAACAAACACCGGATGCAACTCAAAGCACGAAGCATAACCCTCAAAGCACGAAGCATGTTCGACATGTTCCGGGATTTTATATCATTGTACTATCTGAAATTATGTTGCTAGGTCAATGAATGACTGCCATCAATTGTCATACAGAGCAAGACGATATTGTCTTGGAGGGATTTTGACGCTCGCCGCTTGAATCTACATAAACCAAAAAACAACCTCATAATCATCGCTTTCAGAATTCGCTCCCGTAAGACATTTGTATTTGTTGTATCAGTGGAAAAAGATCGAAATAGTAGTAGGGATTATGGACTTTTATAGGTGTTTTTGTAGGGTTAGAGTGTATCTGACATTCACGGCAGCGAATTCTGAGAGCGATATATGATTATGATCAGGTAAACACGAGAGATCGCGGCCGGCGTGCCGAGCTGCAAGTCAATACAAACTACTGGATGGTCTGTGCATAAACTGTACATTGAAATTATATTTCTAAACTAAAATTTGTATTCTGTTTCCATTGAATCAATTCGTTCTCGATTTGATTTGACAATGAAGCCATGAACTCGAAATTCAAGAAATGGGAGGAAGAGCAGGTCGTCCGATCTTCCAAAGTTTGTTGAGAGCGTAAAGCCTTTGTTCAGAATGACCACGAGAATGTTCTGGAGCCTTTGCTGGGCATGCGGACTACCAATTTTGCGACGCCTTCCGGCAATTCAACGTTGGCGGAAAGTGGTACAGCATGACCTCAGCACAGAAGCCAGTCATCGAAAAAAGTACCTTGAGCGATGATTATGAGGTTGGTTTATGTACATTCAAGCGCCGAGCGTCAAAATCCCTCCACGACAATAATCGCCTTGCTCTGTATGACAATTGATGGCAGTCATTCATTGACCTAGCAACATAATTTCAGATAGTACAATGATATAAAATCCCGGAACATGTCGAACATGCTTCGTGCTTTGAGTCGCATCCGGCGTTTGTTAGTTCACGATTTTTTGGTAACCCGATATCCTTGTATCTCTGTATCTTCGTATCTTGTATCTCGAAATAGTGCAAGCCTGCTTTTATTATGATATAGCGGGGGAGAACCATTACTTTATCGGCGTAATAGAGCATAGATTTGAACCAATCAGAGCGCGCGTTATATTGTAGCTATATTATAAAAAGAGATAAGATATAATGTCTTATTATTATATAAACACCAATGAAATACCGGGTGATCTCCCGCGCGAAAACTTGATATCTTCACACGTGAAAATAACATGTTATTTTCACACGTGAAAATATCACACTTGCCTTTGCTCAATGCTCGATTTTTAGGCTTAACTCAAATACATTTTGAATTTGGTATTTCATTGATGTTTATGTAATAAACAGAACATTACATGACCGCTTGGAGATACGAATTTTATCTTCTCGTGTTAAAAATTTATCTCACTCGTTCGCTACGCTCACTCGTGAGATAAATTTTCAACACTCGAAGATAAAATTCGTATCTCCGCGCGGCCATGTAATATCCTCTATTTATTTTCCTTGAGGGCACAGTAACGAATTCTGCATTCTGATTGGTTCATAGAGCACGTACCTAGGTCAGGTAACCATTTTCACACGCTTGTTTTCATCAAAAATTTTTGAGTTGGAAAAAATGAATAAGTTATTTACCGGCTTGAGGTCGGTCCGTATAGGGAAAAAACTGTGACCTCGGCATGGAAAACAGGTAACATTTTTCCAGCCCTCGGTCACATTTTTCCCTATCAGCACCTCCCAGCCGGTAAATATCATATCCTGAGCTGTCTCGGATCAAACAATAAAGTAGCAATTTTGCATTTCATGGAGTTTCCTCTCAATAACTCACCTGGCTTTTGAGCTCCTTTCTCAATCCCTGCAGCCGATTTTAAGAAATGAGCAACTGTTGGTGTTGTCGTCTCAAATGTGAATGTTCTGTCTCCCTGAACGTAACAAGAAATAATGAAAAGATAGTTTGAAAACGTTTCCTCTCAGAAACAGATTTACGTTCACATCATAACACAACACCTGGGTTTTACATGTAGTTGATGAAAGCTTATTATAGAGCTATAAATGAATAAAGAAAGAGAGAAAACGTTTTGCTTTTTGTGACCCGTTCATCCATTTGCGTACCCCTAAAAAATACCATTTATTAGTGAAAGCCACAATGTTTCGTCTACAAATGGGGGGGGGGGGGGGGGGGGGGGGTTTACATGAAAATATGTTTACAGAAAAACATGATGACAATGTTGATACTAACCTTGTACTTTATAATAGTCGGTATAGGTATACCTGGAATGATGTGCTTTGTTTTATCGTTGAATTCCTTGCAAAACTGAGCAATGTTTACCCCTCGCTGTTAAGTAAATAAGGCATACTTTACACACAATCAAATTCTTGCAGCAAAAACACATCAGGAGTACAATGCTATAAAGTCTTGGGAGGACAAACATTATACTTCACTATTTGGCAACAATGGCACCTCTCAGAAAAAAAAATATTGGGCTCTGTGCATGTATTTGGTAAAAACAACAGTCTTCAAACCTTGGGGGGGGGGGGGGAGTATTTCTTGACCTAGTTATTTTTAGATCCAAATTTGCATTTTAAATTAATTTGTTACTGGTTCCACAAGAGGTCCACACAGTGCCAAAACACAAGATTGCTGCGGAGGCCAAAAACACGATTTCTCAGGGTATTTTGAGGTTGGGACTTGAACTGCTATACCCGGTAATTGTTATCTGCAGATACTGAACTGAGTAATGAAATACTTTCAACATTTACAGAGGAATTTGACTTGCAGAGTTTGACTCGCTTCTTTCCACCATGTTTATTGATGGAGATAATTTATACAATATTGAGATGTTGAAGCTGACTGGATGCTGATTGGACAGTATTTCTGTAATGATTCACGCCAAATTTGTTCTAAAAATAGATAGATCAGGAAAAACGCTGCCTCACTGATCCAGTACCAAGGATGAAAGCTCCTATTTGATGGGCTCATGACAAACATGCATATTTTTTTGAGTTACAAATGTTTTGGTCCCATTTTTTTGTTGAAGTTGGTGTTGCTGTTGGACATAATTATACTGTATGAGAGCCCATTTGATTAAATAAATAATGATTTTTTCACTATTTTATGTAGTGTATTCTTTTGGGTACAAAATCTGTAGCCAGGTATTTTTTGGGTTATGAAATTTAGGGCTTGTGTATTTTTTCAGGTTGGCCAAATAAAGCTCTGTAAGACCCCCATCCTGTTCTCTCCTGAGTGCACCACCTGGTGCGGGTTGTTCAAAGGTGGATTAAATTTAAGCCAGGTTTAGTTCTGAACAAAACCATCGAGTCACCATGGTAGTTAATCCTGGATTAGTGCTAAACCACAACCGGACCCTGGGCTCCAACCCATAACTATATATCAATTTAATTCCATTGCTTTAACATGGTACCAAGAATTTAGGATCAGAAATCAACCAGTTGAGTCACTTTCAAATGCCATGTAAGAGTGCAATAATGCATTTGACTTTACTTTTCCAAAATACTGGTTTGCTGAACAATAATATAGTGATGCTTCACATGACATCATCCAATGTTATTAATGTGCCAACCAGAGACTGATTATTGGTTCACAGAACAAACAGTGCTATTCAATCTGTAGTTGGCACATTAGCATTTGAATTGGCAATTTTTTGTATTCTTATGGAAATTTAGCATTTCCTGTTTCAAATTCTATTACTGCAGTTTTCATAACCATGTTTTACCAGCTTTCTTCAATTGCAGAACCTAAAGCGGCACTCGCACGCCTAATTTTCGTACAACCTGCTAAAAAATAAGTCTAATTCTAATCACCAAAATACATTTAAGTTTACTGGGAATAACCAAAAATAGGTTTGTTAAATGACCTTCAAACTGTTAAACCAATACAAATCTATAGTGTTTTTATCTGTTATCAAGAGGATGGAATTGGATTGCGATTTGAATTATTTGCTTGTCAGGCGAGCGAGCGAGTGCCCCTTTAACACTTAGCAACCACAAGCTGGTCATATAGAAACCATCATAGGCTGCTCTATGATTCATCCATATTTCCATTGTTCTTTTTTTCTTTCTCTGAGAAGGCGCCATCATGTCAAACTGAATGATGTTTATGTGATACAACTAACAAGAATATTGTGTGGTGAGGAGAGGGGAGTGCCATATGTGTCTGTAGCATGTGTGCGCTAGGTGTTAGTGGTGTGGATATCAGCTTGGCTGGTATAGAGTCCTAAAGTTTGATGTCACAAATTTGGAAAATTTCGAGGTTCAGAATTTAATCCACGAATAATGAATGACCATCTCCAAAGAACGAGATAGGTGGCCCACTGAATAGTACATAATTTTGTTTAACAAATCACTGTATTTTAAACACAGTTCAAAACTTTATGAACTGAACTAAAAATGATTTGTTAAAGAAAATTATGTATTCAACAGGCCATAATTATCTTGGCTGCGTTGCAACCGATTTGCCTCATGTTTGGTGTGTAGCTTTCATTCAATATGCCCTTTCAAAGCCAAGGGACAAATATTGCTAAATCAAAAATTTGGCAATAGCTGGGAATACATAGCCACTGTAGCAATACAGAGATTGGAGCATAGTGAGATAGATACAGAACTGGGGGTGCGTGAGTGAGGTGGATGTAGTGAAGTGTTGCTGCAATCGCTACACTCACTACACACCTAGCCCCCATCTCTGTATCTATCTTGCAACACTTGCTAACACATGTTATACAGGTCATCCCCATCTCTGTATCTATCTTACAACACTTGCTACACATGTTATACAGGTCATCCCCATCTCCCTATGCTTAGATTGGCTCAGAGAATCTAGTGGTCAATCAGAAAAGGACTTAGGTAGGATGGGTTCTACACATCTGCATGCCTCAAGCATCACTCAGAGGTTTTGCAAAAAGCTAACTGGTTATTGCTTAGATGTTTGATTGAAGGAACGCTTTAAAAACACAATTAATAAGTTGGTGAAGAGTTGCAGAATCATGAAAACTGCAGTTATGTTTTTTCTGGAAATTTCCCTGTTCTATCAGAACTGGATAAAATGACACACACCAAGTGTGAAAGTATAAACCTGCCAACTCTCCCAGTTTACATGGGAGACTCCCGGTTTTTTCCCTCTGTCTCCATATATTTACTGGACATCTCCCGGGTAAATTCTTGCAATTTTCTCATAAAGTTGCTGTATTGATACACAATCTCCTGGTTTTGGAGTTTTCGGGATTGGCAGTATGAATGTATCATTCATTAAATTATATAATATTGCTACGAGCCAATGGGTATTTTGTAGTCAACTTCAGAATGAACCCTGTCACCACTATCCAGTCGGATGAGGTACCGGTATGCGTTACTGTACTTTGGAGGAACAAGGATATTTAAAAAGAAGCTCTGAAAGAACACAGGCCTCACAGGCTACAGGAAAAACATTGAAAAATAGCCGAATTGTTGCGTAAATGTCTTAAATATTTATACAAACAAATAAAGAATACTTACATTATGATCTGGTGTGCATATTGTGATTAGATTCTTGATTTTGAGGGGACAAAATTGGGTCTGAACTTCAAGCCACTGGTCGCTCATTACATTGTACACTCGCTCCCATTCAACTAAAATTCAACAAGGCTTGCAGCAGTTGGATCTCAGCTCACCGGGATCTGAAGCACCAATCGAGACAAAACCAGTGGTTGGAGGTCGCAGGCTCAGGAATTCGATTCAAAACAGACCAATCACCAGAGGCTATTTGCCCAAAGCAAAATGGCCGTACGCCCAAGTACGATCTCCTCTTGTGTGATTGGTCTGTTTTAATTTGAATTATTGTTGCGCACCATAACAGTTTCGACCTGAGCCTGCGAACTCCAACCACTGGTCTCCCATGGCGCTTAACGTTCTTGAAGGAAAATAGGGCTTAATTTGGGTCGATTTTTTTATAAAAATTAATCCCTTTTTCCAAAAATTCCCCCAAAAAAAATTTCCCCCCAAAGATTCATCCTATAATGCTGTGGTTAAAGCAAAAGTGGGTCTGGTTCGAAATTGCATGGAAATCAACCCGAAAAGTGGAGGTGTCTAAAGAGCTGCATACCTTGTAGAAATTTAGCAATTGACAATTCAATAACTTTTTCCAGTAGCCTGTGAGGCCTATGGAAAGAGCTTCGACTTTGTCATGTAAAAATTGCCAGGTCCAAAATGCAGACTGAAAAATGCATACCGGAAAATGCATACCAGAAAATTTATACTAGAAAATTTATACCAGAAAATGCAGACCTGTATAGATTGACACTAACCTCAAAAAGAATATTTGAAACAGTTTATAGCTGTGTGATATTTCCTCTGTTTTATTTCATTGTATGATGGTATGGCTAGCACATAAATTATATTTACAACATATAATAATGACTTCCCTTAAGCCGTTCGGTACCCGTTCAAATGACCTAAAAAGTCGTTTGCACGGGTTAAAAAGTCGTTTGCACGGGTTGAAAAGTCGTTCTCATTAACTAGAAAGTCTCTAAACGACTTTAAAAGTCGTTTATGCTAATTCAAAAGCCGTTCAAACGGGACACAAAGTCGTTTTTAAAATTTTCGATAACGTTTGAATGAGAAGTAAAGTCGTTTATTTCAATGCGTTCATAGTTTTGTCGGAAAACGAGTGCCGTACGATGGATAGCAAAAGCAATTCACCGCAAAGTGAAAAACAAACATGCACAATATTTATAATATTCTGATTAAAATACTCACTGATTACCTGGGAATCTCCTGGTTTTTTTTTACGTCATCTCCTGGGCTGTCTGTTTTCAAGTAAAATCTCCCGAATTTCTTATTATATCTTGGAAATAAGTGCTCAATGGAAAAATTAATTTTGAGTCATGTTCGATCTTTCATCTTGAAACGCACCTTAAAAAAATGTCACGGCGTGATGCGACGCAATGTATCTTATGAATTTGTTGTTGTTCACTTTTATTTTGGGTTCGGGTTGTTTATCGAAAATGCTTCCCTTTTTGCATTCCCAAAGAATTGCAGTTGAGTCTCTGCTTTGTGGATAGAAAGAAAAGAAAGAAAGAACGAGAGAATAACAAAGGTATACAAAGGAATTTTACTTAGAGATTGAATAAAAAGTGCGAACAGTTATGAATATGTAATTAGTGTGTGTACGTCTAAATGAAATCACAAACACGAACTTGTTCTCCGGGCGGCTAGAAGTTCTGTCGTGCTCAGTATTGCAAATCACATTCAGAAAGTGCTTTCAAGGGATAAAAATCATGCATACTGCATTACTAGTATTTGTGAACCTTGAAACAGGAATTGGAATGCCATGAAATCGACTGAGACGCCGGGTAAGTTTTACATGAACTTTTTCTTTACGTTCTGCGCTTGACAATGAATGCCATCAGTTTCAGGCTGCCCCAAATTCACCCTGCTTGTTCTGGAAGCCTTACAAAAAATACCGTAGTAGTTCTTGCAATTTTGTCTCTTTGTAGTTTACAATAATTTTTTTTCATGCTGTCATTATTTGTTTATTTGGAGAGCGAGAAGTAAACTTGACAGCGCGTGTTGGGGTTCGTCATTAGCGCCGTGTCACTAGTATTTCGCACGTGGGTATTGTTATTTTTGCATCATTTTCATAGGATCTACCCTCGTACACGAAATTCTTACTTTTATCTTTCACTTTGAGCATTATTCTTGATGTCATTTTGCAAAGCCCTATTCATTTTTATTTCGCAATGTAAATGTAAATTACTCAGCGCTCATTCGTAACATAAGTAGGGCTTGTTTCGTAAACTCGTTCACTCATTTATAGAGCCGTTCGCTCGTTTGAAATTCCTGTTCGCTCGTTTAAAATTCCCGTTCTCTCGTTCAAAAATCCTGTTCGAACGTTTATGCAAGACGTTTGAACGGCTGCAAAACTTGTTCGAACGCCTCAAAAACTTGTTTGAACGGCTGAAAAAGTTGTTTGCTACACGTTCGTTTGGGCCAAAAAAACGGAAAGTCGTTATTATACGTTTTCCCATGCACAGTCACAAATATGTAGTTAAAGAATTTTGAACTGTCAGGCCGTTAACTATGTAGGCGGTTCTTTTATCGAATTTTACAATATCAAGGGGGTATTTTATTTTCGTCTCCGGTCCTAGGAAAAGTAATAAACTTGAAGCTAAGAAATGTGCATGTCGGCCATTTTTCTATGCAGCCGGCTACTTTCACGCACCTACTTGAAAACATTCTGACAGCTTTGGATACAAAAAACCTATCAGGGATATGAAAATCTATCAGGGATATGAAAATCTATACACTGCCACTGGTCTGCATTTTCCGGTCTGCATTTTGGGTGGTATTTTGGACCTACCGTGTAAAAAACGGAGCACGGTACCGGTATTCTAAAGCTTAGCCCACTGGTGTACGTAATTATCGAAATTCACTTATGTTATTATCTTACCTGTCCTAGAGCGGGTCCTAGCGGAGGAGAGGGGCTCGCTTTCCCGGCCGCTATGTACGTCCTCAGAACTCCACTCACTTGTTTGGCCGCCATTACAGAAATATGCGCCTGCTAGCCAGTGGATAGCGGTAATCCTTACCACAGGAAGTCCGACATGTCGGCGTGAGAAAAAAAAAAGTCACGGGAGTCTGGGCCGAGCTGTTTAGTAAAAATGGCGGAAGAAAGTCGCGGTACTGGTTTTAAAGGAAGAACGTCGCTAAAATCCGGGGAGTCATTCTCATCTCAAAGGTAAATTTTAGTATTTGTTTCTATCAAACGTCCTTCTGATCTTATCAGGGACAACAAACTATGTAGGATCGGAAAAAGGCGCTCTTATAAAATGATGTTAGGTACCGGGACAGTTTGCTTTGGACTTGGTTCTGGAGCCACTTTCATCTGCTTCATAATCATGGGAAGCTTAACTTTGATATCAAGGTATTCGTTAGAATACTTCCAAGATAGCTCTGTAGTACGGTGCAATCAACTCTCTCGAGGCCAACACTTGCCAAAAGAAAACATGACAGGGCATACAATCATCCCGACGTTACCAATCGTTAAAAAATCGATACCGATTTGCCAATCGATCAATCGTTAGAGCGGATTTCAGATGACTGTCGTGAGTAATTCGCAATTACTTTGTAATTACTCCCATACGTTTTGTTCAGAATTGGTGTAATTACTTTACAATTGGTTTCACGACAGTCATGTGAAAACCACTCTATCAATCGATAATTGTTGATTGATTGATTTCGATTGATTTAAAAAATCGGTAGAAATCGATAGGATTGTCAACGATTTTTACCAATACTGTAGTTTCCTTCCAAAGCAGACAAGGAAATGCGGCTCTACTGCTTCCATTGCCGCAGCCGCCATTGTTGTGTTAAGACAATCTGTGTATACTTGACAGTTTGAGGTATGGATATTAGCCATGAGTAGGAGGGAGAGAGCACACTGAGACTTTAGCATCAATAAGATATATTATACCCTGGGTTCCAGAGTCTCGAATGTCGCTTTGTTTAGTGACCAACCAAGCTTGAGTGCCACGATAGTCTCATCGAGTCTTGTCTCAAGCTCCTCGTGTTTGGTTGAGCTTGGTTGGTCACTAAACAAAGCGACATTCGAGGTTCCAGGGTACCGTATGTATAGCATTCGGGAGCATTTGAGCGAGTCATTTCGCTAACCATCTTCACAACACGAAAAAGGCAAGAAAAGCAAAGTAAATAGGAAGTCTAAATGGCAAAGTGAATACCAAGCAAACAATCAAGTATATTACACAAAAATTTCTACCATGTTTTCCTGAGGTTACATGAAGCTTTTGATATGCATGAAAAATCTGTAAAAATAATGAAATCGATAATATTGATTTCCGCACTTTGTCTTTCATTATTGATTTCAATGATTATGGGAAGAAATCAATTATCGGTATCGATTTTTAACGGGAATCATGTATATGGATAATTCCATCTAGTAAATGTAAGCTTTAACTTATAAGCTTGTGTAGGAGAACAACAAAAACAATTTGAAAAACAGAATACTTTCCATGTTGGTTTTTGTCCCAAAAAAAAAACGTTCTCTTGACATGGTTTTTGAGCTTTTCCCTCCTTAATAGGCCTTATCATGGTTTTGGCTTCCATTTTGACAAATAGGTAAGCCATACAAAACACAGAGCCCGACACTGTGACCACATATGGTGGCCAATAGGGGAAAATGTCAAATGCCCAATGTTGGGGGCATTGGGACAGAATTCATAGAATTCATTTTTTCAATCAAACTGTATAAAATGAAATAGCTGCAGTCCCAAGGAAGCGATCTCTCACACCATTTTTTCTTCATTTAGGGGACAGAGAGGTTATAGTGTACTGTCTTTAGATGCTTCTTTCCCATATCTGAAGTCTAGTTCAAGGTAATTAAGTTAATAAAGAGAATTCAGCCTGCTACAAGAGGTCACTTATGCCATATACTGTGTGAAATGAGTGTGAAGTGAAATGAATATAAATGAATGATATATCTGGAATTGGCAAATCCTCCTTAAGGATACGGTTCACCTTCAGAGGAAAAATTTGGCTCAAAAACTTTTTCTCGCAAATTCGATGTAGATAACATTCAAAAATGTTTTTCAGAGTATTTAATTTAATGTTAAAAACTTCGAGATATTTAGAAAAAAAATAATTCTGTGTAATAAAGGCCCCACGACCTCAAGGGATATAATCCTTTGCTTGTCGATACCTTCGCCCTCTTTGATGCTCTTTCTTTAGGCTTGTGACTCCTTTTAGTCTTGACTTAAGCCATTTTAGGTGATGATTTACCTTTAAATTCAAGAAACTCTACAGTCTTGAGAGAAAATGGGAAAATGCCTTCAGCGGGAACATGGCTAGTTTGGAACTCAGGGTCAACGCTGATTGGCTTTGAGTGCTGTCACAGGGATTTCAATTAGGTGTTAACGTCAATCTTCTCCAAAAAGGTGTCAAACACTGAAAAACTTTAGTGCTGGATCTCCTGAAAAAGATTAGATATCGATAAAATGGGACATGCTTTTGATGTCTAATGTGTTGAGTTTTTTCAGTAAGCCAAACCTTACCATTAATTTGCTTAAAGATGCATCGCTGAATCTGCGTTTTTTTATACTGATTATTCAAATTGTTTATAACAAAACACAAAACTAATTGATGCACAAGCACAGGGCCAACAGAGGAGTATTTTGCTTATGCCATGCGCAACAACCGCTGCCGTCCATGTTTACATTGCAGACTCAACTCAGGGAAAAGCACTGTTGAGTGTATCGCGAATTTGTAATCAAATAGCGCGATATTTCTATTTCTCGTTTGTTTTGCTTCTTTTATTCTGAAAGCGGGAGGGATAAAATAAAAGGTTTATTCAGCTGCCTGTGTAGTGCAAATAAACGTGTTTGATTTGAGGATCTGTGGACCTTCATCTGCGACTGTTAAAGCTGATTCAGACTGAAATTCAGACTGCAAGAACTGGAAAAAAGACGATGTTTAGCAATAGTAACGATTTCATTTTTTATCCTATCCATTTACCCTGATATTTCGGGGCCTTCCAGTGAGGTTAGATCCCGGTTAGATCAAGTGGAAAGATATCCGTTGTTCTGCAATAGGCAAACTCCAACCACTTACAAAACAAAATGAGCATCATTCAGTGTACTTTGACTGACCTGTTAGTAGCAATGAAAAAACTACAATATGTCATGGTGACCAAACAAACATGTTGATTAGTGTGTGTGTAACCTTCACCATCCAGCCCCCCCCCCCCACCCAATGATTTACAAACCCGGATTTTGTATCTAGTCAAGCTGGGAATTTGTCAACGATTTTTAAATACCCAGCCTGAAGGCTGTGAAGGTTACCCACCCTTGAGATACAAGCTCTATGTTCACCCTTCCCTGGGATTCAATGATGGATTATTATGTCCAAGAAACTATTGGAACACCATATTGTCAACAATTTATTATGCTATTTATTACTGGCAGAGTATTCTGACAAGTTCTGTCAACTGCAATCCAATTTAGAGAAAATTGGGCAGTTGACAAAACTTCCACCTGTTGAAAATATTGGATTTTGAGGTGGCAATATAACATTTAATAATAAATAATAATAATAATATAATTTTTATAGCGCTTAATTATAAAAAAAAGTTAAATTGAAGCAAAGGGGATTTTGATACAGCACTGTGATGTTCTACTGAGCACTAAACTATCTGTAGTGAAAACTCTTGAGTAGTCTCTACTCCCCAGAAAGGGAACTCTTTAGGTATAGTTCCCTCTTAGGTATAGTTCTACTTCTGAAAAACAATTGATGAAATGCTGTAGTACTTTTCTAACATGTTGCACCTCTGAACCACCAGCACTTGTGGTCTTTGGTTGCAGGCTGCTATTGTTTTGTGATCATCCAGCCAAGAATGGCATTATATCCCTGTAATAAACCTTCTGAACCTGCAACAAACAATGCACAGCAAGTTACTTCTGAATTACTTACTCTCCATTATATCTTTCATTATGCTTCTAGACATATTTCCTTTTTTACTGCAGAGTAACTCAGAGAAGTGAAATGAAATTGGCACATTACAGTCAAGCCAGTTGTTCTCTCACATTGATGACCAACTTGCCTAGGTATCAAATTTCAATCGTCGCAAGCAACTTTCATTCACAGCATGTCTCAGCACTAGAGTAGGACGGCGTTAGGCAAATCAGATCAGAAACAAAAAGTTTCAAGTTCTGGTACAATACCTTGTAGACAGATACAAAATATTTTTTTGCAATTTGATCCGAGTAAGTTGTCCATCAATGTTGCTAGGCAATATTGTGAAACTGTAGGGAAGAGTACATCCGGGTTGACTGTAACATCAATAATTTTATCATTTCCACTCACAAGTCACCATTTATAGCTTTTTAAAAGTGAAAAATGCACTAGCACACAGGGGGAAGTTTCATTGTTTGATAGCCATCCTCATTGTAACCAGGGAGGACTGCTGGCCATAGCAAGATATGAACAAATAGATAGCTTTGGTCTCTTCCTTGGATATATGTGATTGCGTGACTGGGGAAGCAGCATATCAGGGGGCAATATTAACTACTTACTAACCGAGAGTGAGGGCATTACGTGAAATATCAAACTGAGGTTTTGGCGTATCGACCGAGCGATAGCGAGGTTGATACGCCAAAACCGAGGTTTGATATTTCACGTAATGCCCGAACGGTCGAGGTTAGTAAGTTGTTTATTATATGGCACTTTTTCTATAAACTTTTTACGAACCGGAAGTCGCCTCGTTCATTTTCCCGCCGAAATAACTCAGACACGCGCCCACGTCGCGCTCGAGTTCATTCAGAGTTTTTCATTCTCTGATAAACCCGTGTGTACGTCCCGTGTGTACAAACACGCCAGACTTGATCTAGTGTAATCAATCTCTTATGGATGTCAAATACTTCGGAATCCGGCTTTCTTTTACAGATATTTTATAACGTTGTTTAGTCATTTGTGAGAAACTTTTGAGGGAGTTACAGAAGTTCCAAACGGCAGGCAACCGGGAAGCACTAAAAAGTCTTCGACGTCAGCTCAACTTTTTTTAGCACCATTGGGGAAAACATTGCTCCTTTTGCACTAGGAAAATGCCTTTGATAAATAAGGAAGAAGAGTTAAACCTGAAGAAGATACTTCACAAGCTATTCTCCAGAAAATTGCAATGGTTATTTTAGCCGGCTTTTGTGCAAAGCAAACGTCAAAAGTAAGAATGAATTAACTCGAGGAGATGGAGAGAGAAAAGAAATGAACGACTTCACTATCAGTATCGGTAAGCACAAAGTTTGAACTCGCTTTCTGTTATTATTTTTATTCTGAATTCCCATTAAATTTTGACTACATGTAGCTTTTATCTTTTGCTGCTATTTTGACTCCCTTAAGTTCTCATTTTCTCCGGATAGACTCGAATTTCTTGGAGTAACTTTTGGCTCTGTTTGCTTTTGTAAACAGGTCATTTCTGATATTCAGGCCTTTATGTTCCTCTTGTCACAAGTTAGATTTGTGTTATACTGTGTCATGTATTCCTTGTTGTGAATTTCGCTGAAAATCTTTTGAATTTGTGTTATTTCAAGGAGATGAATGCTTGTCAGTCGTGAACTGCGAGCGGGCATTAAGAATTTCCATAATGCCCGTGGGCATTACGGAGAGTTACGCCCGCTCGTTAGCCAATCAGAGCGTGCGTACTATCGTTGCCATATAATAATAGTGTAGTACAGTAAAAACCTCAATTATCACTTTTAATACATCACATGCAACAAAGTGATGAAAAACCAGCTAACAGCAAACAAGTTTAATAAGGTTTTCTCCGATTTTGCCAGCTAATTCAATATGACAGGATGATAATATTATTAGTGAGGCTCAGCATGATAGGAATACTTGTGTGATACTCTTCCTAGATGTTCCACAATAATATAATAATAAATATTCATTAGCAAATAAATTTTAGGCATAATTAAGCAGGCAATAATCTCGAAAATATGCCACCGATCACTTTGAAACAAAAATAAATACTTAGTAATGAGTTCGATACACGTATTGAACTTTCAACACGCTTGTCGAGTGTGAAATTCAATAACAATTTTACCAGAGAATAAACTGAGTGAAAGTGTGGTCATACTTTCAAGAAATAATCGGAAAACTTTCTCCGATTTTGGGGCTAATAAAACCCATAAAGAACAAACAAGGAAATGACGATAAAACTAGTCCAAATGTCCGAACTGTGATACTCTTTCTACGATTACGGGAAATTCGCTGTCAACTAAGCCTAAAATGAGGTTTTTACACATAATATCGTAATATTTTCGAGCTGGATCGCTGAAAGAGAACAACCGATTTACATTCTTGTATGTTATGAACAAACTATAGAACTAAAACTTACCATAAGACAGGGTTTCGGAGCAGTAGCCTTCGTTGCATATCAGATATCCACATCGAAAAACCGAGCAAGCCACAACATGCTGGTGTCAGCCTCGTAAGTGAGTAGCAACTTTGCATGTTTGTTCGGTAATTTAAAAGTCAAACTGTGTTCTTTCACTCACTGATTCCACCCACAATTACATTCCAAAAGCCCATTTAGCTATTTCTTAGATTCTTGGGTGAAGTTAATCCTTACACGGTGCACAACTGGCGCATGTTTCGACACACTCGGTAATCTTTCTCCGCCATTGATAACCAAACAAGACAAGTTCCTAAGATGCAATGCGCATGCGCGGCAGAATACTCCTCTATTCACAGGGCCCAACATTGCGACATATGGTTGCCAATGGCGACTAAATTTGGGGGCTTGGCGATCAAAATTTTAGAGCTAGTTGCCAAGTGTGACTGAAATCCATGCTTATGTGGCAGCTAAATATTGCGTTTTGGGGACTAAATGTTTTTGAATTGGTCACCAATGGCACCTAGCGAAAAAAGTTAATGTCGATCCCTGAAGCAAATTCTGTATTTACTTAGCTTTGATATCAGATATATAGTTTGTGGGAATTCCATGAAAAGTTCGCGCGTGAGAAGTTTTTTGCGAAATACACCCTCTGAAATTGAACCATGTGAACATACTCGTCTACAGTATGTACTTTGCCTTTTTTGACTGCATTAGATTCAGAGCTTTCTGGACTGAATAAATAGTGAGAAATACAGGGGTTACAGAGGCAGGGGGCTGTAGGTTTCATCCTTCAATTGTCCCCCACCACAATTTTTTATACATTTCTAAGATTAGTAAAAACCGATCCCTTAAAGTACTCCACTAGCACCTAATTTGTTTGCAGTTGAAATTCTGAAATTCTACCAAATTCAGCATCACAAGTACTAGACATCATTATCATTGTTTCGCTTATGGCCTGGGCTTTGCCTTTGGGCAGAGATTGGATTGAGTTTCTAACAGTGGGTTCAGCTTTGCACCATCCATCATTGTCTTGTGCCCGATCTGCACCCAGTAGCTTTTTGACATTCGCCCAGGTCTGATATTTTTGGTGTTTGTTTTTTGAATAGCACCCTGCTTTTGAAAGGCATTATATTCCATATGGCACACATGGTCCATTATTTTAAATATTATTGTGTATGACAGAAATCCTTTATCGAACCGGTATTGTTGAATCATACTGTAGTCACTCGTTCATGCTTGAAAGCCCAATTGAGCTCCCCTTTAACTCGTGTGGCTGGATCCCCACACCTTTTTTCTGCTGGGAGCAAGAGGGAGCATGATTTTTTTCCTGACATATCCCCTGGTCACCATCTTTCTCAAAAAGCCATTCCACACGTTCTGTATCTTTTGGTAGTCGGCAACTGACAAATTGTATGTCTGAATTCCATAGAGTAATCGAGATCTCACGCATGCATTTAGGACATTTGTGTAATCGTGTATTTGTGTATCCAGATAGATCTAGACATCATGATCTTAAGTACCCCGTTCATTTTGCCAGATGTTGAAAGGAAAATAGCGTTTTTCCACCAAAATCTTCGAAAGTTAATGAACTTGACACATGATGACAGCCCATCACAGGGAGCCCGAAGTGCAGAATTTTTGAATTCTTATTAACAAGAGCAGCTCTCCAAAAAAACTGTAATAATGTCTTTACTTCTCCGGTCTCTAGTCATCAAAGTTAGCACCAGTTTTAGCATTATTTTGATACGTAGACCTTGTATATATGCAAGTAAAGTAAAAACCGAAAAGATGGATTTAAATTCCCAATCTGCATTCCGGAGTCCCTGTATTGGGCTGTGATCACGTGTCAAACATGCGTGGTAATCTTGGGAGCATTTCGAGTGAATATATAATATGTACCATAGTAGTTCATTAACTATCAAAGATTCCGGTGGAAAACCACTATTTCCCTTTCAATCTCTGGCAAAATAAATGGAATAGTGCTGAAGATAATGACGTCTAGTACTTTTAAATGCTGTGCCGTGGCAAGAGGTGTCTCATTTAAGGCGACTCCCACGAAATGAAACGCGTATTTCAGACATTTTTTAACTCGCTCGCGTCGCGTCAAAAATGGTCGGTTAATTTTGAGCTCTAGATATGTTAAACCTCGACTTGTGAATTTATTTTTTAGAACCGCATTTGCTTCTTATGCGAGTCGATATTCTAACAGTGGTATTTTTACAAAAGTCCCTCCTGTGCGAAAAATCTTCAGGCGTTTTTTTCTGAAATTTCGGATTTGGGGTCTAGTCCAGTAAATGAAAAAATATTTTTACTAAAGGTTGGACAAAAATGATAACAAAGGTTTCTCACCAGGAACATGTTTACTAGTGGCCCGTTAGTACACAAAAAAAAGTTTACCCGAATCCTCCCATGGCAACTTCCTTTTTTTGAGTTTTGAAAATTCCTCATTTTCATGAAATCTAATAGTCCAGTCATTTTAGGCCGAAAAAGAGCTCAAAATGAAACAAAAGGTTTTTCTTCTTAATATTGTTCCTGACACTCTCTAGTATCACAGGAAGAAAATTAGCAAAAATCAGATCATGCGAAAAATAAAAATTACCGAGTTCTTTTGGCAGCTTGTTTTTACCTTTGTTGTTCGCAGCACTTTTTTTTTTCCACTGTTTTTCCACTGTTTCTGAGAATGATGAATTTTATAGAGTGTAGCGCCGGCCCGGCTAATCTCTGAATGTTTCTGACTTCCAAGAATGATCATTTCACTTTATTTAGTAACTCCTTGGCAATAAAAATTGCTTCAGAAGACATTTTCTGGTATTTACGGAACTCATATTTTCAAATCCCGTACGAAGTCTATATTGAAAGCGTGAAATCGCGTAAAAAATCGGAACTAAATGCCAAAAAGCTAGATATTTATTTGTGACGTGGCTAGCGATTTATAAATCAAGTCTGTGAATCAAACCATGGCCCCTGGGGCAGAGAATATGGAAGTATTTTTGATATACACACTATAGAATATCTTCTGGTTTGGAAGGCTCAAGTGCCGGCATACTCATGAATAACAATGGCGGTAACAATAGCGCTACAATGAGGAATTTTCAAAACTCAAAATAAGGAAGTTGCCATTGGAGGATTCGGGTGGACTTTTTCTTTTGTACTAACGGAACACTAGTAAACATGTTCCTGGTGAGAAACCTTTGTTATCATTTTTGTCCAACCTTTTCATTCATTTACTGGACTAGTCAATCGACCTTCGTTTTTTGTCATTCAAGTTTGAAGAAAATTATACGAGCGAAAATTGCAGTACAAGGTAGAGCCAAAAAATGACCATGAAAGTGGAACAATATCAATGTGCTCTTATTATACTGCCAATATAAATCCGATTTATGCGATTTACGAACTCAGCAATCCACTATTCCTCCTGTGTTTCAGTTCAAAATTTCGTGGCCGTAGCTTTACAGATAGATTCACGATTACTATTTATTCAGGAGCAGCTAGAAAGCTAAAACGCTAGACAAATCAAAACACAACGAATTCCTTCATTTCTTGGAGTTGCGCGCAAAAAAATAAAACGCAGTTGCTTGTAGGATATTTAGTTTGACTTCAACGGTTCTTGTTTTGAGATGAGAGGACAAACATTAGAACGCTCTTCGTAGTTTGCTCAAATCGACACTGTATTGAGCTCTGTCGTAATTTGCTCGGTTGCCTTTTGTTTAGGAATCGTTTGGTTGTAAAACAATAAATTTGCACGTGAAAATCGTACCAGCCCATTGAAAACTTTGCTTTAATCGTATGCGTATGCAAATTACTTCATATTCACTCGCGTGGAAAAACGACAGGAACCCGAGAGAAATCCGGCAGAACTCATTAGCCGTTTTCACACTACAGACGAGTAACTCGTCAAGACGAGTTTCCCGTCTAATGTGAATTCGTGTCGGGAAAAACTCGTCTCTAAAACACCGACGAGAATTCACATTAGACGGGTCAAGGATGGTTTTAGAGCCCGATGACGTGCTCGCGTGGTTACATAACCATCTTCGGCGCCATCTTTATTACCCACAACTCCTTGGGGCATTCTAGTTCCAGTCTTCCATAGACGAAATACTTCGGGCTACTCTGTGAATTTAAGACGAGTTTCCCGTCTAGACGAGAAACTCGTCATCACAACTTCGTCGTTTCGACGAAGTTACAGACGGACGAGTTTCTCGTCCAAAACTACGTCTCGACCCGTTTTCACATCTAGACGAGTTTCCCGTCCGGACGAGTAACTCGTCTGTAGTGTGAAAACGGCCATTAGCCGTATTCACACTAGAGACGGAAGACTCGTCTGAGACGAGTTTTTCGTCCGGACGTAAAACTCGTCTTAGTGCGAAACCGGGACGAAACGGATTTTTGACGGGAAATTTTAGTGTGAAACCGGGACGAGACGGATTTTTGACGGAAAATCGTCTGAATTCATATCAGACGGAAAGCTCGTCAGACGAAAAAAACCCGTCATGACGAGTTTTCCGTCCTCTAGTGTGAAAACGGCTATTATTGCGATTCTTTTTTAGTAAGTTGATCACCCCTTCTGGAATTTGGTCTCATTTTAAAATTAGGACCGATCGAGATAAACTAGATAGCCTACCTTATAAAGAATGGGCTAAACTAAATGGAGCAAGCACTTGTGTTTTATATTTCGCGTGTAAATTCAAGGAATAAAGCAATTTGCTTTGTTTTTAATTTTGTAACTTTTCGACCGTTTATCTGCTCCCGATTATTTTTTTTGTCATTTTTTGGCTCTACCTTGTACTGCAATTTTCACTCGTACAATTTTCTTCAAACTTGAATGACGAAAAAACGGAGGTCGAATTACCCCAAATCCGACATTTCAGAAAAAACGCCTGAAGATTTTTCGCACAGGAGGGACTTCTGTAAAAATACCGCTGTTAGAATATCGGCTCGCATAAGCAAATGCGGCTCTTAAAAATAAATTCAAACAAACTAGAGCTCAAAAATATCCGACCATTTTTGACGTGACGCGAGCGAGTTAAAAAATGTCTGAAAAAACGCGTTTCATTTTGTGTGAGTCGCCTTAAGGTGGTGACACATCTTTTGAGTAAATTCATTGCTGCTGTTTTATTCTCATGACATGTAGGGGAAAGTCCGAAGACGAGAGGTTGCAAATCTACTGGCATAGCATCTGTCAACAGGAAAAACAGAGCAAAGAAAGAAACACATCCCTTCTTGATGATTTCCAAAGAGTAGAGCAACATGCTGCAGTGCTGGCAGATAAGCTTGAGAGATTGAAGGCTGTCAGGGTCAGTATAGGTCTGATCACATGTAATGCACCTTTATTATTTTATTATTTATATGAGTCTTTTCAATTTACATGTAGTTGCATTGGTTGTGGTCTTGAAAATAGATAGATACTTTATTGAAGAATATATTTTTTGCCATAGTCTGGGAGCTGGTGCACAGAAAACATAGTGATTTCTTTACTTTGAGAGGTGACCAAAATTTGACTACCTATCCCTATAGTACTGTGGATGGCAGTACAATTGATTAGGTCCTTTGTTATTCATGAGTTTGGCAGCACTTAGGCTCTGATTTTTCTAGAAGGAATTCGATAGAGCAGGGCTCTAAATTCTGACGATATCAGTTGCAAAAGCGAGCAAAATTTTCCACTTTGCGGCAAAAAATCAGTCACAAAATAGTGACTATTTTGTAGATATCATTTTGTAAGGTTCACCTTTAAATGTGCGACTTTTTGCAACTAAAACTCACCAAACAAGTCGCAATTGTGATGATCAATATCAGCTGTTATTTTGAGCCCTGAAGAGTAAGGGGCTTAAATGTATTTTTTGTGTGTGTCAGCGTGCGTTGTTGTTTATTGTTATGTAGACAAAGCATATTATTATTCAGCCATGCCACTATCTCGGTTCTGATTGGCTAAGAGAACGCAGCGAAACCTTGTTGGCGCGCCGTGCCTGACGTCATACTACAGACATTAGGATTGATGCACTCTAATGACGTCATAACGCAAGCCAATAGGTTTGGCCGCCATCTTGGTTTTCATTTCCGAATTGAAAGCCGGTTTTGCGAATATTCTCGTTCAATCTGTTATGAATTTTGCCAAGAGATCATTGCTCAGGATATCTAAACATCAACTATGGCTATTTGAATTGAATGTACAAAAGGAAAATACCAATGGACGTAAGATGAAGTTGAAAAACCGTGTCGCCGTGCATGGCCTCATCGTTGACTTCGTTTAGCTCGTGTATAGTTATTTACCAGTTTTAGGTGTGTATAGTTATTTACCAGTTTTAGGTGTGTATAGTTATTTACCAGTTTTAGGTGTATAGAGGATATTACACGGTGGCGCGAAGATATGAATTTTTTTTCGAGTGGCAAGAACAATATTTTACGAATGAGCGCAGCGAATGAGTAAAATATTGTTTTTGACACGAGAAAATAAAACTCATATCTTCAAGCCACCGTGTAATTTTCTTTTTATTATATGGGCAAACCAGAAAAAATCATTCCAAATTGATTTCCAAGCACTTTTGTTTTGACCGATATCCTCACTAGTGAGGATATGGAAAATATGTCACTGAGATCCCGGATGTAGCTTCGTACGAGATCTACGGGTTGCGTATTTCCCAGTAAAACACTCGTGTCTATATAATAAAGTTATTTACCAGTTTAAGGTGTGTATAGTTGTTTACCAGTTTTAGGTGTGTATAGTTATTTACCAGTTTTAGGTGTGTATAGTTATTTACCAGTTTTAGGTGTGTATAGTTATTTACCAGTTTTAGGTGTGTATAGTTGTTTACCAGTTTTAGGTGTGTATAGTTATTTACCAGTTTTAGGTGTGTATAGTTATTTACCAGTTTTAGGTGTGTATAGTTATTTACCAGTTTTAGGTGTGTATAGTTGTTTACCAGTTTTAGGTGTGTATAGTTATTTACCAGTTTTAGGTGTGTATAGTTATTTACCAGTTTTAGGTGTGTATAGTTATTTACCAGTTTTAGGTGTGTATAGTTATTTACCAGTTTTAGGTGTGTATAGTTATTTACCAGTTTTAGGTGTGTATAGTTATTTACCAGTTTTAGGTGTGTATAGGGGAAAGCAGTGCCCTTGGTCACAGTTTTCCCTTATATGGACCTCCCAGCAGGTAAATAAGATGTACATGTATTTATATGAACTTGTGTCAATCAAAGTATAAATCAATGCATGAAGGTATGCTTGCACTCTTGATGACACAATGTTGAAGGAACAGTCTTTAGAGTATCACCTCAGGCTTTGCAAACTAAAACCTGCAAAACTTATGATAGGTGATCAGCTGGGTTTGTCCCAGCTGTGCAACCCCAACGGGGTCCTATATTTTTCGGACGGGGGTGCTCGCTGAGGAAAATGCATTTGACCCCTAAAAGATACTAAAATGGGCGTGGCCAAGCTTCTGAATAGCCCCTAAAAGATGACATTAACAAACACGGAAAATGTCAATTCATCTTTTCCCAACACCTGATACAACGCCAAAAAATGACAGACGTTTTAAAGAGATTCAAAGCGCTCTTTTCAAAATTTTAAGGTGACTCATGCGAAAGTCAGCGCATTTCGCGAAAATATATTTTCGTCTACAACTTTAAAAATATACTCGCTATGAACTCCAATCTTGGAGAATATAAGCAGGTATCTTTTGACAATATGTGCACATTATCTGATCTCCATTAGTATTAATACTTTTAATAATATCTGAGCTCAAATGGACCCCTTCCTTGAGATATCAACCCCGCGCAAAAAAAAGTTGCTGGTATTTTTGAACGAAACTCCGTTAATCATATTGAAGTCAGTTGGACTAAGTGTTCACGAAGTTTCAGGAAATTCGTTGAAAGCAAAGTGCCTATTTTATAAAACACAACCAAAATTCACGACTAAAACTCTAAAATAAGCACTTTGCTTCCAACGAATTTCCTGAAACTTCGTTAACACTTAGTCGCACTGACTTCAATATGATTAACGGAGTTTCGTTGAAAAATACCAACAACTTTTTTTGCGCGGGGTTGATTTTTTGTGCGGGGTTGATCTCACAAAAAAAACGTGAAATCAAGCCGCTTCACACCCATGCTGGGCGCCATGCACATCATTAGATTTTTCACACTTCGTGGGTACAACATTCACCACCGGGGGGGGGGGGGGTACTCCACTGATTTTTGGGTAGGGGTGTGCCGCCAAGGTCTCCGAAACCTGACCCTATCAGATACCAAAAGTCCTCGTAGCCATACTGAAATACATACCCTATCAGCGACCAAACAAGCGAAGAGAAGCGAAGAGAATACATCCCCCTTCCCTCCCTCCGGACATTCACCCCTGGCCATTCAGGAATTATTGTCAATAATTCTTGTAAAATGGATGAATGTGTCTGCACAATGCCAAATCAGGAAGTGTTTTACAAATAATATGATATTCTGTTTAAATCTGACTTTGTATGAAAATGTTTATAGAACCAGTATGAAGATTATGTCAATAAAATGTACCCACGCTGGAGAGAGGAGCTTGAACAACACCGGCTTGCATTGCAGCAAGAGAGAAATCAAGTTGTTCCACATGAAGTGAGTGGCTGCACAGTTTGCAGATAAGTTTGAAGAGTAATGCATCTATTGTTAACCTCCCCGGTGTAGTATGTGATTGTATAAGAATGAATGAAAATGTCGAAAAATGGAACATGCCCAATTTATCTGGAAAAGAAGGTAAATTGACCCTCATCCTGGAAATCACCAGTCTCCTTTAGTTTTAAATATGGACGTATAGTGTACCGATTTTGCCTTTTCATAACTTTTGGTAGTGGGACGTATTTGCGGTATGTACCCCGGTCATAGTATTTTAACAGTATGTTAACATTATTTGGTGCACTTCCAACACTAATTTGAACAAATAACTAATTTTGAGCCCAATTAAGATGTGGCTTAATGGGCTCACAGTTGCCAGCTATATACTGAACAGAAGAAATTGTTATGAAAAACTTCAAAAATAAGTTGCCGGGTGGGGAATGATTTGAGATCTTTTACAGATATGGCCAGGGCCAAACATGAACATTTGCCTAGAGATGCCATCGGCGCCATCTAGTCGCCAAATAGTGAAGCTTGTTCGCCATAATATAAATCTGCTCGACATCTTTCTCTCTCGAATTAATGCTGTTGACAAGTATATTTTGAAAAGGGCATTAATTGTTTTAAGAACCTACAGACTTGAAAGATAACTCACTGGCAACTAGGTTGAAATTATTTTTTTGGTCGCCAAATTCTAATCTAGTTGTCATTGGAGTGATTGCAAAGTAATTACCAATTACACGCGACCGTCATCTGAATCAAACAATCATAGTTATTAGTAAATCAGAGACTTCTCTTCTACTTATAGGTCAAAGCAAAGTCAAAGAATAACAAAAGTATTCCTCAAACAGATTGACTTTACTCTGGTTGGCTAATTTGATGCCTTAATCGCACTTGGTTGTTCCTGCAGGGTGGAGGTGAGAGAAGTGCCCAAGCCAGTAACTTACGACAGCCACCATCCATTCATCCAGTCAACAGGAGTGCCGTATTGCAGGAACCACAGTACCGGAGATATCCCTATGACGAGTCTGCATCCCAAACCAATGACTTGTATAGGAGCTACATAGAGGAAAATACCTCTGATGGTAGTCCTGGGAAGTATGGTCACCTAGCTACTCGCTATTTCACGGCTGAATGGGACCCTTATTTCACTGGAAACCCTTATTTCACTGGAAACCCTTCCTTCAACCATCTCAACGCACAACACATGCATCCCATGGGCAATGGGTTCATTTCTTCTACACCATACCACATAAGGCCCCCTCGTCAAGGGAACGTACACTTCACACCGTACCATCTAAGGCCCGGAGGCCCAAGAGACATCCAGTCCTTCGACATGTCATCCACGGGTTCTCCCTACCAAAGGTATCCCACACCTGGCATATATCACTATGGCGAGTCTCAGGTGATGCAAGAGAATCGTGGCAGCGTACCTAATAGAGATGGTGAGATCATGACACATGAGAATCAGAGTCGTGGCAGCGTACCTAATAGAGATGGTGAGATAATGGCACATGAGAATCAGAGTCGTGGCAGCGTACCTAATAGAGATGGACAGATAATGGCACATGAGAATCAGAGTCGTGGCAGCGTACCTAATAGAGATGGTGAGATCATGACACATGAGGATCAGAGTCCTGGCAGCGTACCAAGTAGAGATGGCGAGATAATGACACATGATAATCAGAGTCGTGGCAGCGTACCTAATAGAGATGCTGAGATAATGACACATGATAATCAGGGTCGTGGCAGCGTACCTAATAGAGATGGTGAGATCATGACACATGAGGATCAGAGTCGTGCCACCGTACCTAGTAGAGATGGTGAGATAGTGGCAAATGAAAATCAGAGTGGTGGCAGCGTACCTAGTAGAGATGGGCAAAAAGTGCGACTCGAGAAAACTGCAAATAAGAAAGGGCTTACCACAAATGTGGCTGAAGAAAACAAGAGAGATGAAAGGGCTACGGGCGAAGGGATGCAAAGTCAAGTATCACAACTTGACTTAGATAGGGTAGGTCCGATACTTTTTCGATTTTAGGACTTTAGGAGCACGTCACAGCGTCGGTGATCCGCCACACTGATGGAGGCTAATGCAGATCGGCTCTAAGGAAGCTCAAACGTCGCGTGTGAGATAAATCGAAGCAATACCGCTAACGGATTCTTCAAAATGCGCATTTCATATGACTTTGGTGAAACCAATCGCTGAAAAGTGCAAATTTCGTATGACTGAAAAAGGTTAACGCCGCGTAAATTTCTGCAGAAACCCATTCTAAGAAAATGATTAATTTCCCATAACACAAGAAGGGCAAGCGTTCAGCTTTCCCATGGACAAACACATTCGCCTTTGTCACACGGCAGCCATCTTGGATTTTTTTCTTACAGAAATGACTATGCGTGGATGAGCTTACACGCTTGGCCTCGCTTTCATGCCAGCTTCGCTGTATTAGAAAATCCAAGATGGCTGCCGTGTGACAAAGGCGAATGAATGGGTATCTGCGGAAATTCCTTGTGGCGTTGTGTGTCATGTCCGCGCCGTGTCTAAGCATTTTGGTTGGTCGTTCAGTCATTTGGCGTGATGCGATTTGTCAAATCTTCACGAGAAGGCGAGGTTCCGTGCCGTGACCGTACGGTGTTCCGTGCATTTCACAGTCATACGAAATATGCTGTAAAACCTATACTTATAGGAGTGATTGCTAATTACTTACGATAGTTATACGAAATCTGCTCTAAAGCCTATAGGAGTGATTACAAAGGAATTCCATGGTCGAACCTAGCCACAAATTTCTAGTAAACGAGTACGACCTGTTTTCTACTTTTTTGTGATGTCATTCACATGGATAAACGAGTTTATTAACAAGGCTTGTTTCTGTTTTCCTCCTAGCCTACTGTCAATAGTACAGAAAAGACGAGAGGGGGAACCATCACAACTAGAGCTATCAACATAAACACGGAATCAGCTCCACTAAACCTCTCCACTAACGAACGAACAGTGACATCGGCGCCTTCAGATGGCAGTCAAACACTAGCGGATTCCATGGATGCGGGATACGTACCACCAGCACATGTGGACAAAGCTCGTGTGGACTCATTGCCATTGAGTGCGAATGACCTAAAGCCTTCAATTACATCTATGGTTATACATGGTAGTGGTCTGGGAAAACAAGATGCTATACATAATAACACTCAAGAGAACGACGATTCTGAAAGTATGATAGATGTGGGATCTTGCTCGTCAGGTTTAAGTGAGGGAAGTGATAGCGAACTGGGGCTTTCTAATCACAGTTTGAACAGCAATGTTCTACGAAATTATGACTTCCAAAACACGAATGAAGAACTTGCAGAAAGAAAGTTGTCTATAAAAGGGGTGCCATTAGAAACGAAAAAGCCAGATCAGGAATACGGAACCAGTGAGCACCTGGAAGATGTTCTGAATGAAACCTCTAGAGAAGGTACAGCAGAAGAAGATGTTAGTGATGTAAAGGATGGGGTGAACCATACTGAGCAGCATATCGCGTCACAAAGTGTGTCAGGAGCTAAACCAGTCGTGAATATCGTCACGAGTGATGCACAGGCCTCCCACTTGCCCCCATCTGTTACACTGGCCGAGTTCCTTGTGCTGTTGCAAGCTGTTGATGCGGATGTTGAAGTGTCTTTCAGCCCAGAGTCTCTCTACCATTCACCGCCATGTAGCAAGAGCATGAACGACAACATTATTGAGTATGTGTTGGTCTTCCTGGGGAAACAGGAATAGCATTTCACTTTCCAAAAACCAATACATACTTTATTCCACGCCCCAATTGGCCATTCAGTGAAATATTTCATAACAATTTAACAAACGAAACGCACTTGTTGAATAACTTTTTTCCAGGATTTAATTTCTTGAAACATATCTCATAACCGTAGATCAATCAGTTTACTGACACAGGAATTCTTTTTGATCTAACATCAGTGCAGGAAATAAATTATCCCATGTAGCCGCATCAAAGCTGCAACCAGGAACTCCGATCTGACATATAATGCTTTTTATATCTGTTCATTGATTCTCCTGATCTAGACTTGTTTTGTGCGTGGAAATGTACACATTGCCCTTCATTGCTTCTTTGTTGAACAATAAGACTTGAATATTTATTTATGTCTCATTCAGCCAATCTTCCTTTTACTAGGAGCGCCTTTCGTCGAGAAAGCCTAGAATCGTTTGATCCAAGTTCCATTAGCATGATAGTAATAGAGGAACTCCCTCGTCTGGTGGCTGCCTCTCCTACAGCGAGACTCATTCCCGACGATGTGTTTACCTCAGGAAAAACCATACAATCAATTGGCCAACTCAGGTTTGTATACTCGCGCCTAACGTTAATAGCGGAGCTGCGCCGCGCGAGCGGAGCACCATACATAAGGAAAAGTGATATCAGGATTCAGACGTATAACCATCAAGTCGCTTTTGAGTGGTTTGATATATGTTTGACATTTTGATGACGTAAACAGTGACGTCATGTCACGTGGCTTTCACAATAGACAGCTTTCAACCTAAAGACACCCTTGGTCAAGTTTGGCCGTTATTTGTACCGGTCTGAGCTTTCACATGTTTACCCTGGAGGGTTTGAACTTTATTGTAATGTGTATTTTGTTGTGATCGGAGTTGCTATAGCAACGTAATAACCACACCCTTGTTTATTATTAGGGGCCAGTAGAAGCGTTGCTCGACCTAAACTTTTAAAACGACACCCCTCGCACTAATCCCTGAGTAGCAGACAGTACTCCCAGCAAGTTTGGATAGAATTCATTGGGCCGATTTTATGTTATTCGAGAGGACTTTTTAAGGCTCCAAAATGTCAAAATTATTATGCCGCGAAGGTTTCCTGTAAAAAAATGGCTGATATTTGCGTAATTAGAAGATCCTTGCCGCCCGAATTATCTACAAACCCAATGCAATATGTCAGCCAAATTTCCCTTCTTTGAATCCTTTCGATTTTGTTTGGCATGTGTTCAAGTATCGACAAGTAAACTGCAAAAGTTGAGAAATTTTAGCCAGAATTCTAAATCTTGCGTTTTCTCACCTGACAAAAATCCCATATGTTAATTCTTTTGCAACTTCCGTAAATTGTTATTGAATATATACCAAAGATAACACCAAAGTCTTGAGTTCATTGAAGTATTTTAAGGCACCGAGAAAAAAAATCCAAACTTCATTACTCTTTCGGTTTGCTTGTCCCGGTTTTTCATTGTACTTTGTTTTCGCCTGTTGTAGCTTTCATGTAGATTTTTCCTGTAGCGAACGACATTCCAGCGTGTTGTAGTTTTTGCGGCCATAGAATGCGCATTTATTTGACTCTCAAAGCGTAGCAAACAAGGTCACGCAATGAACAATACCAAAACATAGAATTTCATTTTTCGGTATATTTCATTTCAGATGTCTGATAACATTCAGTAGAAACATTCTGTTAAACTCAAAATATATATGACCAGATGCAACGTCTTTACAGCTTTGCTTCTTAGAAGCGTGACAGCGTACTGTGTGGAGAATTCACTGAGCCGTAGAAACAGTGGTCGATTCCCATGTTGGAATGTGGCTCGCTTTAGGGAAAACCGACATGAAAACAAAATACACATTACAATAAAGTTCAAACCCTCCAGGGTAAACATGTGAAAGCTCAGACCGGTACAAGTTCGTGTACTTGAACGGCAGGCAAACAAAGTTTGGTGGTCGAGGGCAGAAAAAAATTGTAGGCAACCTCCTTAATCACACCACAATCAGGAAAACGCTGACTGGGAAACGTCTGGCAATAGGGACCTAAAGCTGGGACGACGGCAACGACGATGTAGGCGAATCACTGAATGTTGTGTATTCGTTTGTTCATATCTCGATATTTGATAGCAGAAAATTGACATCCAACTGCAATCTTATCAAAGCAAAGTGATGACAAAATCGCCCTCCGCGCTCACGTTCTGGCCAGACCATAAAGCTTAGCAATTACACGTCCTATTTCTGAAAAAGGTTGGAATGCATATCGTTCGTTGCCGTTGTCATCCTCGTTGCCGTCGTTGCAGCATAAGATCTCTAACAGAGCGGTTTTCACATGACTGTCGTGAAAACAATCGCAATTGAGCAATCACTAGCCAATCAGAATCGAGAGAAATCACGACTTGCTCCTAAATGGCTTTTTTCTTAGCCAATTGCAAGCCGAATCAATTACTAAGTAATTACACAATTTAATTGTATTTACTACAGAATCAGATTGGCTGAGAAAAACGAGTAGCCAATGAGAACACAAATCAATCGCAATTACATAACAAGTCTTGACAGTCATGTGAAATTCGCTCCATTGTTTTAACCAAACCTAGTACAACTCTTCTCGAAGGCTGCTCGAAGTTGTTTTCTCTCACGAACTCTCGTACGTGCACGCACTCTCTAATCTCAATCAGCCCCGACGATAATGCGTGACGCGATCTCTGTTGAAATCAAATCACCTCAACACAGGATAACACAGTGTAAGCTTGCGAAAGGACTTTTTTCATTGTTTATTATGACATAGCCACATTCTAACGCGTGCTCTGATTGGCTGGAACCAGAAACGGATGGTTCATAGAGATGGTTCATTTTGGTTTGAAGCTGAGAATGAGACATTTCATTTCGCGAGAAGCATTGGCTGATTGCATTTACAAATCGCGCCGGGGGGGTTGAGGACCTACATAACATTTTCCAGGGGGGTTGTATTGGACTCTGGAAATTCCACGGGAGGTTGTGTGTATGGAAATTCCAAGGGTGAGGGATAAAAAAGGTGACTTTCCAGGGACATTTTATCCAAAAAGAGATTTTCCACGGGTATTTTGCCAGAAAAAATGGAAATTTCAGGGAAGGGGGTCCTTTATGAGGTTGGAAATTCCATGGGAGGGGGTCTTTAAGGGAGGTCCACCCGGTGCGGTTTAAAATTGCAATCAGCCATTTTATATTGAGCGAATAAACCACTTTTTAAGCTCAAACAAGCGCTAAAATGAAAGGAATCCCTTGATGATAGCGGAGCTCCTGCGCGGGCCGAAGGCCCGCGCAAGCGGAGCACCATACCTAAGGGAAAAACGTATAGTATACTATCGAGTTGATTTTTGAACGTCACGGGCATTTTCGATCATTTTGATGACGTCATTGATGACGTAAGGGCACGTGACTTTGGTGTAGGGCTCCTCTTATGGTCTTTGAAACTTTGTCCAAGTTTGGCTTCTATAGAAGCTTCCCTTCGGGAGATATGATTTTTTCTTTATTGTTCTGGTATTAAACCTATAGCGTACGCCGTCCGTCCGTCCGTCCGTCCGTCGTCCGTCCGTCCGTCCGTCCGTCCGTGTACACATGGGAACCCTGTGGTATGCAAAGAAAAAATTATATCTCCTCAAGGGAACATGCTAAGACAACTATACTTGGGATATTTGTCTATATGCCACAAGGGGGGTGCTGTAACACGGACACGTGATGTGACGTCATCGATGACGTCATCTATGCTTGAAAAATCAATATCTCGTGAAGGGAAGACTCTAAAACAACCAAACTTGGGTAGTGTAGTCTAGGCCACAAGATGACCGAAATGAGGTGGTCACGTGATATGACGTCATCGATGACGTCATCTATGCTTGAAAAATCAATATCTCGTGAAGGGAAGACTCTAAGACAACAAAACTTGGGTAGTGTAGTCTAGGCCACCAGATGAGCGAAATGAGATGGTCACGTGATATGACGTCATGGATGACGTCATCTACGCTTGAAAAATGAATATCTCATGAAAGGAAGACTCTAAACGAACCAAATTTGGGTAATGTAATCCAGGTCGCCAGATGAGCGAAATGAAGTGGTCACGTGGTGTGACGTCATCGATGACGTCATCTATGCTTGAAAAATCAATATCTCGTGAAGGGAAGACTCTAAAACAACCAAACTTTGGTAGTGTAGTCTAGGTCACCAGATGAGCGAAATGAGGTGGTCACGTGAAATGACGTCATCGATGACGTCATCTATGCTTGAAAAATCAATATCTCGTGAAGGGAAGACTCTAAAACAACCAAACTTGGGTAGTGTAGTCTAGGCCACAAGATGACCGAAATGAGGTGGTCACGTGATATGACGTCATCGATGACGTCATCTATGCTTGAAAAATCAATATCTCGTGAAGGGAAGACTCTAAGACAACAAAACTTGGGTAGTGTAGTCTAGGCCACCAGATGAGCGAAATGAGATGGTCACGTGATCTGACGTCATCGATGACGTCATCTAAACTTGAAAAATGAATATCTCGTGAAGGGAAGACTCTAAGACAACAAAACTTGGGTAGTGTAGTCTAGGCCACCAGATGAGCGAAATGAGATGGTCACGTGATATGACGTCATCGATGACGTCATCTACGCTTGAAAAATGAATATCTCATGAAAGGAAGACTCTAAACCAACCAAATTTGGGTAATGTAATCCAGGTCGCCAGATGAGCGAAATGAAGTGGTCACGTGATGTGACGTCATCGATGACGTCATCTATGCTTGAAAAATCAATATCTCGTGAAGGGAAGACTCTAAAACAACCAAACTTTGGTAGTGTAGTCTAGGTCACTAGATGAGCGAAATGATGTGGTCACGTGATGTGACGTCATCGATGACGTCATCTATGCTGGAAAAATCAATATCTCGTGAAGGGAAGACTCTAAAACAACCAAACTTTGGTAGTGTAGTCTAGGTAACTAGATGAGCGAAATGAAGTGGTCACGTGATATGACGTCATCGATGACGTCATCTATGCTTGAAAAATTAATATCTCGTGAAGGGAAGACTCTAAAGCAACCATGTAAACCATGTACACATGGGAATCCCTTTCATTCACAGAAAATTTTATAACCAGGAGCTCCGCTTTTAGCCAGTGGCTAAATCTTTATATTAGTTTTCAATTTCTCCTTACTTGTTTTCATGACGTAATAGCCGTATAGGTGAACGGAACTTTCCCGTGTTTTGAACTCACCGAAAGCGCGCGAAGATCTGTACTTGTGGCATGGTATGATGTAGTGGGTACTTCTGGCATGGTATAATGTAGTGGGTACTTCTGGCATGGTGTGATGTTGTGGGTACTTGTGGCATGGTATGATGTAGTGGGTACTTCTGGTATGGTATGATGTAGTGGGTACTTCTGGTATGGTATGATGTAGGGGTACTTGTGGCATGGTATGATGTTGTGGGTACTTGTGGCATGGTGTGATACTATGGGTACTTGTGGCATGGTATGATGTAGTGGGTACTTCTGGTATGGTATGATGTAGTGGGTACTTTGGCATGGTATAATGTAGTGGGTACTTGTGGCATGGTATGATGTAGTGGGTACTTGTGGCATGGTATAATGTAGTGGGTACTTGTGGCATGGTATAATGTAGTGGGTACTTGTGGCTTGGTATGATGTAGGGGTACTTGTGGCATGGTATAATGTAGTGGGTACTTGTGGCATGGTATAATGTAGTGGGTACTTGTGGCATGGTATGATGTAGTGGGTACTTGTGGCATGGTATAATGTAGTGGGTACTTGTGGCATGGTATAATGTAGTGGGTACTTCTGGCATGGTGTGATGTTATGGGTACTTGTGGCATGGTATGATGTAGTGGGTACTTCTGGTATGGTATGATGTAGTGGGTACTTATGGCATGGTATAATGTAGTGGGTACTTGTGGCATGGTATAATGTAGTGGGTACTTGTGGCTTGGTATGATGTAGGGGTACTTGTGGCATGGTATGATGTTGTGGGTACTTGTGGCATGGTGTGATGCTATGGGTACTTGTGGCATGGTATGATGTAGTGGGTACTTCTGGTATGGTATGATGTAGTGGGTACTTTGGCATGGTATAATGTAGTGGGTACTTGTGGTATAGTGTGATGTTATGGGTACTTCTGGCATGGTATGATGTAGTGGGTACTTCTGGCATGGTATGATGTAGTGGGTACTTGTGGCATGGTATGATGTAGTGGGTACTTGTGGCATGGTGTGATGTTATGGGTACTTGTGGCATGGTATGATGTAGTGGGTACTTGTGGCATGGTATAATGTAGTGGGTACTTGTGGCATGGTATAATGTAGTGGGTACTTGTGGCATGGTATAATGTAGTGGGTACTTGTGGCATGGTATAATGTAGTGGGTACTTGTGGCATGGTATGATGTAGTGGGTACTTCTGGTATGGTATGATGTAGTGGGTACTTTGGCATGGTATGATGTTATGGGTACTTCTGGCATGGTGTGATGTTATGGGTACTTCTGGCATGGTATAATGTAGTGGGTACTTGTGGCTTGGTATGATGTAGGGGTACTTGTGGCATGGTATGATGTTGTGGGTACTTGTGGCATGGTGTGATGCTATGGGTACTTGTGGCATGGTATGATGTAGTGGGTACTTATGGCATGGTATAACGAACATGTCTTGTCTGGTTTTTGCGCTTGTGTGGAACCGATCTTTCATCTGTGACTGTATGGGGTGTTTGTGTTTGATCGCTTCTTGCTCTCTACTCCTCAAACTTACAGGGTTTTTTATGTGTGCCTTTTCAGAGCGTTCTTGGAGCCAAGTTTGGTGAAGCTGTGGAACTGTCTCTTCTCTCACATGATCAAGCTAGTCAGGAATAACGTCATGTCGATACATGAGACAGCCGGGATATTTGTTCCAAGTCTCTTGCCTATCAACTCGCCTTTCTAGATAAGGTAGGTGTAAAGGTTACCCTTCCCTTCATCGGGACTCGTGCGAGGTTTGGGACAGGCAGAAATTATTACATGGTTTATCCTTGAATAGGGTCATAAATTGGCTCCATTGCAGCGTGTTTGATAGACACTAACGAAAGATTACTAAATGTTTCGCATTAGGAGCTAAAAGAGTGGGGCAAGTATCAAGTGAGATCTGGGATATAATGTTAAAATTGTCATTTTTAACGAGTGGATACGTGCAAGAAGGGCCGCGTATCGCTCACTCAATCAATCAAGCACTCGTTTACTCTCATGTTCGTAAACTCGCGTGCCAAAGAACTCTTTAAAATAAGCCTCGGCAGGGTTAGAATTCCACGATAGCGTAGCCTTTAAAATCATTTGACCTCAAAGGGACTGCGGCTCTGTGTTTGTTTTAGTTGAGATATCATTCTTCTTACTCGCGCCTGCCACCTTTTCCGAACAATCTGAAAGCTATGCCACTCAGAATTCTGAGCAATTCTGTTCTCAATTACCATACAATTGAGCCAGGTATAGGATCTTTTTGCTAGTTCACTTTTCTCAATATAGAACTAAAGCTTTTACATATTCTGCGCAACTCAAACTCTCCCGTCTCTTTCTATTTTGTGAGAAATCATAACGTAAAAGACATGGAAAACCAATCAGCTGTGAATTGCATTCGACTTGAATATATTTGCTGTCGTTCCTTTCAGGCCTACGCCGGGTCCTAAAGTCGCCCTTAGTCGCCCAAAGTTGCTCAAGGTTCTCAATTCATTTCCTTAAGTCACCTCGCTTATGCCTGTGATTACACACTTTATTATAGCTATTCTATTATTGGACCAAAACTCGCCTATTCCCACGGCAGGATTAGGTGAGAATATAAATTTCAGGGGGGGGGGGGGGAATGAATGGGGAAGGGCAAGTCAGAGATAAACAAGGTCAGTTTTTGTAGACACCCCTAATTCAGAAGGATTCTTGATTTGTTTCGTCAAGAAATATTTTTGTAGTACATAGCAATATTTTGAATATATTACTGAACGCTTTGAATATACTTGAATCCTATGATATCATAGGATTCTATAGGATTATTCAAAGCTTCAGGAGGCTAGATTCCGCTAAGAAAATAGCACGAAAAAAGCGATATCGCACGAGTCGCGCAGCGACGAGGGCGATATCGCATTTTTGAGTGCTATTTTCGGCGGAATCTACCGACTGATCGCTTTGAATAGACTTGAATCCTATGATATCTCGTCCTCAATTGACACAAAAAAGAGATATCATAGGATTCTATTGGAAATAGAAGGCATTTGACCCTGCCAGCCCTCTGGAATTTCCAAATCCCTTCCCTGGGACTTTTTCAGGAATCATACAATCCAACTGGTGTCTACAAGTAAAAAGCAATTGATTACAAATGAGTCTTGCCTTATAAAATGGAATGCCAGGTTGGGTTTTGCAGTACTAATATTTTCCAGAAATTTTTTAGCTAACTTCATTGCGATATAGGGATAGTTGCTCTCATATTTAATCAATAACAGTTCATTCACAGATCTCAATAACTTCAGTTAGCAGAAATCATGCAAGAATATATGATTCATAACCTAGTTTAAAAAAAGCATTTCATTTTTTAGATTGATTGGCTTTGCATTTTTACTATAGTTTTGTATGTTAAAAAACCTTCACAAAAGTTAGTTTGGGCATAGAAGCACCACCTTAATAGTGAAGCCTCATTTTTGTTCCACAGCTGAACACAGTAAAATTGAAATGCCAAAAATTAAAAAGGATTTTTTTGTCAAATAAATAGGGAGGAAGAGTTGTCAACGGGTGAAATTTTTTTTGGGTGAAATATGAACAAAATGAAAATGAGTGGGAGCAAACAAGATTAGACAAGAACGGTTGTGTCAAAGGTGGGAGGGAAGAGATGGAAGAGGCGAGAACAGCTGAAACTAAGCGTGTTTTGGTCCAATAACAGGCACAGTAAAAAATGATATTGTATTGAAATGCACTTTAAAGTTAGTAGCAGTTAGTTCCTAAAGATTTTATTCATGATCATCATTATTTCATGATTATTTCATGATCATGATTATTAAGTCGCCCAAAGTTGCCTATAGTCGTCCAAAGTTAATCGCTTTTTTTGTGAAGTCGCTCAAAGTCGCCTCCCATAACTTTGGATTTTGCTTAAATCGCCTATAGTCGCTGTTAGTCGCCCAAAGAAACGGCGACTTTAGGACCCGGAGTAGGCCTCCTTTCCGACTAGCGAGATTGTCATCTACTACTTATGAACAGCGAGCGCACTGTCGAGCTCTGACTTATAAGGAACTGACGAAGGTAAACTTTTCAGGATACCGAAACCGGTGTTCAAAATACTGTGTGTGGTCATACTGTCTGGCCGGACTCGTGTCTTACTGCAGATCTTTAACATACACAACAGTTCAGGTGTGTTTTCTATAAGATCCAACTTTAAATGCGAGCATACGAACGCATGACAATAAAAACCGCGTAGCACAGACCTCTAAGTCGGATGAAACTTAGCTACTAGTAGACTTTGAAGGTTTATGAAAAGAAACTCCCCTAGAAATACTACGTCCTCTAGAAATACTGCAAACGCTCGTGTAGACTGATTGAATAGTCAGTGGAACTAATACGAAATGCGTGCCTTGCCGAGACCTAGACAACATAAACTACCATTTCGTCATATCTTGAAGTAATGATGGTAAATTTAATCTTCAACATGCAAATCAGTCCGCAATTATCGCTTGTGTTTGGCTCAAGTTTTGATCGGGACCAGCTTGGGTACCAGTGACCATAGGGATTGCGAGGCCATTTTCCAACTAAATGTCTGAAATGTTACTGTACCTGGGCTTTTTATCACACTGTGATAAAGATTTAACTACTACTTTTTTTATGAAATGTCAGGGCGAACGACAGAGCGAAAATGACCTGCTTAGATCACTAAATTTCAAATAATAAGGTCAGGTTAACTCAAATAAGCTTGATTTTTTGCATACAAACTCCTTGCCTGATTAAAAACAAAATATCAAAAATGACTTTTTTCTAATGGATCCGTCTTTGAGATATTAGGCTTTCAACTTTGTTTTTTGTACCATTTTATGGGAGAATTAGTACTTTGATCAGGAATTCTGCAAACTTTATTCAATCATATCTAAAATTCAAATTCTTCAAATTTCTTAAAAATTGGAATTAAGCTTTTGGTCAAAGAAACTCTTTGTATACGGAATCTTGAGCTTATATATTAAAATATGGCGAAGTTAGACATTTCATTTTTGGTCATTTCCGCTCTGTCGGGGCGAACAGTGTTATTGAGGGAGAACAGAATGCATGGCAATTTTACATTTTTATATTTTCTATGCATTTTGGCATTTATTCTGTTAACAAAGCTTGCTATTTGTACACCACTTTGTTCACCATGCCATTAACGTTTTTTTACAAGTAGTAGCAGGTTTATGTAGCTCTCAAATAGCTCTCTTTGTCTTTTCTCAACTGAGCTGTTTCTCGGTAAAGCGCTTTTATTGTAGTCAAGGTTTGTGTTTAACCTTTTTGTCGATCTTTTATACTTGTTTCAAAAAATGTTCTCTAGGAAATCCATTTTTCATAGCTCGTGGAGTGTTATGGATACAAGTGATCCTTGTAAATACAACACAGTTTTCGCACTTGAAAGTACGATCTACCATCAAATGCATAAGTCTTCGGAACACCTAGTAGAGCGTGTTCTCTAAGCAAAGTGTTCCAACATTTTGCATTTGATTGTAGGTATTTTATAGATCAAGAATTCTACAGTGTTTCAACTCCAACACTTTTAGCGCGCTTTTAGGTTTTGGGAAGTTTGCTTGTTTTGTACAAAGTCCCATATAACACCGCGCGCTATGAAACATTGTTCCCAGTGTAACTATTCTTGGAACAAGTGTATGTGGGCGCGAAGGAAGAGTAGTAGTGTATATCTACCTAGTGTTCATTCTATTGCGGTATACAAACATATACTACAATTTCTGTGTTTGCTTGATGTCACCTCTTGGACAGTTTTGCACAACTTGAGCGAAGATTGTCAGCAGCTATTTTATTTAAGTAGAAACCAACTAGCATAGTAGCGTGAATGATAGTCGCTATCCCAATTGTGCCTGTTTCGCTCAATATTTAGCGTTGTACAATTCGTCTTCCCCACGTTCATTCGAAGATACTCCATCTACTTGCGATAGAAAAGCCGAAGTTCCAGCGATTACTTTCCGAAGTACCTCCGACGTTCCTAATGCTTACGGCGATGGTTTCGATGACTGAGCCGAAGGGCGTTTTTAAAGTACTTGTATTGATCAGCGACGTCTTCAAACATATTTGCAAGCCATGTTCTTTGCTGCTGATGGATGATCCGCCAGGGTGGAATCAAATGGACCACCTCTAGAAGTCCACGAAGATTTCGGACACGGTAGAGATGTGCGTCTGTGGAACTCGCTAAACCAACAATCTCTGCAATTCCTCTCAAATACTTCCCAACTGCCACCACAAATATCTCGATTCCCATGTTCTTGAGGCGAAATGCGTTGTACAGCGTTTTCTCTGCGTGTATATTGGACTGGCCGTCGGTGACGATAAGAATACGTTTGAAGCTGAATCGTCTGAAGCCGGTCTTCCTGTTGAGCCATAAGCGATTTCGGCAGAGATCGAGCGCCAGTTGAGTGTTGGTCATGCCAGGGGAATATGACGTACCTCCGAGGTACTTCATCGCGTCTAGGGGAGCCGTGAAATTAAACGTCACGTTAGCGCCTGTTGAAAATGTAATTCCGGCGTAGAGGGTGTCTTCTTTAGCGCGAGTAATGAGCGTTTGAAGTGCTAGAATGCCGTTTCTGTAGTCCTTCTTTCCAACAGAAGCGGAAGAGTCAAGAACAAAGACAACGTCATAGAAGATGTCATCTCCGATCGAACGCTTATTGATATCTTTGCGGTCCAGAAAATACTTCATAAATTTCCTTGCCGTTTCAAGTGCGGGAGGGATTACTTGATACCCTGAAATGAAAATATTTATGAAAGTGGACAAGTAGTATAGAACTGTAGTATAGTATTAAAGTGACTCCCACAAAACTAAACGCGTTTTTCAGATATTTTTTAACTCGCTCGCGTCGCGTCAAAAATGGTCGGATATTTTTGAGCTCTAGATATCTTAAACCTCGACTATCGGTGCTTTTAACTATTTGTTCGAATTTATTTTTAAGAGCCGCATTCGCTTATGTGAGCCGATATTATAACAGTGGTATTTTTACAAAAGTCCCTCTTGTGCGAAAAATCTTCGCGCGTTTTTTCTGAAACTTCGGATTTTGGGTCATTCGACCTTCGTTTTTATGTCATTCAAGTTTGATGAAAATTGTACGAGCGAAAATTGCAGTGCAAGATAGACCCAAAAAATGACCATGAAAGTGGAGTAATATCAAAGTGCTTTTATTAGACTGCCAATATAAATACGATTTATACGATTTACGAACTCAGCAATCCACTTTACCTTCTGAGTTTAAGTTCAAAGCTCCATAGCCGTAGTTTTAAAGACAGTTTTGCGATTGCCATTTATTCGGGAGCAGAAAAACGGTCGAAAAGATATAAAATTAAAAATAAAACAAATTGCTTTATTTCTTGAACATACGCGCGAAATATAAAACACAAGTGCTTGCCCCATTTAGTTTAGGCCCTTCTTGATAAGGTAGACTATCTAGTTTATCTCGATCGGCCCGAGTTTTAAAATGACAGACCAGATTCCAGAAGCGGTGATCAGCTTGCTACAAAAGAACCGTAATAATGAGTTCTGCCGGATTTCTCTCGGGTTCCTGTCGTAATTTGCATGCATTAAAGCAAAGATTCATCAATGGGCTGGTACGATTCTCACGTGCAAACTCATTCTTTTGCAACCAAACGATTCCTAAACAAAAAGCAACCGAGCAAAACCCGACAGAGCTCATTACAGTGTAAATTTTTGAGCAAACTACGGAAAGCGTTCTAATGTTTGTCCTCATTTCAAAACAAGAACCGTTCAAGATAAACTAAATATTCTACCTTGTCAAGGAGGGGCTAAACTCGATAGTACAGGCAACTGCGTTTTATTTTTTTGCGCGCAACTACAACAAATGAACGAATTTGTTGTGTTTTGATTTTTCTAGCTTTATAAATTTTTAGCTGCTCCTGAATAAAAAGTAATCGCGAATCTATCTGCAAAGCTATAACGGCCATGAAATCTCAGGAGGAGTAGTGGATTACTGAGTTCGTAAATCTTATAATTCGGATTTATATTGGCAGTTTAATAAGAGCAAATTGATATTGCTCCACTTTCATGGTCATTTATTGGCCTGATCTTGTACTTAGTCCGGTCAATTTAGCGTTTAACCTGGAAAAAATTGCAACATGGGATTTTTATACAGCAAATTCTCAGGAACATATGTGAGAAATACGTGTCCAAATTTTGTGAAAATCCGTTCGGGGGAAGTTGGTTAAATTTGGGGTTTTCCGTCTGCACGAAGGAAAGCCCGTTGTTTTCAGTGGCACTTAGACAATGAAAGCGAACAATTCGAATTGAGGGCTATAGACTGTAGGGCCGTAACTCGGTGTGATATTGAACGAGATATCGAGCAATGTATTTCTACTGCATAATGTGATTGCATAGATGTGAATTGTGTGTTTGTTTATAACCAATTCTGCAAAATAATAACTAAATAATCGTGCGTTTTGACAAATCCCATATGATCCTTGTATTTCCCGCGTGGTGATACACTAAAGTTCGAATATTATACGCAAAAAGGAATAAAATAAATAAACTGTTCATAGCCGTAACTCATCGCTCAGAAATTATTTGTTTCAACCGAAAAACCTTGTTAAATCTTCCCCGGTTTCATCTGTACAGTCTATAAGCATTCTCCCAGCTTCTGTGTTTTCAGTGTCTAAGTGCCGCCGAAAACAAAAGGCGCCCTTGACGTCGCCGGTAAAACCAAAAATTTAACCAACTTCCCCGGCCGGATTTCTACGATATTTGGATATGTTATTCCTACATATGTTTTTAACATTTAGTACCAAAAATTTATCATGTTGCAATTTTTTCCAGGTTCGGGTTTTTTTCGGGCTAATTTGACCGGACTACTACTATTTTCGCTCGTATAATTTTCTTCAAACTTGAATGACAAAAAAACAAAGGTCGAATGATCCCAAATCCAAAGTTTCAGAAAAAAACGCGCGAAGATTTTTCGCACAAGAGGGACTTTTGTAAAAATACCACTGTTAGAATATCGGCTCGCATAAGCAAATGCGGCTCTTAAAAATAAATTCGAACAAATAGTTAAAAGCACCAATAGTCGAGGTATAACATATTCAGAGCTCAAAAATATCCGACAATTTTTGACGCGACGCGAGCGAGTTAAAAAATTTCTGAAAATCGCGTTTAGTTTTGTGGGAGTCACCTTGAATACTCAAGCGTATTTCTTTAGACTTTTGACGGGGTGCTCAGCTTTAATTTTTTATGAGATTTCTCCAAACACTTGTATATTGCACGGGTTTCGTACATTACCTCGTGATTGGCTGAACCGTTTTTCCTAACCATTACAACTCTACATCTGGAGTACACAATTAGTTGACTTAACGTGCGTCGAGCACATTTTGCTACAATCAGGGTATGCTTATCGTATAGAATAAATTAACCCAAAATCAACCCTAGCAATTCGACCACTTGTAAGTCCTCCGGTAAGAGGTCTATGTAATCACGACATATGTAATTGATAGTGCAGTCAATGTAGAACCGTTGCTACAATAATCCAAGCTTCACGCATCTAATAAAATGACTGGGAAACAAAGCGCTTTGTATGCAAATTAATCATGCCAAAAATCGTGAAATTCATCGCTTTACCTTTTGGATTTTGGATATGTTTTTAAATTCATTTTTCCAACATTTTGATGCTCAAATTCCCATGTTTTAATATTTTCACGATTCAATCATAACTTGATTGGACTATGAAGTTGACTCTCCTAGATCAAAGGACTCTCCAAAGGACTCTCCATAAAAAACTACATTCTTATAACGCACATCTATACCAATATCTAAAATAAATACATACATACAAATTCATCATATAATTTTGCAGAATCCGAAAGAAATAATATCTGAGAAATAATAACATACAAGCTTGTGTGTTTTGGATGTTCTGCCCATTTTATTTGAGCAGACTCTCGATCCTGCTTGTAAGCAGGTCAACCCGATATTTTATATACTACACTCGGCTGAAACCTCGTGCAGTATTTGATCAATTTCTCGTTCATTGTACTACCGTAGCAGCGTGTGCGTGTATTTGTTAGCAAAACACGAAATAAAAGCCTTCAACCCATGACAACCTGGCACGGCCTCCCTATGATATATATAAGGCGCGCGAATTAAAAATAATCGGAGGATAGCCTTTTTAGAGTGGTCATACAGATAAGGTTACCTTTATTCGACTGTTACTTTTATGTTATTTCCCCCTCTAACTTGGTTCTACAAGTAGGTTCGTGAATGTTCGATAGTGGATCCTAGTCACTACTATTCTTATCGTGTTGATGCCCAGACACCAGTGCAGAGGAGTCATTAATAGGAAACATGATAACCAGCATGTTTTGTATGTTGTCTGCACCTCTGTAGTGGCTTTTAAAAAGGTTTTCTGTTTTTGGTCCACTTTTTCTACTCAGCTCACCGGGAGTGTAAATGTTTAGCCTGAAATAACGTTTCTACCTGTCATTATTTAACTCCTTTATTGGAGAAGCATTGACTCCAAAGCAGCAGCTGCATTTAGAGTAGCCCTTGAATTAGTTACAAGGATTAGAATCACTCATCGGGATTGAGTAAATTCATTGCGTCAGTTGTTATTTCTATAATATTATTTTAGTGGGCCTCCAGTGATTATCAGTAGACTCTGCTTCCCTGCACGCAAAGGGTGACCCATGAAGAGAGCACTAGTTTGTTTCAATTCAACTGATAGCAGCCATCCGACGAATGAAAAGAAGCCTTTAACTGCTATCAATAACAAATTGGCTTTGTCTCAACAGATACAAATAGTATCATTTCGCCATTGATTGATTTAGACACAATTAGTATTAGGGAGAATGGCTATAATTAAAAGGCTGAGCACATTCAGAATGGAAATTTCTTCAGACCCATATCTACAACGTGTAGAATGTTCTACACAAGAACGCCAACATTGCTTGCAAGCTTGCCAGGTATGCGTTGTAAGATAAGCTGGATTCACGCAGTTGCTTTATTAAAATACATTTAACTTTTCCTCAACAGCGAATCAAATCGGTTGTGAATAAGGGCAAAGTTCTTGCGTTGTCTAATAATTACAATCCGTGTCTTGAAGCCATGTCTATAATTATGGTCCATCTGCACTTCTAGTTTCGACTGGAACACACATCTTTTGAACCCGAATTATTTTTTAAATCGACAATTATTTCCGCAATTTACATTAGCATGTCTAAAAACCTGCAAGAACCTGCATACCCCAATTATGGGAGACAGACGTGTTTGTTTAAGTGCAGGCTTTATTTTTGTGTCGCACAAACCGACTGTTTCTTGCCCCTCAAAGCTTGGAGATTGTTCACGAGTTCGCTTGAATTAAACAGCGGCATTTCGCAGCAAAGTTCGCGAACATACTTTACCATCATTAAAACGCACTTACTGTCATAATAATTTCTTTCAAACCACTCCTTCCTCTCCCAAATGTAGCAGTATGATGGTGATAGGAACAGAAACTGTGCTACCACAAAAACCCAAACTCTGGCCATTTCTGTGCTTTGTTAAAGATGTTAGTGGTGATTGCTTGCGCTCGAGAGACTTTATCGGCTTGGAGACAAGATCTGCGCGTGCGTCTGGCAACACGATACTACCGACTCGTCTTATGTAGTACCCTCTAGGCAAAGGACACTCCGCACGAGGTCATGGGTAGCTCTTGGTGAGATTTCTCGCTAGGTATGGACGGTATGCTACGCGGGCGTAATGTCTGTTTACTGTGCGGCATCTTCAACCGGGCCACCTTGGAAGAAGTGGGCCAATCAAAAAGCCAGTACAGAACAAAAGATCTTGACTTTCTGGATATCCAAAAGACATCGAAAGGTTCAATTTTCTCTTTAAAATCGAGAAAATTAATATGACTCGAAATGGCCTGGAAACACGACGATTTTGTCAAAATATTCTTACAGTGAAAGGTGACGCAATAAACTTGTCAATAACAAATATACTCAAATAGAATTGATCGAGACGTGAAAAGTTTCACCATAACAGGCAACATCTATATCCTTTTTAGGAGGAAGCGGTAGCGCCCCACGCAAGACTGCCTAGATATAATTCGTAGGGCGTAGGAAGTAGATATCACGAGGAAAGTGCGGTAATTAATCTGATTATCAGCTAGTGCTTGTCTGTGGGACCTCTCAATAATAATGCCATTACACATTACAGGCTTTCTACATTATCCTTGGCCATTTACCAGGCTATGTAAGTAAAGTCACTAGAAAAGGACCGCAATCGTCAACAACGAAGAAATTCTAATGGATCGTCCACTCGTTTCCTTAACATAAGCGATTTCTAGCTTCCTGAATACTGCTCGCGATAATTGTTTTCCTATTAGATCCTATTGACTTCCGACTAATATGGGATGGGATTTGTTGGTTCTGTTCTCTCGATCTCTGTGTCTTATGCGTTGTTCATACCCAAACAGCTGCGAAAACAGTGTGTGCTAGTTTGTTGATCCAAACAGAACTACCCTTCCTCTTCAATAAAAGCGCTAATTCGGAATGAATTCTCATAACATTTGTTGTTTAATTACGTGAAAATCCGATACTCTTACACGAACAACTAGTTTTGCACCCAAACTTGTCGCATCTGAGCCGTGTTCAAGCAGTACATTTGGGAAAGGGGTGTTAAACATCAGCATAGAACGTAATTTCTCCTGCCCTTCATACCGTCCGTTTCCCTGGAGACAGGCAGGTTCTTCAATGCTTTTTTTCATACAATAGTTAGATGTTTTATATTTTTATCATGTATTTTTCCTGGCAAAATCAATCTAAAACTGAACTCTCAGACTGTCATTCGTTGGAGAGAAGTTGTCACTGTTCCGGTGCTTTAGACAGAACAGCCAAAACCTTACTTCATCTGCTGCGTGTTCGGCTTTGCGGTTTCTTGTGTTATAGGTGTAAGCTTTGTACTTACTCACTATCTTATATGATGGGGCATCAATACCAACACTCTACAGATTCCTTTGTGCTTCAGCTTTACAAGTCAGCGGTTTCCACGCCTTTGTTTTTCCAGTTCTGAAATGTTGCTTGTTGTGTTGCATCCGGTCGGAGATACATTTTTGGACATGTATAGGACTTGACATGTGGATAGCTGTGGTGTCCACCGCTCGGAAAAATGTCCAACGATGGTTAGTTGGCCAAATGTGTGTATTTGCATGATATTCTTTTGTTTTCACAATAGCCGCTTTTATGAATATTGGCCTGCCATCTTTGCTGAAAGTCGATGTATAGCAGTATATTGTGCTTTGCGTTATGTAATTTGCGGGATTAAATGTCACGCAAGTGGCCGTATATCTCCAAACGATTGTGTCACTTTCTTGCCTCCTTCCAGCAAACCCAGCCGCCGCGATTTTATGATCACTGAGTTTATAACCGAGAAAAAGCCGTGGATATTTATAGACTGAACAGAAACAAAGCAATGCATTTATGGACAGATCGAGTGACAGACCTAGTTGTTTTTGGAACGGTTTTACCGCTAAAGTTGTAACGCTTTTGTTTTTCTAGCCAATCAAATTCGTTTTATTGGTCGCTTTATAGACGCCTGTCATTTACAACCGATATGCACGTGCAAGCATTGAGTCCTTTAATTAAGCATGTTGTTCTCTGCTATTGTTCTAATATACGTGACCGCAGCGGCATAGAAACAATACTAAATAACAATCTAAAAATAGCTAGGTCTGTCAAAACGCCTTATGAAGAATGTACTATTTATGAGCCCCTGCTGTAGATAATTTGCACTCAGTCACCCGAAATTCCACCAAATTCGGCTCACAAGTACTAAACATCATGGTCTTCACCACTATCCTACTCATTTTGTCAGATTTTGAGAGGAACCTTTTTTTTGATATAAAAAAACTTTAGTCGGCGGTTCTTCTCCGGTTCTTGTCATCGCATTTAGCATCAGTTCTAGCATTATTTTGGTAGACATCGTATTGTCGCGAATGCAAGACCTTTACTCTCAAACTTTCTCCTCGATATCACAATCACGCCTTCAAGATTTGGCCCAAACTCTACTCAAATTACTGTCACATGTTTACTTTCACCTGATTGGCTGAAGATGGCATCGCCTGTTTGTAGTAGTCACGCAATGTCACCTATGAACGACATAATTAATTAATACGCCTAAATGCGGCCTATGATTGGCTAGACAACCGTAACTTAACAGTTTTGACACGCTCCCCTGTTCATCAGCGCTGCTGAATGAACACGACATAAAATTCAGTTACTGAATACATATCCCGCAGAATGTAAAAGTTTGCGTCCTATAGTGATAAACAATGTATGTTATTTCCAAGTTCCAGCAAACTGTTCTTAACATACTGTCTCTAGCCCTCCTCCTGCATCGGGTAGAATGGCGTCATTGAGCTTAATTGCATCTCATTACATGGCGGCAAAATTCAAATTTGCATTCATTATATGCGACTTCGCAGTGCTTACCTCCCCTTATGACTCCGTCACCTCCCACAATATGTTCTTCGAAAACACCAAGAGCCCACTTGCTGCGGTTACGTTCTTCAGACTTGATAATGACAATACCTTCTATCTTGGCACTACGATGCTGCTCTCGCAACCCTCGAAGATACTCTTTGGTCCATCGAGACCACATAACATCCTTGCATTTCGGTAAGTGCTTGGCACGCTTTCGAAGCTCGCAGTTATCAGTGTGATGTGCTTCCAACTCCGGAAAGGTGTTGTTGTTGGTGAACAATAGCGCGTTTGGTGTCAGCAGCGGAAGTTGGAGGTCATCATCTACATGCCTGCCGTTCAGAGCTATTTACACATATAGCAACACCTCAGACAACTCTCCCCAGTAAAGCATCCCTCCAATGTTCTTGTAAAGGAATGCCTTGATTAGGCCAATGAGACGCTAAAAAACAGGCTTCCCATCAGGGGCTCGACTTACAATTGTAGATTAAACGTCCACAGGTGATGGCGTATTGAGCTAGAAAATCATGTACTAGCTCGTCCTTAACTGTCTTGAGCCATCGCGATGCTCCTACAAAAGTGCTGCCATTGTCAGAGTTCACCTTTCTCTGACGACCCCTCCTCGCAATAAACCTCTTGAAACTCAATAAGAAATCAGAGTTCTCGAGAGATGGTAGGAGCTCCATATGTATTGCTCGTGTGAGACTGAATGAATAGAGCAGGATGTATGCTTTCACCTGCTCCTTCTTACTGATACGATACTCAAGGGGCCCCGCATAATATTACCGCAAAGAGCCGAGACCCTTCAGTCCGATCAGATCGTAAAGGTGCCATTGGAGGGTTCTGGATATGCCACTGCCCGCTTGCATCCAGCACATCCAGCACATGGGATCCAAAACCGTTCACGTATTTTGGACATGGTCAGGCCCACATCCCCGTGCAAGAACCGAATCACCGGGTATGTATACTGCGTAATCTCCTTGAACCTTCCCGCAACACACCAACAGACCATTTCGGTCGTGTAAGTTGAGCTTTAAGGGTGTTCGGAAGTTTGGTTGCTAAGTTACGTTTCGTTGCTAGCAAAGATTGCGTGACTTCGGCGGCAGTCTTTTCTCAAAATCAAAGAACAAGATGGTTTTATTTCCAACATATTTTCATTCTGGAGGAATGATTTTTCTAAAGTAACTTCATTTTCCTAAAGTTTATTTCATTATTTTGGTTTAATGTAGAAAAAAACGTTTATTTTCATTGTCAAAACAATTGAAAACCATAGTTTTGTTGGAGCGATTTGCCGTGACTTGTTGTCTAAGTGCAAACTATAGCGCGGGATTTGTAAAATGTCGCCACTGGAAACTGCACGAAATTCCGCTGAAGTACCAAAAATTTTGGCCAAACTAGCATCAAATATATATCTTCTATCATTGTTGTATCTATTGCATTTCAGTTTTTCTCGAGTTCTTTACTTTTTGTAACTTTTCTGAAGAAAAAATGTCGTTGGCTACTTTGACAAAAATTAACCATTTTGAAAAGTAATTAGCAACTCTGTATAGTAGAAAATCATACCATGCTAGGAAATCATACCGTTATTGTTTCTACGGCGTTAAAGAAGAAAGAAACAGTCTAAAATGCTTAAATTGTAGGTTTGTTCAGCCTACGAACTTGCAGTCTCTCGAGTGAAGGTTTATATAAAACCCTGGTAAGGTCTTGGGCTAGAAAACAGAAGGTACCGAGTTCAAACCCTGCTTGCGTTTCGTTTTCTTTTTCGACTTTTTTGCTTTTTGCGTTTTGAACTTTCTTTTTCGCTTCTTAAACAATGTTACGATGTATTTCTCTTCCATTGCTTGCTTGATTTCTATTTTCTGGTGAAAATAAAATATAAATTTGTTTTACACTTTCTTGGTAACCAAGCCTCCTAGCGCATCAATTCGTGTTTCTTTAAAACACTAATTCTCCCGCGAATCTTAATATTTCGCAAATATTTTAAAGCAAATCGATAGAAAAGCATATTGTTCACAAAGTTAAGTATGGATTTGCATTTAGGATAAAAATTGCGAAAGTTATAGCCAAAAAAAACGACTTTATGAACTCGTCATTTCCTTATTTTAAATCGAAATTGCAAATCCATACTTAACTTTATGAAGATGCTCATGAAAAATATATCTATAGCAAAAAATATTCGAAAAACGTCTATTTGAAGTCAAATTAGTCTTTTTTCTACTCCCGGTCACGTGACCATGGGCGTGGTCCGATGACGTCATTGTTGGTATTGTTGTCCTTTGATGATGTCATGGCGCAAAATTGGTCATGATTGAGTAAAGTGTCGCCGAATTAGAGCTGTTTCAAATTTCCCTAGCAACCAAGCTTCCGAACACCCTTAACTTATCTTCTTCAGCCCAAGTCCCTCTCTGCTGGGCTCGTCTGATCCAGAAATGGACCAGAAATGATCTCGTCCGATGACAGAGGGCCAACAGAGGGCTTGCTTGCCGCTCCGACTTCCGGATTCTGGCGTTATATATGAATATATGGATCCACGATGAGACTCTCGTGGTTCTCCAGTAAGTTGATCTGTCCAGCAACTCCGACTTCCGGGTTCTGGCGTTATGTATAAATCTATGGATCCATGACGAGACTCTCATGGTTTTCCAGTAAGTTGATCTGTCCAGCAACACCGACTTCCGGGTTCTGGCGTTATGTATGAATCTATGGATCCATGACGAGACTCTCATGGTTCTCCAGTAAGTTGATCTGTCCAGCAACTCATCGAATGCATCTCTCTTCTCCTTAACTCCCTTTGCAGAAACCTCTTTTGGTGGCTTAGTTTCTGCATCCGACTCTGGTGTGGTCACTAGCACTGGGGGCCATTCGGCAGGTGTACTTAACCATGGAAGACCATTCCACCACAGATCGTTCTCACTTACCAGTGGACATCCCTGGGGGGCATCCAAGCAATCATCCAGAGAAGGTCCGTTACGGGTACCCCTTGCTGACGCGTCGTAGACGATACGTAAAGCCATTCTCCTTTATTATCGGCTTACGTGGGATATAGAATTCCCGCTCTTCCGCAGGCTCCTCCGCCAACTCGACAATTCCATTCTCAATTTGTTCTTGAATGACACCATGTGCATCAAACATCCCCTCTCGCTTGAGGTTATGCACCAGTGTTTCGAGGCGCTTGAGACTTCCCCCCTTGGTGTTGGGCAAGGGGGGTGACCCCCTTTCAGCGTAGCCCGGTTTCATACGATGCATCTGGGCTGCAGTTGTTCCAAAAATTCCGTATGCACAACAACCTGATCTCCAGTGTTGGTTTCTTGGATGCCGAGGACATTCAGTTGACACAGTTCCTCGTATTCACTTATGGCTGTCTGACTCAGAGACATATTCTCCTATTCACCTCAACTCCGGCACTCATGATAGTCCACCCAAACCGCGTCTTTTCTGCGACAGGGTATCCCATAGCTCCTGCATGTTGGCATCCGGAGGTCTTAATCTTGGTGTATTCGTTAGCACCCAATATGATACGAATTTGGAGCTCTGACTTGGTTGCTGTGTCCTCCACTCATAGTAACACCCTGCAAGTAAGGGTAGTTCTCTACCAGTGCGACAGAGCGGAAATGAGCTGCTTAAATCACTAAATTTCAAATAGTAAGGACAGGTTAACTCAGATAAGCTTGATTTTTTGTATACAGACTCCTTATCTGATTCAAAACAAAATAAAAAAATGCCTTTTTTTCTAATGGATCCGTCTTTGAGATATTAGCCTTTAAACTTTGGTTTTTGTACCATTTTATGGGAGAATCAGTACTTTGATCAGGAATTATGCACATTTTGTTCAATCATATCTAAAATTCATACTCTTCAAATTTCTTAAAAATTTGGAATTAAGCTTTTGGTCAAAGGAACTCTTTGTATACGAAATCTTGAGCTTATATCTTGAAATATGGCAAAGTTAGTCATTTCATTTTTGGTCATTTCCGCTCTGTCGGGGCGAACAGTGTTATTGAGGGAGAACAGAATGCATGGCAATTTTACATTTTTATATTTTCTATGCATTTTGGCATTTATTCTGTTAACAAAGCTTGCTATTTGTACACCACTTTGTTCACCATGCCATTAACGTTATTTACAAGTTGTAGCAGGTTTATGTAGCTCTCAAATAGCTCTCTTTGTCTTTTCTCAACTGACCTGTTTCTCGGTAAAGCGCTTTTTATTGTAGTCAAGGTTTATGTTTTACCTTTTTGTCGATCTTTTATACTTGTTTCAAAAAATGTTCTCTAGGAAATCCATTTTTCATAGCTCGTGGAGTGTTATGGGGACAAGTGATCCTTGTAAATACAACACAGTTTTCGCACTTGAAAGTACGATCTACCATCAAATGCATAAGTCTTTGGAACACCTAGTAGAGCGTGTTCTCTCCGCAAAGTGTTCCAACATTTTGCATTTGATTGTAGGTATTTATATTTTTGGCCTTTCCGCTCCGTCTACCAGTGCAGGATAATTAACAATTATTCCTCGAGCCCGAATAGGCTCTGAGTCGGCCTCATGGGCTATTGACACAGAGGCCATGAGGGGCGAGAGGAATAATTGTTTCTGTCAAATCACACTAGTAGGTCAATTTGTGTAGCCAAAAACGTTTTCTGGTCTGGTCATTTGCCATTTTCTGGCTTTCAAATCGGACACTTTTCGCTACTAGTAGGCTACAGAACGCAGCATTGACAATAGACCACTAGTGTGATTTGACTAATTAGGGTTATCCAGGGTTAAAAGCTATTTACGATTCACTTGAATAACATTCACTGTAGCACACAAGTGTTGCCAGTATCACATCATGGTCACATGATAGTTGTCTGTGCGCTTTGTCACAAGTCCCACAATAGTCTTGATACTACGTGTAACTGCGTTCTCGGGCTTTATTCCGAGACAATCAACAAGAAATCCCGAAATGTATAAACGTGTTGATCCTGTGTCCAGGAGTGCTCTGCACATAACTCCATTCACCTTTACTACCACAACAGGGTGACAGACCTTTTCCCCCTCTTCTGTAGCAGACATAGCTGCAGAGACACTCAGTTCTCTATCGCAGTGTGATCTCTTGCCTTGCACTTTCCACAGGGCTCTTTACTGCGCCATAAATCCGCCCTGTGACTCCTTCGAGTACAATTAAAGCAAAGTTTACGATCCCTCAAATATTTCTTGCAGTCATCAACACATTGTCATTCACTGATCTGAGGCTTGCATCATTACAGTATACACAGCTTCGAGGCAGAAGATTGTGGTCTTGGGCAGCAAAACAGGAACAGTGTTTGTTTCAGGGTGGATTGGAGTCCATTCATGGAGAGCCACTAACAATTGATGGAAACCCCATGAGTGCCAGGCTGGTTTCTCCCTCACTAGGTCAGTTTGTCTAAGACGCCCCTGACCACCGAGCAACATTCTGATGTTTTTTCCAATGTCTCCAGGGATTGAACATTGAATTGTAGCGTGTGGTAAAAGGCGTTCATTTTCCCTGCGTTGGAGCCATGGATCACGGGTAATCCTTGGATGTTTCCCACATGATCTCACTGGTCTTCCCATATGTTGTTATTAAAATGTTGTTGGCACCTTCGTAGCCCTCGGTATAGGCCAATTCCAGCTGACGTCATTGTTTACATATTTTTCTCTTTAGACGTTTCGACGAGGCTACAAAATGATAAGATCTGAATATCAATAAAAGGTGACAATTTAGATATAGCCAGAAAAATTGAACTCGATATCTTGTATTGTAAGCGCGTGATGCGAAGCTCAATTTACAAAAAATGTATGGAGTAATGAGTACTTTGACCTCCAGTTATTCAAGTATAATTTTAAGAACCGCAATTAATCTTGAAAACATGCCGAAAACAAGTGAGTGATGAAATAATATCCTGCAAATTGTAATAAACTAGTTCTGATGGATTTGTATTATAGTTTAAAGGCTTTTTAAGGTGACTCCCACAAAATGAAACAAAAAAAATCTCTGACCCCGACCTGCTCCCAGTCTGACCTGGATAGCTCAGCTGGTTAGAGCATCGGATGTACAATTCTGAAGGTCGTGGGTTCGCATCCCTCTCGGGGTCAGAGATTTTTTCTCTTTCTCCGCTTACTAGGGCTAACGCTCAGAAGCACACATGGGACAATTTCATTAGCACGTTAGCTTTCACACAAGGTTAATTCCTTATCTCCACTCTGTTAGATATACCATGGTGTGCTAAGGAGTAGGGTAAATATTTATTTTAATTTCTGTAACAGGTCAAACAGTAGCAGTTTAGATGCCCCCATTATCCTTTGCGTTTCAAACTTATAGGCTTTTGGGTGACAACTCTTCCCGAAAACGGTATATGTTAAACCTCGACTATTGGTGCTTTTGACTATTTGTTTTGTCCACATTTTCTGCAAATCAAACTTCGCGCCGCGCGCTTGTTTTACACGATATCGAGCTGTGATTTTCTACTTATATTCCAATTTGTCAATTTTTATTGATATTGAGAACCGATGCTTTTGCAGCGGCGTTGGAATGCCTGATGCTGGTTGATGCTTATGCAAATTAGTCAAAACGTAAACAATGGAACTCGTCTATTGAAAGGCAAACCGTCGATTGTCTTCCGGAAATGCGGGTCTTTCAAAAAGGATAATTTAGTAATAGATGAGATACTTCACGTTCGGTTTGTTTTGATTCTCCGTACTTGCCTGCTGCGGATTCCCTTGTGTTTCGCTTGTATACTTGGCTCATAGTTCCAGCTGTTCCTTTTCAATTTTCAGTTGCTGCTCGCGCTGACGAGCTATCAACTGGTCCTTGTTCCAGTACCAAACAAAAAGGGCCTACAATAATGTACTTCTTTACAAAAATTATAACACACCTTTTGCTCGAAGGTACTTTGTCTAGTATCAAGAGCTAGCAACTGGTCGAGGATCGAAATACGCCTCAATTCCTGTTAAATGATCTCTAAGCATAGAATTACCTGTGTGGATATTCTTGGACAATTCTTGATCCACTTCTGTTCTTACTTTATATTAATGATCTACCAATTTGGCTACTGCATTCCCAGCCAAGGATGTTTGCCGATGACAACAGCATAACGTTTGTTAGTAACGACCTGAGTGCCATCAATTCGCATGTGAATGAGGACCTAGACATAATTAACACCTGGGTAGCAGCGAATAGGTTGACGTTAAATATGACTAAAATATGACTGAATTCCTGCCCATCAGCTCTAGAGGCAAAGATTGGGAAATCTGCGTGGCTCCCTTGAACTCGCTATTGATGACATTGTTTATCCGGCAAATAACTTGGCGTTATGATTGATAAAACCAACGAAAACGAGAATGCAATCTTACAGTTGATAATGACCACAGGTAGCCCAATGGGAGGTCATGCAGAGCGTTACGGGGATTACCAAAAACATATTAATAGCTGCAAATGTAGCATTCCCCTGGAGAAACAGACTAATCTACTCCTATGCTGCTTATATCATGATATTTGCTTGTCATCACTGTACATTATAGGACACCTATAATTAGCATTCAGCAGATTTTGTGCGGAGATCTTAAGAAAGCGTTGAGATAAGAGAATTGAGATATCAGTTATCAGCTCCTCAACCTTCCCAAGATCCCAGAGATGTCTACGCACATTATCGTCGTGAATAATGACAATATCACCTACTTGTATAGAAGGGGTAGTGGTGGTATCATCTCTCTGTGGATGAGCATTTCTCAACTCGAGTAGATATTCCCTTTTCCATCGTTGCCACAGATGTTCCTTCAGTTTTGTGATATGTGCTGCCTTACGTCTGAGGTCTCCTCCATCTGTCGTCTTCTCATTTCCTACTTGGGTGTCAGGGTCTGGAATTGTCAATAGCCTCCTTCCATGCATTCAGCGGGATGGAGTAAGCGGCTCATCTACATCCTCTTTGATATCCGTGGGTTGTGTTGTGTTCTCCCAAGTCTTCAGCCATGGTGGCCCTGGAAGCCACATGCTGTCTCTCAGAGCACTAGGGTAAGATCCGCGCAAAGCTATATCTGCAGGGTTCTCTTCACTTCTACAATGCGACCACATGTTAGGTGGTGTTAGGGTACGTATCTCAATCACTCGATTCTGGACAAGTTGCTTCCATTCTTTGGTGACTCCTAGTATCCAATATAATGAACCTTAGAGTCTGTCCAGCACTTAATGTAAGATATCTCTACCGTGGTAGAAAGTGCCCTTTTGACATGGGTTATCAATCTTAAGAGCAGACAGTAGTTCTAATCTAGGTATGGTCTGTCCAGCCAATGGTGCAGCTCTTGCCTTTGACATAACTAATCTCACATGAACCTCATTTGCTGTCCCAATTCGCAAGTAAACCACAGCACCAAACGCACTAACTGAGGCATCACAAAATCCGTGTAGACTTACAGATATTATTTCTTCATTGATTCCTTCAAAATAGTTACGAGATACTCTTGTCGGCTCACATTCTTTTCATTCTAGTAGAATCTTATGTAAAGCATTCCTTGAATTATTATCTAGAGCCTCATCCCATCCTAGTTTCTGTTGACAAAGTTTCTGACAAAACAGCTTTAGCTTTAGAGTTACTGGATTTATTATTCCAAGCGGATCATAAATACTAGAGGTTATACTCACGACATCTCGTTTTGTCAGTATGTCAGGAAGTGGTTTGTCAAGGAACTGCTTTATGTCAATAATCAGGTCATCTTCTTCCTTGTCCCACTGTACACCCAGTACTTTCTCAGCAGAATTTCCTACAATGTTAGGACCTACCATGCGCTTGGTGTAGGTTTCATTTTCCTTGACAACCATCTTAGGTGGTACTGCTTCCATGCCCTCAGCGGTGTCAGCGTTGTTCTCAAACAACTTCTCATTCTCATCGATTTGCTGCTGAAGCTGTTTTGAATTAGATGCAAACTTTCTTAGGTTCAATCCACCCTCCTTTAGTCTCACTCTGGCCTTCATGTAAAACTGGTAGGCTTGTTCTTCATCAATTTCCCTAGTGATAACATCATCTACATAAACAGAGTCCAGGAATTTCAAATTCTGGATCGTAACTCTCATACTGCAAGATATGATGCTTCAGAGTAGCATTAAGTAAGAATGGGCTACACGATAATCCAAATGGGACTCATCGATGGCAAAACTCATAACAGTAATGTTTGGTTGTTCCCTAAATGGATCATCAAACCATAGAAAACGTACAGCATCACAGTCATCTTCAGTTATAGAAATCATGTGAAAGGCTTTCTCAATGTCCCCCACCATCACAGTGTTATAACTACGAAATCTGAATAGAATGTCTGTGTCTGCAATGTTCTGTGTTAATGGTGGTCCAGTGTATAAGCAATCATTGAGAGAGGGGAAACCCTTCTTGGCAGATGCGTCATAGACAGGTCTTACCTTGCTAGTTTCTCTATCGTGACGAATAACTGGTCTATGTGCGAGGTAGTGGACCTCACCAACTACACCATTCTCGGGTTCCACCACTTCTTCTACGATACCTCTGTTAAGCTGTTCTCGAATAGTGGCATCATACTCCCTCAGTATCTCCGGGTCTTGCTTCAGTCGTTTGTGTAAGGCCATCAACCTCTTGTGACTCTGCTCATAGTTGTCTGGTAGAATAGGGTGTGGTTCCCTCCATGGTAGGCTGACATGGTATCTACCCTGTTTCCTGGAAATAGACTGTTCAAAAACATATCATAAACAGAGCTCTTATCTGGTAGTATCCCAAGGGACTCTAACTCCCATATTCTCTCTAAATCACTATCAAGTGTGTTGTCATGGCAACTAACTTCACATTTCAGAACATGAGTAGAGCTCAAGTTGGTCGACACATGTGTTGGGGTTTCTGATTCGATAGGCCCTGACAGTACCCACCCAAGCTTGGTTTGGATAGCTGTTGGCCCTGCTACCCCTCTAATAATATCTCCTGTCACTAAGTTCCAGTATGTGTCTGCGCCAATCAACAAATCAATTGTTGCCATTCCATCACAATCATCTGCTAGCTTCAAAGGAGTTAAATGGGGATATTGCTTCAGTGCTTCAACAACATACTGGCCCTGGATGGGGGAGCTTATGATTGGTACCCCTATGGCTTGGATTTCTATGTCCCTCCCCCAATCTATGGTTATGTTAACAGGGAATATCTCAGAGGTTGATGAAGTTCCCTTGTCTGTTCCAAATGGGTTGATGGTCAAATTTTCCTTGTGAGAGCTGGACAATTCTAGTTCTGTTGCTACATTGTTCCTTATATACGATCGTTGACTCCCCCCATCTAGAATTATTCTCACACACTTTCTATTCTTGGGTTCACCTGGTTTGCAGATTACTCCCTTAGCCGTTTGTAAAAGGATGCTATTTTGAGTGTCGTTTCACATTGTTGCAGTCCCCACTCCTTTATCACACTTAGATTTTTCTTTCTCTTCATTAGGGTTTGCACTACTTCCCCTTGCCTTCTCATGGGCTGGGTTTTGGGTTTCTGTCTGACAAATACTGCTGTGGTGTCTTTGTTTGCACTTGTTACAAGAAAATTTGGATTTGCAAAACCTTTTGATATGCCCTGTGCGAAGACAATTAAAGCACCATCCACTTTCCGCTAATATTTCAACCCGTTTTGTTGTACTTGTAACTACAGGGCATTGGTATGATGAATGAGTTTGGTTGCAATATACACATTTTGGACCCCCGGTTCCCGTGGTTAAAGCAGATGATGTTGGCTGCCCTCTTGTAGCAGGAGGTTCATGGTTTCCCCCTTTCTTGCATGCCCCTGAATTGCTATTGTCTATAGCTACATAATCACACCTCTCCCGCGCATCTATTTCATCTTGAGTTGTTTAAGTACTGAAACAAAACGCCAATGTTCCTTTTCAACTTTGCTGCAAATGTCTAGTCTTATTTCTCTTGGAATTTTGTTCAGAAGTAGGGGTAGAAGTAATTCTCCATACATATCTGGTGTGCGCCCTAAAGCTTGTAGTGACCGGACATGGGACTCTACATCATCGCCGTAACTCTTTTAGCTTAGTTGCTTTGTCGACAGCTGGTAAATTCACTAAGCATCCATGTGACTGCTTATGATCTTTTGGGGATCTTCAAAGCGCTCTTTTAGAAGATTAATAGCTATATCATAATTTACCCCGGTCACTGAAAGTCCGCTTAAGCATGAAGCTGCAGAGCCCTTCAGGGATCCCTTGAGATATGCAAATTTGACAGGGGAAATGCTATCATTGGAGTGGACAATAGATTCAAAATTATCCCAGAAACAGCGCCATTCTCTAGCTTCTCCGCTAAATTTAGGTATTTCTAGCTTCGGGAGTTTTGCTCTCGTTTCGTGTGTACTACTACTGCCATGGCTACTCGTCATACTAGTGTTGAGAGCTCCTGAGTTTTCAGTCATAGGTGAGATTTGGGTGAAATTCAATTGTTCTTCAATTGCTACCAAAACAAGTTCGAGTTGGTCCCTGAACTCCGACGTTTCACCGATTTTCGCTTCGATATCGCCTTCATCTAGTTTTTGCAAGATTTCGTTGTCTAGGATGTCGATAACTTCACCCTTCCGCTTCAAAGTTTCTTGGATTTGTTTAAGTTTCTGTCTCTGATCGGGGTTTTCTTTCACGAAAACATCTATAAGAGTTTTAGATTCAACGACTACTTTAGCTACGTGGGCCTTGTGGCCAGCTCTGGTTTTCTTTAGCTTGGAGATATCCATTCTAATTGATTAGATCTTACTTGTTTTTATCCTGGCTTGGACTTGAGTTGCACGTGTCGCCTGTCTTGAATGAAGGTGACTCGAGTTTGTTTGTGTGTTCACGCGTCCCAGATTGAAGACTGTTCGTCTTGCCAAAGTTAGATAGCTTTCCGTGATTTTGTTCCCATCCAGACTCCGAAGGACCATGTAACAATTTACTTTTAATAGTAATCAACGCGTACAAGAATCACGGATCTAACTAACGAGTTCAAAACAAGTCCATCAAAACATCGTTCACTGTAGTTCTCTCTCCGAGCGAGCACGCTTCTGTCTGCGCGCAATGTATCTTGGGAGGAGCACTCTTGAGCCCTAGAATTGTGTCCCTAAAGTACATAAATATCCAACAGTTGTTGTAAAATCCAAGATATATATCATTTCTTTAATCAGTCTCTCAAGCACAGCGCCTGTTACGTACTAGCTATTATACGTTTCAGCTGTTAAACGAGGAGCCATGCCGCATAGGCGGGGTGACGACTGGTTAGCTTGCCAATGACACAATCTCAAAAAGTGTTCTCAACAAAACAGAAAGTTCAGGAGCTTAAATATACATATGACTCCATCTGCAGAAAGTACTGTTTCGCCCTTTGTGGGCTCAACAGTGCAGAACAGAGATGAGAAAAATGAGACTGAACCTCACCTATGAGAACAATGTAACAAGGTAAATAAAGAGGTTCACTGTAGATATATATATATATATATATATATACACATATAAAGCTTACCACAAGCATCAAACGTTGTCTAATAAACTCTCTTCGGTAAAAATATATCTTAACACAAGAAAAAAGACAAATATCAAACAACAACACCTTTATTTCGACCTTCAAGAAGGCCTTCTTCAGGTTGAATGACTAAGTACAAGCATTACGCGTGATATAACATAAAGTGAGGGGTAGAAACAGCGCACGCTAACATGATAAATAGCTCGTGCGAAAGAATACACTGTCTGAAAACACGTCTGGAGTTACTTCCTAGCTCCACGCGCACGTCCGCTTCGGCGGTTTTGACTGTAAAAAAAAAAACAATTTTCATTGAGTCCTAATGGGTTGATGGTACGCAATTTATAAGCCCATTGTCCTTCCTTGTCTGTGAGCCTTGAGCCGGTATTACTTCTACATCCTTCAGACCATTATGTCCATTAGTATAAAAGTGTCTATAAATTAGATCATCTGACTCTCTCTCCTCTTTCAGTAGTTTGCTATGCTTCTTAAGCGTACTCAAGGCTCTCACGTTATTTTCATGTTAGCGCGCGCTGTTTGTAACCCTCACTTTGAATATGTTATATCACGCGTAATGCTTGTACTTATACCCCATTCACACTGGCGCTTAAACTAGTTTAAAGGTGGTTTAATTAAACTGGTTTAAATACTTATATCCCAAGAGTAGACTGTTCCAAGGACAAAACTGAATACATTGTACTGTACACGTTACCAAGTGACCATTTAGCTAGTAAGATTTAGAAACAGTACGAAACTTCCCGTGCTGTGAGGTGAAGAAGAACCTTGTTTAACTAAACATGGTTTTGGTGTGAATGGGGTATTAGTCATTCACCCTGAAGAAGGCCTTCTTGAAGGTCGAAATATAGGTGTTGTTGTTTGATATTTGTTTTTTCTTGTGTTAAGATATATAGCCTTTTCAAGAAACGTTGTCGGTGCCAAGAGAAAAGACCAAAGAGAAGACCGAAAGGCGCTCGGGGCAAAGAAAGAATAACGATAAATAAAACAATAGTAGCCGGGTAGAACGAAAAACTTTTGAAAACTCGTTTATATAGTGTCTTCATTGTTTAATTTAAATCGTCGTAGTTACAAAAATATAAATTCACACACAACATTGCTTATGTCCATAGCGGAGCTCCCGCGGGCGCCGAAAGCGCCCGCGTAGCGGAGCCCCATAGCTACATGCAGGAGAAAAAGGAACAAAACAAAAGTGTATATGCATCAAACGATTCTGTCATGGACTTCCGGTTTGTGCGTCCGTCCGTCCGTCCGTCTGTTCGTCCGGAATGACGTCATCAAAAGTAGAAAAGTCAATATCTCAAGAAGGCAACATAACATCGCTAGGTGACCAAACTTGGGTAAAGTTATTTTGGAGGCAAGGGGGGTGCACTACCAAGGTCACGTGACATGACGTCATCGATGACGTCATCAAAACTAGAGAAGTCAATATCTCGAGAAGGCAACATCGCTAGGTGACCAAACTTGGGTAAAGTTATTTTGGAGGCAAGGGAGGTGCACTACCAAGGTCACGTGACATGACGTCATCGATGACGTCATCAAAACTAGAGAAGTCAATATCTCGAGAAGGCAACATCGCTAGGTGACCAAACTTGGGTAAAGTTATTTTGGAGGCAAGAGAGGTGGACTACCAAGGTCACGTGACATGACGTCATCGATGACGTCATCAAAACTAGAAAAGTCAATATCTCGAGAAGGCAACATCGCTAGGTGACCAAACTTGGGTAAAGTTATTTTGGAGGCAAGGGGGGTGCACCACCAAGGTCACGTGACATGACGTCATCGATGACGTCATCAAAACTAGAGAAGTCAATATCTCGAGAAGGCAACATCGCTAGGTGACCAAACTTGGGTAAAGTTATTTTGGAGGCAAGGGAGGTGCACTACGAAGGTCACGTGACATGACGTCATCGATGACGTCATCAAAACTAGAAAAGTCAGTATCTCAAGAAGGCAACATCGCTAGGTGACCAAACTTGGGTAAAGTTATTTTGGAGGCAAGGGAGGTGCACTACCAAGGTCACGTGACATGACGTCATCGATGACGTCATCAAAACTAGAGAAGTCAATATCTCGAGAAGGCAACATCGCTAGGTGACCAAACTTGGGTAAAGTTATTTTGGAGGCAAGGGAGGTGCACTACCAAGGTCACGTGACATGACGTCATCGATGACGTCATCAAAACTAGAAAAGTCAATATCTCGAGAAGGCAACATCGCTAGGTGACCAAACTTGGGTAAAGTTATTTTGGAGGCAAGGGAGGTGCACTACCAAGGTCACGTGACATGACGTCATCGATGACGTCATCAAAACTAGAGAAGTCAATATCTCGAGAAGGCAACATCTCTAGGTGACCAAACTTGGGTAAAGTTATTTTGGAGGCAAGGGGGGTGCACCACCAAGGTCACGTGACATGACGTCATCGATGACGTCATCAAAACTAGAAAAGTCAGTATCTCAAGAAGGCAACATCGCTAGGTGACCAAACTTGGGTTAATTATTTTGGAGGACAGGGGAGTGCACTACCAAGGTCACGTGGCATGACGTCAACGATGACGTCATCAAAACTAGAAAAGTCTATCTCAAGAAGGCAACATCGCCAGGTGACCAAACTTGGGTAAAGTTATTTTGGAGGCAAGGGGAGTGCACTACCAAGGTCACGTGACATGACGTCATCGATGACGTCATCAAAACTAGAAAAGTATATATCTCGAGAAGGCAACATCGGTAGGCGAACAAACTTGGGTACAGTCGAGAAAAGCATCCGTGAGTCTGTGGGTATGGAGCTCTTTGAAATGCCAACAAAAAAAATCTGAATTTGCAAGTATGCAATGGAGAACAAGAAGAATGTTTTCTGTAATAAGTGACGTCGCGATACGTCACATGATGAATCTTTTGCAGGACTTATAATTTTTTTCCCTAGCAACGGCCCAACAACGCACCCTATAAAAATATTTAACCGGGAGCTCCGCTTTTAGCCAGTGGCTAAATCTGTATATTATACTATCCCCTTTCAGCGCGCATCCACTAAACAATATAGTAATTAGGCTGGGAATTAGACGTCTGAAACCGCGTGCAAATTGCTTTATTGCTGTACACAAAATACAGTTCCAGATACGAATCATGCCTGCGCCGTACAGTGAAGACCTTCGTTGGCGAATGATATCGCTTCGTCTTTTTTCGGGGCTTTCTACACGAGAGAACCGTAGGGAAATATTTTGAATCCTCTTAGGTAAAGGTTCTCTAAGCACGCGTCAGAGCAGAAACATATAAGGCTCTTTAAGCACGTGCCAACATGAATTTGGGTTGGAGAAATAATTAGAGCACGCATTTGGAAACAAGCTTTTTTTCTCAAACACATTTCTTGGTAACGGGGAAAATCAAAATCTGCTTATTAAAAGTAAAAATCAGGGAAATTTACAAAATTTACAAAAATATATATTCATGTTTTTACAAAAATATATATTCACTGTTCGTGCCTACTTACTGCTCTAAACAAATCACCTCGCAGTCCCATGATCACTTTCGGCCTACTCTTTGGTATTTTCTCTTGGGCACCGACAACGTTTCTTGAAAAGGCTATATACACATAAATGAAAAATATCTGGGTACAAAACTACCAACACATAGCTATTAATAAAAATTTATAGACGTTTCGACCACTCGGCCTTCTTCATTAAAAATACAATAAAACTACTTGTTAAAAATCTAAATCTAAAAATGTATGGCTAGCTACAACGACGAATCATGCATCATGCCTCTCGTGTTGCGTTCTATTCTCCCCTTGGGCGCATCCATGCTGGTCTCTGTGCATGCTTGCCTGTACAAGAGCCAGGTCAGGCATTGCCATGCCGTGCTTTTTCGCGAATACCTTTCAGTAACCGATTGTTGTCCACAGTAACGCCATTGTAAGTAGGGAAACTGAATGGTTTCGATTTCTTCTTCTTTGTCGTGTTAACACAGACAAACTAGCATGTCAAACATAATATCACGGTGATACGCCTCGGGCATGTCTAAGCAGGGTGCAAAACGTAAACAAAAAGATTTTATCAAAGGAATTCTATTTTAATTATTTGTGACAGATAATGATCTACAGTCAGTTTGGTTGAATCTGACGGCACCTAATGCCGTGTTTAGACCTAGGTTGTTTACTGCAGTAAGCCGAGTTACTGACCTACCGAGGTTGAATTTGATGACCTTAGTTGGCCAGTAAAGTGTTTATACTCGCTAGCTTGACCTTAGTTCATCTGTCAACGGCCATGAGTTCGTGATTTACTTGTTGGCAGGAATCACTTTCACTGTCATTGATACGAATGAATAAGCACTGTTAATACTAGCTTTATCGCCACTGCCTACTTTTTTGGTGCTTTTTAAGAGAATCCAGAATTCCAGGTTTAAGCGATTGCTACTTCTGAGACTTCTGAATGCTTATGTAAATAGTTCTGGAGATTTTAGTCATCACAATTGATAACATATGTCGCTTGCTGTAGACAGCAATGATCTTGAAAGGTCGATGGTTTCGACCGTCTCTGAATGTACTCTCCAAAGACTTTTTCCTTGACTGTTGCGAAACCAGCTTATACATTTTCAGCTACTCTGCTCACTAAATTCGAGTGTTTTTGCAGTTTGCGCTGTGACACGTTGTGTTCAATCTGTCATCGTGACCCCAGTTAACTCAGTTACTGCCCTAAACCAAGCCATCTAGAAAAGTTAACGTTTACTCAACCTAGGTTGACTTTCCTTTGTCTTTGCCGGCATTTACTGAGGTCAGAAAAGCTGTTTACACTTATCTAAAATTTACTGAGGTTAGTAAATCGGTTTACTGCAGTAAACATCCTAGGTCTAAACACGTTTGACACGTCCTTAAAATTAAAATCAAAGGACGCCAATGGCTACTCGTGGATAAAGAAGAGTTATGCAGTTATTGTTCAGGTGCAAATGACTCTAGCTAATTGTACCTCATCAACACATTTGCATCTTCCCGAATCCCGCTACAAAACTCAGTCAAATCACCCAAATACCCCTATGCCAGCTCTGCCATCATTGTTATAATATTGAACAAAGTCACGGTGGCCTTTGGAATCGAGTGCAACCACATTTAAAACCCGGGTTGAAGGAAAATGTGGGTAGAAAAAAGAGGAAGAAAAAAAAATTGGGGTCGTACTTGTACTCGAATTCGATACCTTTCGTTCTGAAGGCGAGCGTCTTTATCAGCTGAGCAATTCAGCTTTAGTACAGCAGATTGGTGCAAAATTGTGCAAATTGATATTACAAGCATGAAATTTGGCAGAGTGGTAGAGCTTGATGTCCTGAGCAATTCTATATAAAAACCACGCCCAAAAGTAAATACTTCCAGATAGCATAAAGATGGGTTTATTTATCTTTGTTAAAGAAATAAGAGCGTCTTAATTTTACACAAAAGCCTTAATATGTTACTTTCTTCACAAATAGATGTCCTGCATTACTATACATATTGAGTCACGCCCTTTATTGCTTACTTACAGCCTTGATAGATGTACACTTCACTATTTGGCAAAATCTATTTCTGGAGTTTCCTTTTTCTCCAAATTACAAGTATTGATAAGATGTTTTATGCGGCATTATTCTTAAGTTAAACCACACCCTATTTCAGGTACTTCCAGTGTTGAAAGTTATGAAATAAAAAAAAACCATTTAAAGCAAAAGTATTTTATATTTGATTGAGCTGCCACGATTAGCTTGGCCTCCTGCATCAACAAAAATTCCATATTTTGTTATATGCCTGTCTGAAAAGTCTAAATATTATGAAGTCCTAAACCAACAATGAAAATTAACTTAGTCTTACTGTCGTTCGTAACCTCTTCTGTACTTGCACATGGCAGTGCATTGAGGGCGTGCTTTGACAAATTTACAGCGCCCTCGACACCACTTATCAGGTTGACAGCCGCATTGCACGAGTAGCTGACACGTTGTAGAGATCTCGGGGAGTACGGTCCAGATTGTTGGTTCAGCATTTATTACATGATGGCTTTTTCGCCATCCCAACTCTGATGGCTATGGGAGACTTCTCCCAAGTAGGTATCACATCCATCTTTGGTCTTCTGGGAAACATGTCCACCCTTGCCACTCAAAGGCTTGCTCCTTGCATACGATGTTTGGGCTGGGTCCGAGGGCCAGAGAATTTTTTCACTTTGATGCTACAGAGCTGTGAGCCCTACCAGGGGTGATTAGGAGCTGTTGGGGGACTGGCTCCGAATTTCAGTTAGTACAACTGACGATGCTTGATGTCTGGTCATACAAGAACACATTGAAGTGAGCTCTCGCATAATTCCTGGATGGAAGGAACATCATCGTCAACCATCTGCTTCCACCAACCACATGAGTCAGTGCTGCCACTCAAGGACTTGACCTCTTTGTACCAATGGGTAACGTCAGAGCTGACACTTTGCGAGTATAGTATTTAGCTTTAGACGATTTGAATTCTCGTTGCACTTTATTCCTTAGGTCTTTATACTGGTACGACTCTTTCTTATGCTCTGACAGAGCAGTTTGTCTTTGAACGATCAGAGAGGCCAATCTAGGGATATGTGTGATATGGCTCTCGAGCTTCTGCTCGTCTTCTTATTCCTTGACCTCGCTTATCTCTTGCGCCTACCTTCGGACTGTTGTTGTCACGTCCCAAGCAATGTCTATCTTCTTCAGGTTGTTTGCTAGTAATGGCGCAGATAAAGAATAAACAAATGATAATGCGTAGTGCTTTTACGTCTTACGGTTCTCTTCTTTTAGCACACTTACAACGGCGACTCCGTCAATCACGACTGCAATGACTTCAGGGGGCTCACTATGAACAGTAGGGGCAACCATCTCCAGCCATCCTGTGAGGACCGACTTGTCGCAGGAACTTAGGTCACCAAAGGTGGATATAGGGATAGTGGAACACCGCCAAAATTCAAAACTTTCATCGTGCAATCATTCAGTTCAATTATTCAAACATTCGATTCAACCATGTTGTTATTCAACTTGAATATTCAAACATTCGATCCAATCGTATCAACATTCAGTTCAATCATTCAAACATTCGATGCAATCATGTAAACAGTCAATCGAAAAATGATATTCCAAAATACAATTATTCAATTCGAAAATACAATCATTGGAGTCACTTTTCAAACATCAACTTCAAACGTGCAATGATCGCTGGCAAATGTTCAATTCCGCCATCCAAGACTTGATTTAAACCTCCAATTGTTTGATTTGAGCACTGCAATCAAACATTCAAAACATAATCCGAACGCGGTATCGTCCAAACACATTTTCCATCCACACATGCGATCATTCCATTCAGACATTCAATCCCAACATGCAATCACTTGGTTCAACATCGACATGCAATAAATGATAAATCAGGATACCCGTGTTAAGTATTTCTATTATGCGCCCGCGATCACTATGACCATCTTCCTAGAGATTCCGGATGTTGTTTCACAAATGGATGGAGCGCAACTTTACCACTTTTAGATTGTTCGTTCCATTTAAAAGACCATGACAGATAGAATTTTATCTATAATCAGTGACACAATAATAACAATTGATAATATACAGAATGCCGACGAAATCGGCACTTTGAGACTTCGCTTGGAGTTTTTACACCGTATTCTTATAGGAGAACAATATCCGGACTCCATTGTTGCCATCCTCAATGAAGTACTGAGTATTTTGAAAAATGCCGAACTAAATATAGGAGAGAACCAGGAAAACGGCACACCAGATGGTTCTGGTAATCGCCGTGGAAGACCGGCATTCGACATCAAAGAAGAGCAACTCAACTTCCTTGTTGAACATGGTTTTAATGTGCCTCACATAAGCAAAATGCTGGGTGTGTCGAAAAGAACAGTGGAGAGACGATTGTCTTCCCTTGGCATTCGATTATCAGGTAAGAGCCCGGAGAGGGAGGGGGGGGGGGGGGGGGGGGGGGGGGGGGGAGCATAATATTTCCACCCTAAAAAATATTTGTCAGAAAAAAATTCTACCCTAAAAACTTTCTTTCCTGAAATATCATATTCAGCATACCATTAATTTTAGTCCAAAGAACCCCTAAGAAATACATACCAATATTAACCCCAAAAAAATATGACGGTCATACCTACCATCCTAGATAATGTGCCGCTATATGATGCAATTGCTATTGTCTTTTTCATACAGCTGTCAACTCTCCCGGTAGGGATTGCAATTTTACTATAAAAAGGTTAGGGAATCACAAAATAAATCAAAGGCACCGAGTGCCTCGGTGAAATCGTGGACACTGTTTATCCAAGTTTTGGACTTTGGTCCTGTTCCATTCTCGAGATATTAATTTTCTAGTTTTGAGGACGTCATTGACGCATATCCACGATTTAAAAAGGGTAGGGTTTTTGATGCTGCAAAGGTTTACAATATTGCGCTTAATTTTGTTATCTGGCCATGAATAACAGTACTGCTATTGATAACATGGTTTATTTGTAAGGTGTTGGCAGCTGTTGTCTACCACAATCCCAATGTGTGGTTCCAGAAAATATCCATACCCCCTTCACGGAAGGGTGTTGAAAAGTGACCCCCCCACCCCTCTGGAATTTCCAAGGAAAAATACAGTATTTGTATGGAAATGATCAGGTAAATTGACCCCCCCCCCCCCCCCCCCCCCCCCCCCCCCCTCCAGAATTTCCATTGCCCTTCCGTAGGGGGGGTATGGATCTTTTCTGGAACCACACAATATGGAGGATGTTTTGTTGGCACAACCAAGGAATCAATATTAGCACATAATATTATTATAAGAAAAGGGTCTTTTCTGCAATTTAGTCCCGGGGGTTGGAGGAGGGGGGGATGCCATCTTTTTTGGTCGGGGATGATTGTCCTGGGTTTTCAGTTTCACCCCTAAAAGATACCGATAAAGGATGAGGTAAAATATTTTTATAAGGTAAAAATAATTTTTTACCATAAAAGATACCCATCAAGAAATTTCTTTGATTGTGATGCTGCCTTGGATGTTGTCTAATTTATCATCTTGTCAACAAGTGCCCTCTCTCTTTCTTGAAGGTTTGCTGCCGTGTTAGAGCCCTAAACGATTCCAATCTCCCTTAGATTTCATTGCAGATCAAGGCTACCCCTAAAAGAAACCAAAACCCGTGATTTTATCCCCATAGATAAGACGATCATCCCAGACGAAAATACATGGGAGTCCCTTCCCCCCCTTATTTTACCCACCATAGTTAGTTAAACTATTACTATCAAACCGACCAATATAAGCCCAATTATGGCAGCCAACACTGGCACTAGGATCCATTTATAATTATAAAATCAATTTTATATTATAAAATTTGTTTCAGAAATTGACCAACAGCAACTTACTCAGACATTATTGACTCATGCTTGGATTTGACTTTGAATTGACTCAGGAAATGGATTTACTCCCTTTTAGAGTACTGATAGATTCTTCTTGCTAGATTTATTACTAAAAAACTCTCCTATATACTATTTGATTGTTTTGTTTTAATAGCACGATATAGTGACATCAGTGACACTGCCTTGATGATATTGTAAAAGAAATACAAAGTCAACATCCTGGGGTGGGTATCAGGCTACTTACTGGGTACCTGAGGAGTAGAGGGATCATTCTCCAACGAGAAAGAGTGAGAGAGGTCCTTCTTAGGACAGACCCATCTGGGATCTACCAGAGGTGGAGGGACTCGATTAGGCGTAGAGTCTATTCGGTGCCATCTCCTCTTGCTCTCTGGCATATAGATGGCAACCACAAGTTGATACGGTAAGGAAAAGAAACCCATTGCAGTGAATGTGGTTTCACTGTCTTAATCTGATTTCTTAGTTTTGTCTAGAGCATGATTAACCTAACTCCCCCCCCCCCCCCTTTGCTTCCATTGTTAAGTATTACTGCTAACCAGACACCAGGTGCTCAAGTGTGCACAGCCATTTCTAAAGGAACTGCAGAGCTTGATTTACGCAGTAGAAAACAAGCTAAATTCTGTGAGACTCGACAAAACTGCAAATGGAGAATTTCCAGTTGACATACCTTAGCTCTGAGATATGAAAATTGAGCAGGGGAATTTTTTTAAGTTATTGGTCGCTGGTGACCAATGATTCTAGGTGAAAAATTGGTTAAATAAAAAGGGTTGATAAAATCATGAAATCACACTTTTTGGCTGGTATCCACTGCCACACTACACACTACAATATATTATTCAGATCTGGAAATAATTCATTTCACATGTCCAGACTGTCTAATTAAATTCCACATTTTGACCATAAAATATATTATCGCAAACTTGTTAAATAATTAGCAAAGAATTTTCCTTTAATTTTGTTCATAATGTAAAAGCTGGCAGGTCATAATCCCGATCATATATTAGAATTTGGTTGGGCTTTTGTTCATTTTTATTGGACAATGGCCAATCAAAACTGCTATTTGTAAACTCTGATTATTCTTCAACAGATGGAGGATTGTGGTACATGGAGGCATTGATGGATACTCAAGATTGCCAGTGTACCTTCAAGCAGCAGACAACAACAGAGCTTCAACAGTCCTATCTCTATTGAAACTGCTGTTGCTGAGAATGGTCTGCCATCTAGGGTTAGATGTGACAAGGGAGGGGAAAACTATGATGTCGCATGGTTTATGCTGTTACATCCAGATAGGGGGCCAGGGCGGAGCAGTGTTATTGCTGGTATGGAAAACTTAGTTATAAACATAAATTTAAATATTACATTTTAAATATAAATATAATGGTTGAACAATGTTTTATTGTGGTTCATAAAATAGCTAGGATAGTATGTGTGATCTGATTGGTTGAGAGCTGTACATTCTCACATTACAAACACACGACACAATATGCAATGCTGTTTTATAAAAAAACGGATTTCTGTGGTTTATAATGTGCACTGGGGATGCTGGAAAAACACATTTTATGAAACATTTTGGCCACATATGATGCATATGCATGTTTTCTAGAAACACCCCAGCTGTGAATAAAACTATAAAGTGCTAAGAATGGCAACAAAAGAGGCCTTGCATTGTAGACATTTCTATATATCAAGGAAGCTTTTCAAACTATTCTTTATCATTACATTCTTGCCTGAAAATGTTTTGGCATTTTGCCTATGTTTTATATCTTTTGAATGAGACAATGAAAATGGGGACCTGTCTCCAACAATGCCTACAATTTTGTCTTTTCAGGTAAAAGTACCCATAATCAGCGCATAGAAAGGCTTTGGCGTGATGTGTTTCAAGGCTGTCTTTGTTTATTTTATGATTTGTTTTACCACATTGAAAGTTGCAATTTGTTGGATCCCACCAATGAAATTCACTTGTGGTGCCTGCATTTTGTATATCTGCCTATAATAAACAACAATTTGCGTGACTGGAGAATGGCTTGGGCAAGACATCCCCTTAGAACAGAAAGAAACCAAAGTCCACTGCAGCTATGGATCAGTGGTCTTAATATCACTTCCAGATCCCAGTTGATGGATATAAATGTTGATGAGGTAAGTCTAATAGTCTCATGGTTTTATGTGCACAACAAGTGTTACTCGTTTCATGGTACAGTAGATTTGCAGCTTTATTAAGTTTAGGTGCTCATCATAGATGGCCAATCAAATAAATGTACAAAATCTCAAGTCTGATGGCTACCTATCTACTCTAATTTTCAATAATATGATTCATACCTTCATGGTTTCAACAAAACAGTAATAACAACCTCCCTCTTTATTTCACAGCATTATGGAATTGATTGGCAAGGTCCCATTCCAAATGAAGCAGATACTGCTGTTATAGTGCCTTCAACAGCTAGCCCTCTAAACGAAGCCCAGTTGGCATCAATAATGCAAATCACTCGGCATAGCTCTGATATTTATGCCATCGATTTGTATTATCGTGTTCTTTGCGAGGTCGAAAAACTTATGTCACAATGAAGTGTCAGCCACGTTTATGTACATCTACCTTTCGTGACATAAGTGGCATGCAGCTGCATTACTCGCCATTTTTTCAGGTGTCAAAACAACTATGTTTTAACATGTTTGGACCAGAAAGCAACATTTGTGACACACCTTGCCATTCCTAGACAAAATTACAACCAGTACATTTTTTCAAGGAAAATGCTAGAGACAAATAATATATCCACAAATTAACTGAAGAATTCTGCATGGGGGAAGGTGAAAGCATATAGAAAAAAGAACGGCACTTTCCACGCAGTTAGCTGTCAGAGTTGTCTGAGACAGTACATGAAAGACGCTTGAAATTTCATATTCCAATGCAGTGGAACATGTTTTTTTTTATTACTAATGAAAATAATAATGAATAAACCAGCGCAAAATCCTTTCTTGTGTAAAACGGCTGCAGAAAAACAGAATTTAATATTGGTGTTATGGTGTGACTAAGAATAAGCAAACTATTGAAAGAAACTTTTTTATGCAACTGTGGAATTGCAAATGTCGTTATTCCTGGTAAAAAAAATGGTGGTTGTAATTTTGTTTAGGTCAAAGCGAAGATTCACTGGAATGTAATATCCTTACAAAAAAAATCCCGACATCCTAGGGATAAACGTGTGTTTAAAAAGATGTTATAATAAGCTACGATATAACACGCACCCTGATTGGTCTAAATCTATGCTTTATTATACTGATAAAAGCATTAGAGCACAACTTTCTATGACTTTATCAGCAAATAGAGCACTGGTGATGTTGGGAGAGACACTCGAAACGTTTTAAAATCACTTGCCTGCGGATATTACAATGTTCTCGTGTCTCTCCCAACATCACGCATGCTCTACTGCGCCGATAAAGTCATAGAAAGTTGTGCTCTAATGCTTAATTATAATTACAAAAATAACACCTATTTTATATGGTAATGTGCCGATCTGATTGGTTAAAAGGCGTGTTTGTAAGAGACCTTAGAAACACGATTGTCACGCAACGATGTCGTGCGTGTGTGTTATTTTCTAAAAGCAATAAAAGTACTTTCCGCTTGCTCTCTGGTTTCTTACAAACACTCGAGGAATGTTGGTCGAACTGATAAAACTTGAAAGACAAGTTTCAAGTTCTCCCAACATCCCCCTCGTGTTTGTAAGAAACCAGAGAGCACGCGTAAAGTACTTTTATTGCTTAAAGAAAAATCATGATTTGCTTGTGTCAGCTAATTGCATTTTTCGTTTCTAAGCAGGAATTGTTATTCACACTATATAAATGATTTTAGTAATAGCTCTTATGATTCTCTTTTTATGATTGGTTAAGAAAAATTTCAGACACACAAAATTTCTGATTGTTTAAAAATGGAAATTAAGCAGCTGCAAATAAAAAAAGCCAAAAGGACAGGAAGTCAAAAACGGAAAATTGGTTCACAAATCTAGCAGTTTATATGAAAGTTTATACAAAGAAAAATGCACCCTGGACAAAATAATGTCATGCCAACCATCCACCCTTTTGCCACCTTAAAAACAATAGTTGGAAGCCCTATGAGAATGTTCATTGAATACACTCTATAGGGGAAGGAAAAGGAGGGTGGCCTGAATTTTTTCAATGGATTATCAAAACTTTTCAAGCCATTTCAAGATGCTGCAGTGAAGGCTACATATAGAGGACACAGACAATTCATGTAAAGAGGAAACGGGGTCAAGAAGGTTTAGCATCAATGTCTATGATCTTACCTCCCCTCTGCAATATTTAATGAACATTCCCTATTGTCTTAATGTATCATGAAGAATTGGCATAATCTCATATGGGCCATTCCATTTTTAAGAATTGGCATAATCTCATATGGGCCATTCCATTTTTAAGCCAGTCATTTTCTTTAGTAACCCCCTTTTGGAATTGCACCCCATGGAAAAACCCAAGGAAGAAGTTTTCCTAGGGGGTATATGGCCATTTCCGAGGGGGTCAAACCGAAAGAAAGGCTCTTCCGTGGGTTTTTCTTGAGGGGGTACAGTAAGAAAAAGCCTCTTCCGTGGGTTTTTCCGAGGGGGTGCAACAAAAAGATAGCCTCTTCCGTGGGGTTTTCCGAGGGGATGCTATCCAAAAAGGGCTCTTTTTTCAGAGTGGGTAACTAAAGAAAATGATCAGCTCTTCCGTAGAGGGGGTTCGGCTTAAAAATGGAATGGCCCACAGCAAGATACTCGTTCCTAAAAAGTCATGCTTTTTGGTGCCCCAAAGATACCCCAGGGTTTTAACACTGAACATTTTAAGCTACGATAGCCAAAGTAAGTGTTAGTAAATGCATAGTCATATAATTTGTGTAGCTTGGTTTTATCTGGTAGAGGAGTTATATGGTCTGCCCTTGGCAGTTTAATGCAGTTTATGCAGGTACTTGCAGTTGGGATAAAGCTGCCTGATACCTGTTGACAAAAAACCAGCGATGGCTCGGTTATGTATCCAAGTGTCGGTTCCTGGTCATCAGCAGTAACAAAGGCAAGAATGTCTCCCAAGGTTACATTCCCTCTCCGACCACCTGTTGAAAACATTATTTTTAATATTGTTATCTCCTGTGAAAGTGTTTGTGAACTTGAAATAAAGTTTTGTGATAACACTTTAATAAACAAATGTTTTTAAAAACAAATGTTGCTGGAACTATACACATGTTGCACAAAATGTGGCCTTAAATAATATTTATTGTTAACATCAATTTAAAGCATGGAAAGACACTCACTTGCTGCCTCTCGAATGTACGAGATGAAAAGACTGTAAACCTCCCCCTCAAACTTTCTGGCATTGCTGCCCTCCATGCTGAAGTGTGGCTTCAAGAGATTCAGCAATTTCCTGACAGTTATATCGTCAGCTTCACTCCTGATGAACAGATGGATCATCAGAGGTAGCTCTTTGTAAAGCTGTTAAAAAAGATCAATATGATAGTGAACAATAGAAAAGCAAAAGAATATTGTACAATTTTAGAAGTGATATCGAATAATATGGCATAAATGCATTCATTTTACTTGTTGCTCGCATTTTTCTCTTTTTTCATGCCATTTTGAGGGGGCTTGACTCAGTGCTCTGACCTTTGCAAGCACACAGGACCATTACATTTTACTTGCCATCCCCCCCCCCCCCCCCCACACACACACACACACAGAAAAGTTTATTAGAGGGGGTATAGAAAAAATGGCCCATTCCGAGGGGGTAAAACTAAAAAAAGACCCACCATGCAAGACATTAAGTGGGGATTAACAGAAGATAAGGAGAATGAAAGAAAAAAATATTAATAATAGTAAAATCAAACATAGGTTTGCAATCAAACATAATATGTTATCCAATGGGTCCAATAAAAAAAGCCTCTTCTGTGGGTTTTTCTAAGGGAGTAGAGCAAGAATTTCTGAGGCAGTTACCAAAGAAAATTACCGCTTCTTGCAGCAAAAAATGGAACAGCCCACAGGCACATGCACTTGTTTTATTTTTTCACAATGATAGTTAGGTTAGTTTTGATTTAAAAACGGACCTTATGACTCATAGTAGCTAAGACCAGTGATGTAAAAAATGTCTGACAGCGTCTTTTGTGTGCTACCTGACTAAAATTCAGACTTCAACCTAGGTACTACTGAAAATGGCTGATAAAGTATTTATTTCAATTTTGAATGAAAAATGACTCTTATTATGACAACCCCCTCAATCTACAAACCTGGTAAATTCCAAGCTTCATTAGGCCCTTTCTCAAGGAAAGCATGCACTCTTGTGGCTGTTGACTTTGAAAGAGGTCTTCAAGTTGCTTTTCTTGGAGAAATTTTGGCATTTTGCCATTTTGCAACATGGACAAAGCTGTAATAATAAATAGAATAAGAAGAATGAAAATATGTAAAACAAAATTAATATAGCTAATAAAAGTGAAAGTTTCACTGTTAGTACCACAACACGACAGTGCCAAAACCTCAAACAATCAAAACAGAAACACTCAGTTGTCATCCGAGAGCACCTACAAGGGCAGACAAAACTGTTGGCGGCATACAGTGCCTTTTAACCCTAATTTTATGATACTTTATTGTAAAATATTTTTGCCTCAACCCCTCTTATTTTCTTAGAGCTCTCCATTTCAAGTTGCCCGGCACTCAAAAACGGGCAGTGTCTCAGCAAGTTTTGTCCACCATTGTAGATACTGATTGTATAATAGTTAAGAAATGCCTGATTGCATTTTTAAACCACACCAGGGGGTTGAGGACCTCCCTTTAACCCCCTTGCCTTGAATATCTCTCAACTAGTGGTTCATGCTCATTTTGTGGCCACAGACTAACCAGGAATGATCATTTTTACAAGTGGACATGCAAAGCATAGAAACAAGTATTGTGATGAGTGGGATATTACAGGTGTCCGGAGATTCCAGCGTGGTTGTCGTTAGTTCAACTACGGGCAATAAGATAAACAAGGTTTAGAAGAGGGGAAAAACGTATCTCAAAGATGAATGAAGTTGTCGAAATATTAAGTTGGGTGCAATTGACTACAAGTACATTGACACGTGATATGGCTTCATACCCACGGGCAACAGGATATAGTTTTAAGTTTAAATCTGGAAATGAATATAAATATAAATATATATCTCCTTCTATATAAGGAAGGGATGAACTTTAGGTAACCAAACTTAGGGGGAGTTGTCTAAGTGATGAGAGCGGTGCATAAGCACTGTGTCACGTGATATGATGTCATAACCATGGGCAACATGATAAAATTTAAATTCTATATGGGAAAAATGTGTATCTCAGGAAAGGTAGATTTTCAGGCAGCCAAACTTAGTGAAAGTCTAAGTAGTTATGGGGTGCAAGTACATTGCCATGTGATATGATGTTATAACCATGGGCAACAGGATAAAATAATATGGAAAAAGATATATGTCAGGGGATGAACTTTAGGCAACCAAATTTAGTGGGAGTTGTATAAATGGTATGGTAAGCATTTGATCTCCGTAAAGTAACTCTCCCATAATGCTATTCCCATGACTGGGGCAAGTGTGAATATGTGCACCAGAGGGGGCCAGGGGATGAAGTGTTGCAAAGTGTTTCCAAAGACGTTAGACCTGACGCTTACTCTATATCCACGAGTTGGCGATAGCATCGCTTTGATTTTTTCTTTAAAGTGCCTATCTTATTTAACTGACATGATTTCAAACCTCAAAGGGAGTTAAGAAGAGCCATTTTTGATATCGGTTGAAGGTGCAAATCAGATGTGGAAGGAGATTTGAAGTCAATCACCGATGTAATACACTTAAAGTGCATTCCACAAAAGATATTACTTTCACAAAGTGGTCACGCAACAAAAATCATGCAAAAAATCTGACAAAGGAATACCAAAATACCCATCAATTAAGGTACAATGTATAGATCAAATTATCAACAATGCACTTACCAAATATTAGTCCTATGGTCTCATAGTCTTCAGCGGCATGACTCAAGTCACCATGATCGAAATATTTTCCCTTTATTGCATGTAGGATGAGTTTAAAGAACTCTTTCCTTGGACCCCATAATCTTCTGCTTGCTGTAATTAAAGTAAAACTATATGAGATTTTGGTATGTTGTATGTTGCATCTGAAAGAGTGGGGTGTACTGTACAGCATTTAGATTTGTAAGCACAGGCCTTGTAAGCACAGGCCCTTATGATAATACAAATTTTAAAAAATCAGAAATGCTTGTTCTTTAAAGTGTGCCTTATACTCTATGGACTGCATGTGAAATACATGCCACCATAATAATATTTGCCTTTTTGTACCGGCCAATTCCAAAGTTTAGTTACCCAGAACAAGTTTTTAGTCTTTTCATGCCCTGGAAACAATAATGACATCCCAGAGCTAGTGGATGTACTCTATTGTCAGGGTGTCTTTGACTTGTTCTTAGGGATTTTCTTCTTAGTAAAGGGGCCTGACGGTTTCTCACTCTCTTGTCAGTGTATAACCTGAAAATATGGATTTTGGAGGAGGGATCCCAGTTTTAGAGATATGGATCCCCAGCCAGGATAAAAAACTACACCAGCTACTGTAGGATATAATTGTAAAGGATCTCAAGAAATGAATCTTACCTCTCCATAAAACTGGACTTCTAGTGTCAACCTTGGATTTTCGATTTGGCAAATCTCCTCCATTCCTGTCTTCAGGACTTTTTCCCGATTAACAAAAATCTGATTGGTCTCTCCCTCTGTCAATTGACTTTGGTCTGATATGTCTAAGGGTCGTCCTTGTACAATCTTAGATTGGAAATAGCGTAAGATTTCAACTGGATTATTATCCAATCCTTTTGATCGGCAGTAAGTGGTTGTATCTTGAACAATTTCACCAATTTTGTCCAGAGGTTCAAGTGCTGATGTCTTTAGGCCTGAGTCATCCAATTCATCATCTAATTCCAGGACAGGGATGGCATTTCCCTGTACAGGGGCTTCCTGGTCTGGATGGTTATCTTCTGCATGGTCAGCAGGTTGTACAGTGTGTTCACTTGCAACTGAAAGTGAATCAGATGGGGCAGGGGTCTCAGTTTCCCCTGGTTCAAGTGTTGATGTCATTAGGTCTGAGTCATCAAATTCATCATCTATTTCCAGGACAGGGATGGCATTTCCCTGTACAGGGGCTTCCTGGTCTGGATGGTTATCTGCAGGGTTCTCCACTGATTCTGCAGGGTTCTCCACTGAGAGGGGAGAGGGCTGTGAAGGGATCTCTTCCAATGGGAGAGGAGCAGGCTCGGGCCCTTGGATTTCATTGTCAACTGTGAGTGTGGTGGATGGTGAAGAGGTCATATCTGGGATTGTGGCAGATTGTGCAAGGGTCCCATAATCCACTTGCAGCGGGGCAGATTGTAATTCTGTCTCATTTCCAGGAAGCTGAGTAGCTTGCGGATTATTGGCTGCATCACCATTCAAAAGTGCCTGAGTTCTGCTTCTCTCTTTAGTTCTAAAAACATAAAAACAATTAAACAAATCAATCAGTAGACCAATCACTATGTTAGAGATTTGAGAAAATTTCATGAAAACTATGCAACATTTATTTGCAATGTTATATTAATATTCAAAGCAAGGGGTGACAGTACCATTGTTCCTTAAGTAGAGCGAAACATTTATAGTGTAGAGTCACCTACAAGTCATGGAGCTGTACACCAACAATTCATCCTTTAATTACAAAGAGCACAGTAGGACATACCTGCACTCAGCGATGTGCTCAGCCAACTCCCCAAGGAAGAAGTACTGTTTGCAAACCAAACACTTTTCAAGAGTATCGGTTTCCTGTAGAGCAAAGGGTCAATAAGATGACAAGAAATTTTGCTTGCATTCCACATGACTCCCTAACTATTCCTGTCCTTGCCCTGAATTGCATATCTATATACTCTGTTTGTGCAGGTAAATTCAATTACATCTCAATGAGTTCCATAATGATTATTATTGTGTAGCCGTCGTAAACCTAACTGCATTAACAAAAGGTCTCAACAGCAGTAGATTGCTAATCAATTTTATAAAAATTACGAAAGTTTAATCGACATGTTTCGACAGTTTCAACTGTCATCATCAGTGAATTATTCTATGTGATTTACAAACGGAATAAATAGCTAAAGAAATTACAATAATAAATTACGTCAATTGTGTAAAGGCCAGCATATGTTGATTATACTGCAAGCTTTAGATTAATATGTTGTACTTGTCTATTCAAAGAAGGCTTCTCACGTTTGATGTGAATTGCCTCTTTGATTTTAAGGGCAAATTGCGACGAGGCGGAGTCCAAAACAATAAACGAGGATTCCGACGAAGGTGCGGCGCACGCCTCATTGCGGGTTAGATGTTTGTATATGTGAGAAGCCTTATAACTGCATTAAATAACTGCATTAAATAAGTTACAGAGACTTATCATAAATGAAAAAAAAAATTCAGGTACAAACATACCATCTCTTCTATGGACTCTTCTGGTTTGATGTCAAGATCTTGTTGAAGAGGTCTTATGAATATCTTGGCCTGACCTGTTTCCTCCTTGAGCTTTTGGACAGAGTATGGGGGTTTCAGGCCTTCTAGAACACGTGTTGATGAGCTTCGGCCACATTGCAGCACATACCCACCAGCATCTTCAAGCTTTGCAAATTCTTTCTTCAGTTTGCAATCAACTTCAAATGGACCATCACTTACATAAAATGTAATTTTCTTTTCCCCCAACGAAGCCTTCTTTAGGGCTTGATAATAACTAGCAGTTGGCATCCTCTCATCCATTGTTGAAGCCAGGCAAACAAATGTTCGTGTCCAAGTTGGCTCCCGCTTGCTTTTTTTGTTGCTGGCTGCTGACGTTGTGCTCTTCTTCCTGTTCGGACATTAGTCTGTCTCGGAGTGTACCTGAATACCTGCTGATGTTCATTTACAGCTGGTACTACCTGCCTTGATGTAGTCGGTGCTGACTGCAATAGTGGTGCTGCAGGCAGCTGAGCTTGGGGACGTACTGATGGTCCAGCACTTCCAACTGGCCCAAATGTTGTAGCTAACTGATCTGGTTGCTGATTAGATAAATTTGAGATGCTCTGCTGCAAGCTGTTCAGCAGCTCCTGACATCTTCTCAGATTAGCCATTTTCTCCTAAAGCTAAAGAATGTCAATCTATTAATTTTACAAGTATGACGATATAATTCAAGAGTCCCCTACATGTTAATGCATCATGTTATTAAAGAGCCTTATGTCAGCTGCCATTTTGACAGCATATAATAGCAACATATCAAGTCAGAGAAAGCCACGCTGAAAAGGGCCTGGTTCGAATGACGTGACGAGAGGTATTGTTCTCTTACAGTATCGAAAAAACATTCAAAATACAAAATAATTGACATCTATAGATGTTGACAAGCGTATCAAAATGAGTTTCTCTTATGCATCCGTGGAAAATTATATATTGTAGTGCACTTCTCTTGTATCTACATTTGAGTGACAGCTGAAAACAATATCTCCGGAGACGTCACAAGAAAACTCGTCCCTGCAATCCTATTATCGGCTTGTTAGCCACAGGGTGACCAAAAGAGCAAAATCGGCTACTTTTGGCTGCACGTACTGAGCTGGGGTTTTATCCAAATCGCACGTATCATACACCAATTTAAAGCTTGTGATGCGTAGAATTTGTCCCATTTCACTCTTTCAGGTGTGATATGCACTTTTAATGAAAACAATAACAAAGGAGTGGCTGACATGGGCTCTTTAATGCAAAATCATGCTGAAAATGATTCTTCAAAATCTAAAAACATTCTAAGGGACCAGTTATTTCACATGGTTCAAAGAATTATTTCATGATCAAATTCCAGGACATTTCAAGGGCTTGTAAAGGCTGCAACTGCACCTTTACTCAACTATTAATTTTCTTACTTTACTTTACTCTTTTCGTCAAAGGGGCTAGGCCTTAGCATGGGCTTTGCACCCGTTTTGCGTCCAGCCCCATTGGTCCCTTTTCCCTTGATTTTTCTCTCTCTTTGTATTTGTACATTGTATTAATATTCCATTGCACTTGTTTTTGATGACCAAGAAAGCTACTAAAAAAATACCATAATTGGTGAACAATGCTCAAAATGGTTTGCTCCTATCAATCATTTAAAACAGAACCACCATCGGGAAAATACCTAATGAATACTGGAGGCAGTGCAATATTGGCAGAAGGGAAACTAAAGACGAGGAAAAATGTACATCAGTCTACAGGAATTTGAAGGACACTTTACAAGAACAAAAACAGAAATTTTGAAATTCAAGCACATTTCAAACTTTAGTAGTACATACTGCTTGTTGTCTCTTGTCTATCTGACTTGATATCTCAACTCTGATTTTAAACTAACGAGCGCACTCTTATATATGCATGTGACGTCACACGTCAATCAGGCAATTAATCCATTTGAACACGTGTCCAAAGGGAGGAAATTAGTACAAAATCATTCAGTTGTTTTTTAAATGCCTGGTATTATATGAATGCCCCGTTGGTGCTTTAAATTTCTTGATGCTCATAGCCCGGCAGTAAGTGGTTTGGGACATTGGCCGTCCAACATTGAAAAGGGATGCAAAATGATTTTCCTTGTGCTCTTGTTTTACGGAGTGACATATACTTGAAAGTTGACCTTGATCAAGGCAAGAAATGTAATATTTTTGCTGACTACACAATAAAGTGCATCTAGAGAAACGAATGGCCAAAACTAAGGGGCATTTTCATAAAGAAAACTGAGTCTTGCTTGGGAGATTCTCTGAAAATCTAACCAAGAAAAATTACCTATTGATGTAAAAATACCATAGCAAAAATTGCGTACCTTTTTGTTCTGCCATTGCATCAATCGAAAAGGATCAAGGAAAATGTGGGAATTTCCTCTCCAGATGGTTTCTGGGTATTTTCCAAGATGGCGGTCGAATAAACGAAGAATCCCCCACAGGCAAAAGGAAAGTGAGCGTAAATCACTCACCCCACAGGGCAAAACAATATGCCAAAGCCCCAATGAACCCCCAAAATGCCTCATACTTCCCCTGGGTGAGGGGATTGGGGTTTACAGTTATCAGGAAAACTCATAAATAGACAGTGAAATCGCGCAACCCTTTCTAATTCACTCTATGGCTCTGACAATACCTAACATATTTAGCACAATTAGGCTTGAAACAATACCACAGGAATACGCACAAAAATGTACTTAGTGAGCTATCTTGATGAGTAAATTCATCTCGTGCAGAGAGCATGCAGTTGGTCCGCACACCGGGAATACTAAACGATAGAAAAATGCAATATATTTTGCAATTATTGAGTCAAAGTTTCCTCCTAACTCTTTATGGAAACTACTGCTACCAGACAAGCATAAAACGTAGGTCATAACACAAATTCTTACCTTATTTTGCTCCAAAAGAGAAGTTACACTATAACAGTACTCGTAGAACTTGGAATACATAAAGCACCAAAGAAATCAACAGGTCACGTGATTATGTTTTCGCGCCGTTTTCAGGATGGCCTCGATCTCAAGACTGCCACAGGCATCCTGATTTATTGCATGTTGGGATCGAATGATTGAATGTCTGAATGGAATGATCGCATGTGTGGATGGAAAATGTGTTTGGACGATACCACGTTCGGATTATGTGTTTGAATGTTTGATTGCAGTGCTCAAATCAAACAATTGGAGGTTTAAATCAAGTCTTGGATGGCGGAATTGAACATTTGCCAGCGATCATTGCACGTTTGAAGTTGATGTTTGAAAAGTGACTCCAATGATTGTATTTTCGAATTGAATAATTGTATTTTGGAATATCATTTTTCGATTGACTGTTTACATGATTGCATCGAATGTTTGAATGATTGAACTGAATGTTGATACGATTGGATCGAATGTTTGAATATTCAAGTTGAATAACAACATGGTTGAATCGAATGTTTGAATAATTGAACTGAATGATTGCACGATGAAAGTTTTGAATTTTGGCGGTGTTGGAACGCCATAGAATTTGATGACCTTAGTTGGCCAGTAAAGTGTTTATACTCGCTAGCTTGACCTTAGTTCATCTGTCAACGGCCATGAGTTCGTGATTTACTTGTTGGCAGGAATCACTTTCACTGTCATTGATACGAATGAATAAGCACTGTTAATACTAGCTTTATCGCCACTGCCTACTTTTTTGGTGCTTTTAAGAGAATCCAGAATTCCAGGTTTAAGCGATTGCTACTTCTGAGACTTCTGAATGCTTATGTAAATAGTTCTGGAGATTTTAGTCATCACAATTGATAACATATGTCGCTTGCTGTAGACAGCAATGATCTTGAAAGGTCGATGGTTTCGACCGTCTCTGAATGTACTCTCCAAAGACTTTTTCCTTGACTGTTGCGAAACCAGCTTATACATTTTCAGCTACTCTGCTCACTAAATTCGAGTGTTTTTGCAGTTTGCGCTGTGACACGTTGTGTTCAATCTGTCATCGTGACCCCAGTTAACTCAGTTACTGCCCTAAACCAAGCCATCTAGAAAAGTTAACGTTTACTCAACCTAGGTTGACTTTCCTTTGTCTTTGCCGGCATTTACTGAGGTCAGAAAAGCTGTTTACACTTATCTAAAATTTACTGAGGTTAGTAAATCGGTTTACTGCAGTAAACATCCTAGGTCTAAACACGTTTGACACGTCCTTAAAATTAAAATCAAAGGACGCCAATGGCTACTCGTGGATAAAGAAGAGTTATGCAGTTATTGTTCAGGTGCAAATGACTCTAGCTAATTGTACCTCATCAACACATTTGCATCTTCCCGAATCCCGCTACAAAACTCAGTCAAATCACCCAAATACCCCTATGCCAGCTCTGCCATCATTGTTATAATATTGAACAAAGTCACGGTGGCCTTTGGAATCGAGTGCAACCACATTTAAAACCCGGGTTGAAGGAAAATGTGGGTAGAAAAAAGAGGAAGAAAAAAAAAATTGGGGTCGTACTTGTACTCGAATTCGATACCTTTCGTTCTGAAGGCGAGCGTCTTTATCAGCTGAGCAATTCAGCTTTAGTACAGCAGATTGGTGCAAAATTGTGCAAATTGATATTACAAGCATGAAATTTGGCAGAGTGGTAGAGCTTGATGTCCTGAGCAATTCTATATAAAAACCACGCCAAAAGTAAATACTTCCAGATAGCATAAAGATGGGTTTATTATCTTTGTTAAAGAAATAAGAGCGTCTTAATTTTACACAAAAGCCTTAATATGTTACTTTCTTCACAAATAGATGTCCTGCATTACTATACATATTGAGTCACGCCCTTTATTGCTTACTTACAGCCTTGATAGATGTACACTTCACTATTTGGCAAAATCTATTTCTGGAGTTTCCTTTTTCTCCAAATTACAAGTATTGATAAGATGTTTTATGCGGCATTATTCTTAAGTTAAACCACACCCTATTTCAGGTACTTCCAGTGTTGAAAGTTATGAAATAAAAAAAAACCATTTAAAGCAAAAGTATTTTATATTTGATTGAGCTGCCACGATTAGCTTGGCCTCCTGCATCAACAAAAATTCCATATTTTGTTATATGCCTGTCTGAAAAGTCTAAATATTATGAAGTCCTAAACCAACAATGAAAATTAACTTAGTCTTACTGTCGTTCGTAACCTCTTCTGTACTTGCACATGGCAGTGCATTGAGGGCGTGCTTTGACAAATTTACAGCGCCCTCGACACCACTTATCAGGTTGACAGCCGCATTGCACGAGTAGCTGACACGTTGTAGAGATCTCGGGGAGTACGGTCCAGATTGTTGGTTCAGCATTTATTACATGATGGCTTTTTCGCCATCCCAACTCTGATGGCTATGGGAGACTTCTCCCAAGTAGGTATCACATCCATCTTTGGTCTTCTGGGAAACATGTCCACCCTTGCCACTCAAAGGCTTGCTCCTTGCATACGATGTTTGGGGCTGGGTCCGAGGGCCAGAGAATTTTTTCACTTTGATGCTACAGAGCTGTGAGCCCTACCAGGGGTGATTAGGAGCTGTTGGGGGACTGGCTCCGAATTTCAGTTAGTACAACTGACGATGCTTGATGTCTGGTCATACAAGAACACATTGAAGTGAGCTCTCGCATAATTCCTGGATGGAAGGAACATCATCGTCAACCATCTGCTTCCACCAACCACATGAGTCAGTGCTGCCACTCAAGGACTTGACCTCTTTGTACCAATGGGTAACGTCAGAGCTGACACTTTGCGAGTATAGTATTTAGCTTTAGACGATTTGAATTCTCGTTGCACTTTATTCCTTAGGTCTTTATACTGGTACGACTCTTTCTTATGCTCTGACAGAGCAGTTTGTCTTTGAACGATCAGAGAGGCCAATCTAGGGATATGTGTGATATGGCTCTCGAGCTTCTGCTCGTCTTCTTATTCCTTGACCTCGCTTATCTCTTGCGCCTACCTTCGGACTGTTGTTGTCACGTCCCAAGCAATGTCTATCTTCTTCAGGTTGTTTGCTAGTAATGGCGCAGATAAAGAATAAACAAATGATAATGCGTAGTGCTTTTACGTCTTACGGTTCTCTTCTTTTAGCACACTTACAACGGCGACTCCGTCAATCACGACTGCAATGACTTCAGGGGGCTCACTATGAACAGTAGGGGCAACCATCTCCAGCCATCCTGTGAGGACCGACTTGTCGCAGGAACTTAGGTCACCAAAGGTGGATATAGGGATAGTGGAACTAAATATTGATGCACTCGCTACAAGAAACGTTTGCTTTCAGAAGAAAGAATGTGAAATGATTTTTAGATACACGGAGATACAGTTATTTAGTGGATTGTACATTTCAGTTCACCCCTCGCCTCCCTTCGCCTGATAGCAGACATTAAAACATGCTTCAAAAGTAACATCTTACAAAACGGATATTGAATTGCTAGAAAGCAGTACATGACAACGTTTATTTTTAGGCAACCTTTTTTCTTCTACGCTAGCTGGCGGGCTAGTGGGGTGCTCATAGTTGGTGAGGTCTTGCATTGTGTGGAAAACCGTTCGAAAAGTTAGGTAAAAGAACATTTTCCTATAGAAAAGTGTACTTGCGAAAAGAAGTGGTAGAGTCGAAGCAAGAAAAGTCGAAATAAAATCTTTAATGTCTCTTTCTTAGCTCAAAAGCCAAAAAATGTTGAATGTGCTAAATACAGGCATTTTGGGCGTGTGATTAGCTACGAAGGTGCTAGGTAATTTGTCTGTAATAGGTTGCAAAAAGATTTCAATAATAACTATCATTTTAATTCATTTTTGTAAACCCTTACATTCATCACTGTAATACCTGTAAGTACCGCAATTGGGCGTGGTTGTCTGCCTAAACTTGAAGGGCATGCAATCTCAACATTATGTGAAGTTTGGAAGAATTTGGAAAACGTTTAGTCAGGCTTTTATTCTATATAAGATAATTAATTCCACCTCTGTAAAACGGAAAGTATGCACGTTTGGGCGTGGTTTTTGCATCAAGACTACTTAGGGTATAAAGCTCTGTCATTGTGCCAAATTTCATGCTTGTAACATTAATTTGCACAATTCGACCTAAATTCTGCACCAATCTGCTGTACTACTTACTTGATTTAAGGTTACAGGATACATTCGCTGGGTGTGCGTTTTCAAAACCTTGTCGCGGCGCAAATATTCATCGCATCGCCATAACCAATACATCATTTTAAAGATAAAATGTGAAATTTATCTGCTGTTAAGGTTTTGTAGCAGTTTCATGAAAATTATTTACGGCACACAGCAAAAACCGCGTTTTCGACCGCCCCTGATAAACGCTTTGATAGGCCGCGGCAGTTTACAGGCTTGGCAAATCTGACTGCGCATTATCAATCAGCACATTGTTGTCTCTAAAAGTGTGTCGGGCTTTTTCAATTGAAGGCTTTGTTTAGGAATGATCGAACGATCAAGTTGATCTTGCGTTTAATTGTTAACTGGGACCCTATCGTGATGAATAATTTTTGAAATACTTCGAAATTCACAAAAGCCCGGCACACTTTTGCTCCCCAACAATTTATCTATCTCATGGCAAAATTTCAAAGCATTCCGTTAAAAACCTGTTGGTCTATCAAAGCATTTATACACTAGATTTAGCGAAATCTTAGAGGCGAGTTTTGGGCTTCTAAAGTTGTGTAAACATAAGAGGGATTAGTGACGAATCTGTCATCACGCACTTCACCTCCAGCCAATCACGGCAGGCACCCCCGGTGTGCCAGCAAGGACATGTAGACATACTTTTTCGCGCGGAATAGATAATGAGGCTTCTTTCCGGTCTCTCGTATTAAATTGTCAAAGCGAACATTTATTATCGACTTGGAATTCGAAATCAAACGGTATGGTTAAGCCGCGTCCAAAACCGAGTTCTAAGAAGTGCCCAAACTTTGAAAAGGGAAAACGAAACCAAAGCAAAGGCGCGCGCCGAGAAAAACGACAAAATCAAATCGCTTTGGCTTTCAGACGATTCTTTATCAAGTTCAAATATCTTTATTCTCGAACTTGATGCAGTTGGTGGATCTTCTGTCCGCTGTTCTTCGTCTTCAGTATTCTCCTTGGATTTGGCTTGATCGAACCACGAGCCTTTGTCAGAGCGAGTTGTTCTTTCATGTTCTCCTGAAAGCTTAAAGATTTGGCTTTTTTGACTCCTTTCGCACGCTTTGAGACCCAAGGACTGCGGTTAAGCTTTTTTCGCTTCCCCATGATTGGGAATAGAGAATTTTCAGAAAAATCGCTTCTACACGACACTTATACACTAAACCGGAGAACAACAATGTGTGACAAAATATGGTGGACCATAACAGTCACCTAAATGTCCCGTATGTTACGCGAAAATGCTAATGATGTGCGCTGAACCGAGTAGACATCACAGTAGGATTAAAGGATTATCTCGCCTGTATTGAAAGACATATTTCTCGGGCATTTCTAGTTTTCTATACATTTCTCAAGCTGCTTTTAAGATTTCAGGAATTTTTTTTCGAGAAAGTAAAGATCAGGCCTCGATGCGGAAGAACTGTGATTTTCGAAAATTTCGCAAAAAGAAGGCCGCGAATGTATCCTGTAACCTTAAGGTGGCTCCCGAGTATTTATTGGAGAAATAGACCTCAACTTCTAGCGTATGTTTGACCCTGAAAAAATTTTCCGATTTCCATAATTGTTCTCACAGAGCTAAAGCAATCTCTGCACTACCAAATGGTGTAGTTCATTTGATATATTAAGCTCTTCTGTTTGGGATATTTTAAATTTTGCAAAGGAGGTGTTTTTAAAATAATTGGTATAACTTGAAAATTCGACCGTGAATGATCTTATTACCAGCTAAAATCGCATCTATAGTAATAAGGGTTTACTCAGAGAAATGCCCAGGTCAGCTTTTCCCATGCGATTTAAGTTGTAAACGATGTAATAATTTTACCTCTAAAATTGTCTTATTCCACTTCTGTTTAGGGTGCCGAGCGCGGATACCAGAAAAGTACGGGAGCTCTTCAGGATTATATCGGCTAATGTTCACTCTTAATTATATAAAAGAGAAAATAGAATCGAGTATCTACAGAAAGCGGTATTTAATAAACGAATGAGAGCAGCTTCTTGTCCAGAATGTGCTGTTGCTATAATATTCAATTCGAGCTCGAAATAACTAAATAGCTGGAATTGTTTAATAAGTTTCTTTCGTGAGAGGTAGAGTACAACTAACTGAGAAGACTTACCAAGTTTGGGCTCGTCTTTCCAATACTATGTTGAGAAACATTATCCAAAAGGAGTCAGTGTTTCGTTGCTCCAACACAAACGCCAAGAAAACCCACATGTTATGAGCGCAGTGTTCTCGCCTCAGTGAACTTCGCTAAATTCTTCACGTGCGACGCTTCCTAGTCCCGAAGTAAGACAAGTTAAAACCCGGTAGTTTTTCCGATCCCGCGGGTCGAAAAAGCGTCGCACGTGAAGTATTTAGCACCATGTGCACTGAGACGAGAACGCTGAGTTCATAAACATATGGGTTTTCTTGGCGTTGTGTTTGAGCGACGAAATACTTACTCCTTTTTTTTCCTTTTTTTTTTCTCAACATAGTATTGGAAAGACGAGCCCAAACTTGGTAAGTCTTCTCAGTTGGTTGTACTCTACCTCTCACGAAAGAAACTTGCGAAACAATTCCAGCAATTTAGGTATTTCGAGCTCGAATTGAATATTATAGCAACAGCACATTCTGGACAAGACGTTGCTCTCATTCGTTTATTAAATATCGCTTTCTGTAGATACTCGATTCTATTTTCTCTTTTATATAATTAAGAGTGAACATTAGCCTATATAATCCTGTAGAGCTCCCGTACTTTTCTGGTATCCGCGCTCGGCACAGTAAACAGAAGTGGAATAAGACATTTTTAGAGGTAAAATTGTTACATCGTTTACAACTTAAATCGCATGGGAAAAGCTGACCTGGGCATTTCTCTGATTAAACCCTTGTTACTATGGATGCGATTTTAGCTGGTAATAAGATCATTCACGGTCGAATTTTCAAGTTATACCAATTATTCTAGAAACACCTCCTTTGGAAAATTTAAAATATCCTTAACAGACGAGCTTAATATATCAAATGAACACACCATTTGGTAGTGCAGAGGTTGCTTAAGCTCTGTGAGAACAATTATTGAAATCGGAATATTTTTTCATGGTCAAACATACGCTAGAAGTTGAGGTCTATTTCTGCAATAAATACTCGGGAGCCACCTTAACAGGCCCGTAGCAAGCCTCCTAAAACGGGGGGGGGGGGGGGGGGGGGGCACGGCATCGAGAAAAAAACCAGATTTGAAAGGAAAGTTATTGTCATATTAGTATAGTGCACGGCCTACTTGAAAAACAGTTCTTTTTACCCTTTTATGAACTGAATGTAGCTATCGTGGTTAAACAAGTAAGAGTTAAATACCGAGGGCTGAGGCAATATGGCATATAAATACCGAGGGCCGTAGGCCCGAGGTATTTATATGCCATATTGCCGAAGACCGAGGTATTTAACTGACTTATTACATGATCTAAGGTGATTTTACTATCGTGTGGAGCGCATTTCAATTATAAAATCGAAAATACTTCGTCAAATAAACGTTTTTTAACCATATAAATTAACCAGGGATCTTTATTTTTTCCTAGAGGGATATCCCCTGAGGTTTAAGTCGTATCGGAACAAAAGGATGAAAAGTGTTTTGAAAGCTATTGTCAGAATACGTTTGTTTGCATTCTAAAGCACCCGTTTCATTAATTAAAGAATATCCCTAGAGTGTTTGGGAGACTACAAACAAAAGTGTGGGGCTATTGTTCCTTTAGCTTCCATGCATTCGTTTTTAAACGACCAATGGAAGTACTTCTTTTTGTACGAAACAACAAAAGAAATCAAAACACCTGTGTTTCGCGATTTTTAAGGTCGTCATTTTGTAGAAGTCAGTGCTTGAGTGCTGAACTAGTAGTTTTAAGTTGGCGACTGAGAACGAGTTTCGGAGAAAAAAAACAACGCTTTAGGACTCAAGACTAAAAGGGTGCGTCAGAAAATTGTTGAACATTATGCGCGTGAGGAACTCGGCACTCACTGTGTGGTTTTAAGCTGTTCAAGAGAGTAATACATTTCAAAGTGTATTGTAGTTGGCGATTGAGAACGACATGGTAAGTTTAACTAAAGTTCTTATTTACAGTAATTCGTTTTATTAGAACAGTTGAAATAGACCGGTCTGGTAAATTTAAATTGCATGACTAACTTGAACGTATTAGACCGGTGTGCCGTTGATGCTGCGACGCACGAGGTCCATCCTAAATTTGACAAACTGGTAAAATGTATTGAAGAAAGAAAAAATGTGTTGTGCATATGCATTGTTATGAGCTTAATGTTCTAAATTATTTTGATTTCTATTTCTTGCACAGTTTGATTGATCGTGAAGCAGAAATGGAGCCGGCCAGCAAGGTTACCTAAACAACTGCTCATTCCATATTAATTATAGTTAAATTTAGTAGAAAAGTAGAAGGAATCGCCAATTTGCAAATTTGAGACACACTTTTCAGCTAAAGCTAGTAATAAATACGCTGAATTTTTTGTTCAAATATATATATGTATTTTTTCAATTTAACCTAGCAGGCAATTTTGTAGTATTTATCATTTAGCTGTAAACGTGTTTCAGCATCGGAAGGGTGGGGCTTTATTTGTCTAATTAGTCATAATTGCTCCTAACTATAAATGCGCCGGGTCATTTATGAGAATCAATTGTTCCATTAAGACCCGCGCATTTATAATGCGGGTCATTTATGACTAATTATTCAATTATAGCCCCAATCTTCCCTGCTGAAACATCAAACCCTCCCCGTTCTTTAAGAATGTAATTAATTCATAGGGATTTAAGTAAAATAAAGGGTCTTGAATAACAATAGAAAAGGTGTCAATCATGTAATAATAAAGTTTAAACTCTTTTTGCGCGCGAAGCGCACCGAAAATTTAGAGTCTAGCTTGTGAAATTACCGCATGTTTTGGCGAACTTTGATGTACAGGGTGCAAAATCGGGAGTTTTAAGGACTGTGTTGGGAAAAAACGCCCCCCCCCCCCCTAAGAGCGCTACAGCCCTGTTTAATTACAAAAAAAAATAATTGATAGTTGTGTGAAGCCGCGATTGAAAGGAGAGGGACTGACCTAGCTAGAGTAAAACGGGAATTCGACTACAAGCGGGCCACTCGTCAAGTGATCTTTTCGGAGATTATATAATAGCTAGTTTGGATGGAAATGTATTACTACACGTGTTCAGCGAAAAACGCGCCTCTGTCATATATCAACAGTAAATATTGTTCCATTGAGCAAAGACAGACAACATACTTGGCAGGCATAGAGATTCTGCATCCCGGGTCAGAATTCGTGCAATTCACGCAAGGAAATCCCGAATCCTGTCAAAATAATCAGGAAGCTAGCTCCAGTTGCTGGGAATTTAGTTTTTTAGGCTTTTTGTAAAGAAGACTTTGCCGCGACTTGCCCACTGAGGGCGTTGGCTTTGCTGTCTATACTGATGTCGCTACCCAATAGCCAACGCCCTAAGTGGGCAAGTCTGGGCGACGACATTTCAATTGTGTCATTTTGAAATCCACGTTAAAATTTCGCGAATGTTCTACAAAGAAAATTGTTGGTATTTTAGACAGATATAAATTTAGAAAATCCTGCAGAACTGAGCAGCTGGAAAGTGCTTTATCGAGTTTCCCAGTTAGACTCCGGGGGTATGACGTGCTTTCCTAGTATAGTAAACAAGTATCAGCAGGTAAACAACTATGGGAAATGCATAAAAGAGTGTCTGAAATGATGAAGCCGCGAAGGAAAGAAGAGGGACTGGGCTCCAGTCCCACACGGGGACTACGAGCCTACGAGCCCAATCGAGCCCACCTACAACTCACCGATCACAATACTCGTTTCTAAGCTAAAGCTTATCCACTCGTAAAAAGAGAAAAACGAAACGCCTCATATATAATTTATGTACTATTTAACTTTTATAATACACATTCCAGCCTTTCTAGCTTGCGGATAAGACACGCAATAAAAATCATTTGAAAGTATATTCTACTCAAAATAGTGGCTTCGTGAATGCCGTGTTTATCGGTTTGATAACCAGAAAGTTTCTGAGACGAAACACTTTAACCTGGTTTTCAGCCAGTAGAAAGTTTATTGTTAGGGCTATAAGAATACTTGAACGTTTAATCTTAATTTTAAAATTTTTCCTATTATTTTATCATCAAAATGTTTCGGATTTTTTAAGAACATTGCCCAAGTCCGACACACTGAAAACTAATGCGATGAGCAGGTTGCTTTACTGCATTAAATTTAGGTTACTGAGAACCTTCGCGCACGTCCTCGAAAAAAAAATCATACACGTCCTTAGTTTAACCAAAACATTACAACCTATATATCGTTGGAAAGCTTATAGAATGGACTAGTGGGCTATGGCAAAAAGAAATAACTTTTTAATAAATATAATTTTTTTGAAGGTTTTATTAAAAATTTGGGTGTGACACTTTCAAGAGCTAACGCCGCCGAACTGCTTGGCCATGACTCCCAAGTAACACATTGTTTTAATCCTTAAAGGTGTTTCTCAAAAACGGTGTCTGCGTTTTTTTTAAATTTAGCCTAGTTCAAAAGTTATGGAACTTTTAAATTTCGAAGGTCAAATTTTATAGAATTTTCACGCTCGAAAAAATTTAAAAAAATTCATAACTTTTGAACTAAACAAAATTTAAAAAAACGCAGACACAGTTTTCGTGAAACAGCTTTAAGGATTAAAACAATGTGTTTCTTGGGAGTCAAGGTCAAGCAGTTCGGCGGCGATGCTCTTGAAAATATCACACTCAATTTTTTTAAAGCTTTAAAAAGATTATATTTATTAAAAAGTTACTTCTTTTTGCCATAGTCGCTTGTCCATTCTATAAGCTTCCCGACGATATATAGGTTGACCTGTTTTGGTTAAACTAAGGACGAGTATGATTTTTTTCCGAGGACGTGCGCGAAGGTTCTCAGTAACCTTAAATTTTAGGTGATACACATGATATATTCTTCGATATTTATTGAATGAATTTACGTTTTATGTGAAAAGGACTTTAAGTTCCGAACATTTATTTGCGTTTCGGTCCGGATTTATTGAACGCGTTAGTGAATCGCCCTTGTAATGTAACATTTTTAACCGCTTTGTGGACTAAATTTCGGTATTTTAAATCAAAGAAAGCAGGAAACCTCATCTAATTAATCTCACTATCATGCGAAAACCGAATTCAATAATTGTTTTATTATTTAGCAACCAGCAATTCTTACCTAGCTAAACGAAGCCGACGATGAGGCCTGCAGTATGACGTCACGAACTGCGCGCCAACAAGATTTCGTTGCGTACTCGTAGCCAATGAGAAGCGAAATAAGTGACATGGCTGAATAATAAGACGACTTATAAGTCATTTTTTTTCCAAAGAAGGCTTGGTGGAAGATTTAGAAGGAAGAAATGAATAAAATTAAATGAATTGTAAAAGTTTTTAATTTTCCGCTGTGGTCAACCGATGAGGTTACAATATTTGTAAATCTCAGAATTTCTGCATCAAACAATGTGAAAAGCAATTTGTTTTGTTTACATGATGAAAAACGTAGGTACGCAGAGCGTACGGGAAGCTATTTGCTTTTGGTCTGTGGGGAGTGTTGGTAACAGAGCTTCTGAGGACGTCGAGAACGACGGTCCTTGGCCATTCACACAGCATCGACCACGGTTGATCACCTTGCTGTATTTCTTTTCAGATATTTTTCTATTTTGATAACGTAAAACCACAGTGAGTCCAAATACTCTTGGTTCAATATGGGGCAAAATGGTCCTCTTTTGTCTATACGCTGGTGCAACGACGTTTGGTTGCCTGCGCACGTTTCCTATTTGTGAGATTTTAAGTTTTCTAGTTTCTATGACGTCATTGATGACGTTACACCGCGCGATCAAGGTTCCTTGTGTCTGTAGACAACTTCACTCAAGTTTGGTAGCCAAGCATGAATTTGGTAGCCAAGTGAATTTTTTTTTGCCTTGATGATGCTGCTGACAGTGATCACATTACGTGACAACGGTGTAAGGAGAGGCGATACTTTGATCGCCTAAAAGTATCATTCAAATAATTTGTTTGAATGTCCTTATACAGTGTAGGCTTTAAAATGACTAAAAATAGCGTTTTTAAACAATCCGTTTTTTGCGCATGCCACGATAAGGCCGCTCTCATTTACCCACGTTTTCACCCCGTCGACTTTAGGTACCTTGGCTTTGCACGATGAAGGCCCTTATACAGTGTAGACCTTAAAATGACTAAAAAAGTAAAGCAACCAGTTTTTTTTATAGATTTTGTTTGCAAAAACAGGTATCTCCCACATGGATAAGTCTAGTGGTAACCAGGGGTATATATACTTTGGCCAATTTTTCTTTATTTCTCGTTATATAGCTGCTGGAATGTCATAAAAGGGTGTGGAACCTTGTTTGTGAAGAATTTCACAACGTAAGAGTAATCTCATGCCGCGAAGTGAAATCGTTGACTGCAAGTACTACGAGGACAGTTCAGTTACGGTTCAGACTCAAAGCTTTTCCCGAGTTTGGAGAATTCATCGACTCATTGGCATCAAGCAACAATGTTCGATGGGTAAAAGTCGCGATTTTCTCCTTTAGGGAAGATAAGTCCTCTCGAAACACAGTGAACTTGCGTGACACGGAGAGCTGAAACAAGACGCCTGGGACGAGGCTAAGACTGACATACATATACAGTTTAGTGAAGATAAGTCCAGTTTACAGAAGTCGTTGTGGCAAAATCGGAACCAATCCCTATAAAGGCAGAACATTCATGGAGCGAGATGACTGTCGTTTCAGTATATCCCGACGTAAAAACAGCAGACTACATGAACTGCAAGTCGGGCGTTTGGCGCGTAGTGATACACATAGTCCGAGGACTAAAAAGTATTCCATCGTGGTTTTTTTAACGTCATCGAGTCATAGTTCTTTTAAGGTTTTCATAGTTTTGACAGAGAATATCAAGTTAATTATTCGGACTCAGGCTAACTGAATGTATTTACAATATATCAAGGATGATATTTTTCGGTGCATGGCGATTTGCGATTTAGTCTCGAACGTTCATCCAAACGTTCTCCAGGGAAAATGATAACAGAAATCGACCTCTTGAGACGAAGGAAAGACAAAAAGGAAATACAGGCTCGTTTCCATCTTGACCGTCGAAATAAATACAATTTTCAGGATGTTTGCATGCTCGGATTTTTTTCCCACCAATTCTCTAGACATTAAGAGCAATATTCTGTCGAAAATTCTGTCGAAAAGCCTTCTGTTGCAATTTGTTACATTTTGATAGCCTTTTTCGTCGATCTTTACTGGACTAGTAGAGGGTGGGCAGCAGGCAACGGTATAACAATTTTATTGTCCATTGTACACTGAATGAACACTACTTCGCCTTTATGAACCCTCTCCAACAATGTTTGGTGTTGTTTATGACGCATTCCGTACTCTTATGAAATTGCTTTTAAATTGGATTGCCTTAGAGGAAAGGCCACCGACGAAAGACCTTGAATTATGTGCGCTATTTTTCTTTTTCAAAGGAGTTGCAAAATTACAAGCTAGCTGCAGAGGTGTTTCGGTGTTGCTTTTTTCCTCCTGATCTGAATTTTGTTGTACAGATCCTGTCATTGCTTTGCTTATTTCTGCATTTCGGATAGGATTGGGTACTAGTTGTTTTGTACGTTGTCGGTGTGTCTATAATGTGAGGTCATTACTCGAATCGTTCTTGACTCTATCAGCGTGATATGATAGCTCTCAACAGGAAAGTGCCATCTTTTTCTATTTAACCATACATCAGTGTGTGCTCTCACGCAAAGATAGGATAGGTTTCCTGTAGGGTAATACGCGGGTACGAGACTGATTTAAATTCTTTTAAAGCAGATCATCTTCAGATCGTACGAACTAACAAATCTCTGTAAGCGTATTAGTAAGTGTTTAGTTTATCTCCAAAAGTTGTACATTTGGTGGCAATATTTTCCCAAGTTAAGGCCGTAAATGGATACCTGTAGCTACCTTGGACCTGTGCCACTATTCATACTTTGTCGTGCTGTCTGGGTGGGAGGGGCTTTCCCGCAGAGTGAGCGATAGAGTTATGATAGGGCCTGTGTAGTTCATCTGCCACATGGTTGTACTGGAGAGCAAAATAAATTGATCTGTAATCTTTTTACCTGCTGTTAAAAAACTTTCGTCAAACCAATACGAATATGCCGAATATCCCAACCGAATTTATTCGCGATTTCGTAAAGTGGTTTACCCTTGAGAATCAAGAGGTTTATCCTAGGCTTGTAGCGAAATAACAAACACACGAATGTTCAGTTGCCCAGAGCCTATTTCGTATTTTCTTTTCTTATGAATAATTTCTTGCGATGTCAAACAAATCATGGTCATCTTTACTATTAGAATGCTTCTTCACCATGGCATCCATTTTGTTTACTTTCCAACATTCTCCCGACCCCCTCAGTACTAGTCGCAACAGTTAATAAAGGTAATAACGTGTAACTTACGTTTTTATTTCACTGTGTTTCATCTCTACTTCATGCAAATATATTCCTGTTTAATAATAGGTAACTTTATTTACCCGCGGTAGAGTTTTTCGACAAAAGCTGTTATTGAAAACTGCCGTGCCTTTTCAAGTACTTAATATAGTTATAATAAAAACAAAAGATAATACTTTAAGATAGAAATATATAATACTGCATAGCACTTATTGACATCGCCACGGTTTTAAAAGTACGTAATTGTACATTTAGCCACTCCGACAATTCTGGATGTGGTGAGAAATCCGGCCCTTCATGCGGATGCTGCTTTCTTATTGTAGAATGATGTATTTTTTTTTCTTGTCACAAAGTTAACACACCTTTTGGAGAGCTCTACCAAGGTTTTTTTTACATGCTTAGACGTTTATAACGTTCTCTCTCTTATGGGTGTTGTATTTATAAGTGTTCGTCGGTTATACGTTCTGGCATTCCTGCATTATTAATTTCTTTAACATAAAACTTCTTGACAACCGGTAACGGAATCGGAACTGTTCCTAGCAGTTTCGTTTACCACTGACACTACAACTATGGTTTCCGTCCTTCCTCCGTATTTGTTCTGCCAATGTTCCGATTTTATTATTTTGGTGTAGGAACCAGGACGTGCATGAGGATCTACCTACTATTGTTCATTGTATATGGTCCCTTATACGAAAGCTTGTTCTAAATCAGTCCGACGTTGCTGTGAAGTACCTTGGTCCAGCCACCACTATGGGCTCCACTTCTCTTTGTCTTTTGCCACCCCGGGAGCTACTGCTTCCGAAATCTCGACATTCGTCTCTTATAAACCTCCATGTGCTTTGGGGAGACATCATTCACTCTCGGGATAAGTTTGACGACTCTTAGGAACCCCATCATGGACTCCACCCTGAACATGTGCCCGTTTGTAGTGCTGGCCATGGACATGAGTTCTGGAAGGCCGGTCATTTTCTTTCCCACCGCAATCACAAATACCTCTGCTCCACCCATTTTTATCATAAACGCATTGTAGAGCGTCTTCTCGGGCTTGATGTTGGAATGCCCATCGGATAGGATCACCACTTTCCTAACAGACTTTTTGCGGATTCCAGATCTGTTGTTCTTAAGAAGTTCTTCGTGTGCTTTTAAGAGTCCGAGCTGAGTGTTGGTTCGACCAGCCTGGAATTGGATGCGCCGCAGAAGCCGCCTCGCTATGGAAGGTCTCATAAACGGAAATTCCACGTGAGCGCTGTACGAGAAAACCACCGCTGCGTACTGACTGTTTGCTCTTCCTCTGTTGATGAGCCACTCTAGAGCGCGAATGCCTCGGTAGAATTCGCTTCTTCTCAGGGAGTTTGACGAGTCAATCACAAAGATAACGTCGTGAGGCCGTCGTGGCGCAGCCGGAGCTTTGTTAGTATGAAGATCCAGTGGATCGGGAAGGTTCTGTTCCAGGAGGTGTTTGGATATTTTCTTTGCAGTCACTTCGTGTGGTGGGATATATTCAGGGTCTGCAAAAATATACAAAACAGTACGTCAGATGTATATATTTTTATGCGGTTAGTGCCGTTACAAGCTTAATCTGCTTAAGGCTTCATCGAACCTTTTTCTATTTTCGAAGTTTTACAACGTGTCTGGTGGGCACATTGGGCAAAATCGAGCCGTCTTTGCTGATGTTTTTGTTTGGTCTTTTCTCCTTAGATACTGCCAAATACCCGCGCTATTGCAATGTTTCCGAGATGTTCAAGATAATAGATGTGATTTCTTTTTCTCCTACGCCATGTCTTTAAACTCGCATAGAAACACATAAATCCACGAACTTGGCGTCGTATCCTGTTCGATACACTTACCAAGACTTGTAAAGCACATATCGTAGGGATCTACTGCAGTTGTTGCCTCGTCGTCCTCGAGGTCAATAAACCCTAAGGTTTGAGTGATGCAATAGAAAACTGCCAAAAAGGCTACCAGTGAAGTGTTCATCTTGCTTATGCCTTAACGCCTTTTCTTGCCTCTCAAATGTGAGTTCTGTGTTTTATGGAGCTTGCGTTTCGACTAAGGTGACAGCTCTGTGATCACCTTTTTATAGGCCTGCCACCGGTGTGCTCAGATAGACAACTCTAATATTGCAGGCATTTCTGAAATTCGGAGGTCTACAAGAACGGGCGAGAAAGACGCCCAGAGGGACGTCTGCAATGCGGCTATTTTTGGCGAGGATAGATAAGTTCAAGGCTTCAACAGCGTCTAAGTGATTCCGTGTGATTGTCGGGCAAGCGGATTAAGAAGGCTTGATAAACAGTCAGAACAGTTGAAAAAATAAAGCACTCATGTGAGCCGACTTTCAAATCCAGGTTGTGTTTTTGCCTTACAGCCTCCTACTACGCAGAAAGCATTCTCTCCGACCTGCTAAGTCCTGTTCATGTTATCCCATGTGAATGTGGACTCGATGCAGCGGTTAACGCGTGGCGTTTCCCGATGCAGCGAGGTTTGAAGATTGAAGATATCAACATTCCTGTTAAAAATCTAATTTGCTGGCAATTTTTTAATGTCGTTTTCTATTAGGCAAGATTTTAATATCGTTTTCTATTAGGCAAATCATGTTACGTAATACTGGAATGCGAAATTGGTGTGACCCTAGAGGGTAAACAATGAATTGCAAATGCTTCGTACAACTGTACGACACACTGATTTGTTTATGTTATGACCTCCCGTTATCCAGAAGGGGTTTCAAACAAATTTCTACGTCGATGTGACAATACCGTCGATATGCAATGGAAGCAGACAAATAGCTGGACAATAGTATGTCGACGAAACTCCTTGAAAAGTACGAGCCTACTTGAACTAGTTCTCATACATCCGCGTCAGGTATGCGTTTCTTGACATGTCTCTCCCATTGCACGGACAGCTCAATAGAGAGTTGAAAGGTGCTACACGATGGTACTTTATTGCGGAACTGAGGTTGAGATGAGGGTGATCTTGGAATCCTGGAAGCTAATGCACTAGGAACCTGTAGACAGATGATAAGCTGTATGTTCCTATTTATAGGATGAGCAACAAATCATTTTAGTGAACCATTTCTTCCCATGTCGACATCTTAGGGTTGCTCGTCGTATTTTTAGGAAATTGGGTACTTTTTAGCGGTTTCAGAGAGAAACAAAGGGCAGAAGAGGAATTAGTATGTTAGGGACAGAAAAGTGTTACGTCACGGGATTTGGCAATTTTTAATATTCAATAGATAACGGGGTTATTATTTGGTTTTGTTTTATAATTAAGAAATGTGTGGCATTCGCTTTATATGAGCGCACTTAAAATTAGTCAAAACATAGGAAATGAAAAACGATCATTGCAAAATTTGGGTGATAGGTTCGGTTTGTGAACGACCCTCCGCCTCGCAACCTTTTGTACCCCAAAATCAAGAGGTTTGGATAATTCCGATTACGCAGCACAAATGGGTATGTTCGGCAAGCTCGTACGTTTTTATTTTGAAGTAAAGTTGATTTTCTCTACACGAGCTTGTGGAACATCTAAGCTTCTTGGTTTTGGGAAAACTTATTTTTACAATTTAATGAAGAAGTGAAAATTCTTGTAGTAACGCACTCTTCAGAGTTTGCGCAGTTTCTTTGTAGTAGCGCAATGTTCTAGGCATGCGTTGTAATGATTACTTAATTAAGCATCTTCGTGTGAAGTTGCTGGAACAGGTAACAACCCAAGGTTGAAGAACTGTCACAAAGTTTCGGCTCATTGGCTAACACTTTTAAATAGTTTTAAATTCTCCCCGTTTTCTATTCACATGATGGACAAGTTCTCCCGGATCTGTTTTACCCCATGGGTTTTCGTCTAGTCCCAGCGCATATAAGGACGGCGATTTTCGTCTGATCGTGAGAACGGTAGTAGAAGAAATAAAGATTGAAAAACGCAGTTAAAGTTAATCGTGGTTAATCAAGAACCCCCGAAAGATCCCGGTAACAAAAGCCTCAAAAGTTCGAGAACACGCTTTTCTCAGATTAGTTACTGCAATCATGGTGGACGTATCGCAATTAGCAAGAAACAACCGACAACGACACTTTTATTATAGCACCAACGCATTTTTCGTATTTTATAGGGTTCTTTTGAAAGTTCATTGATGTATTTTTAGGGCTTTTATCACGGATTGGTATTATTTAGGGTATCACTTTTTCCTTCTCTCTCTGACCTACTTAGTCCTGTTTATGTTATCCCACGTGAATGTGGACTCGATGCAGCGGTTAGCGAATAGCGTTTCCCGATGCGGCGCAGTTTGAAGATTGAGGATATGAATATTCCTGTTAGAAATCTGGCAATTTTTTAAGCAAGTTTTTATGTCGTTTTTCTGTTAGGCAAATCATGTTACGCAATACTGGAATGCGAAATTGGCGTGACCCTAGAGGGTAAAGAATGGCTTGCAAATGCTTCTTACAACTGTACGGCGCACTGGTTTGTTTTTCAAGTTATGACCTCCCGTTATCGAGAGGGGTTTCAAACAAATATCTACGTCGATATAACAGTATCGTTGAAGCTAGACAATAGTATGTCGACGAAACGCCTTGAAAACAAAGTACGAGCCTACTTGAACTAGTTCTCATACATCAGCGTCAGGTATGCGTTTCTTAACATGTCTCTCACTCTCTCTCTCTCTCTCTCTGGTATTCTCATTACACGGACAGCTCAATAGAGAGTTGAAAGGTGCTTCACGATGGTACTTTATTGCGGAACTGAGGTTGAGATGAGGGTGATCTTGGAATCCTGGAAGCTAATGCACTAGGAACCTGTAGACAGATAATAAGCTGTACCTATTTATAGGATGAGCAGCAAGTCATTTTACTAGAACCATCTTAGGGTTGCTCGTCGTATTTTTAGGAAATTGGGTATTTTTAGCGGTTTCAAAGAGAAATAAAGGACAGACGAGGAATTAGTATGTTAGGGACAGAAAAGTTCGCGAACACGCTTTTCTCAGATAAGTTACTGCGATCATGGTGGACGTATCGCAATTAGCAAGAAAACAACCGACAACGATACTATTATTATAGTACCAAAACGGTTTTCGTATTTTATAGGGTTATTTTAATTTCAGCAATTTTCTAATTTACAAGAAGCATCCTTGGATAATGCTACCACCTAATACCTCAGCAACAATTCATACCTTTCAGACTAAAGCCACGGGGATGCCGTAGTATGTAAATTCATGTGCATATTTGACAAATGAACACCGCTGCTTCCTGTCCAGTGAATCTTGTAATAAGCCTTTACTCAGTCACGTGTACTGATGCGCTCACCCCGAGGGCAAGTTCGATAATTGACCTGAATTCCTAACAAAGAAACGTAAAAGTAAGGTTAATACTGGAGGACTTCCTTCGTGCTGGAGGGACAAGATATTTGGAAATTATCTACCTTTATCTATAGAAAAGATAGAAATTATCTATCTTTTTAAATTATTCAACACATCGTTTTTAAAGAAGTAAGTACTGCAAGTTTGAAAACATTTCGGTAAAATGCTGCGATGTTATGGCCGGTCAAAGTTACGTATTTTGCTGTGATCTTTGGCTAGCACATTAGGCATTTCGGATATCAGATGACACTGTTTCTTGACGTAATTTTTTTTACACTACGAGGCGAGATTAAAGAAAATGACGAATTCGGCTTTTTTACCCTTCAGATATGCAGCGGGGAACTCAAATAAAGACAGCTTAAGGAAAACATTTTTATCTACCTAACCAACCAGTTTTGTAAGGATTATAAGTCTTCTATAGTTTTAGGTTTTTAGCGTGATCGCGGTCATAGTCTTTGTACAGAAGCAAACAAAATGATGCATCAAATTACATTACTCGCATGCTAATTAGCTAGCCACAAAACACATGACTTTGCGAGCGCATAGCTTCGCGGCTATTTATCAAATCTTTCTCAAACTTGGTCAGCATGTTTATCTAATAAAAAGCGCACTATAAATCAATAAATTATTATTATTATTATAATGATCTATCCAAAGATTTGAAAAAAGATTTCGTTTCATATGCACTTTAAATATAATATATAGGTTTAGGCACTGCCTTAAAGCGGAGCTCGAATCAATACATTACAGCCATCGAGGTATCGACTTTTCTAATTTTCATGACGTCATGCCAGGTGATCTTGCTGGTGTACCCCCCTTGCCTTTCAGATAATTTGACCCAAATTTGATGACCTAGCGATTTTGCCTTCTTGAGATATTGACTTTTCTAATTTTGATGACGTCATCGATGACGTGATGACGTCATGCCACGTGACCTTGGTGGTGCACCCCTTGCCTCCTTTAAAGATAACTTAAACTTAAGTTTGTTGGCCTAGCGACGTTGCCTTCTCGAGATATTGACTTTTCTAGTTTTGCTGACGTCCACATTGGTTACGAACCACGTTCATGAGGAAACTAAGTGCGCTTTTGCGCAGTACGTTCAAGCTTCAATTTAATTGATTCAAGAGACAAATTACTATTCAACTTGAGAAGGCAGACTAAAACGGAGCATAGCAACACGAGTGAGAGCATTTGTTTTTTCCTTTATATTTCCCTGCAAGGGAAAAGTTGGCGCCCTCTAATTAATCAGACATTACGAAGAAGAATGACAATATCCCATGCAGTGGACGGTTTAAACATCGAGAATTCGTAGAATGAATAATTTTGCTCAAAGCGTTGCTATGCAAATGAGGGTTATCTGGAACACCTTCAAAGCGCGTGCAAACTTCTTTCGCAATTTATGGCTTACTCGGCATTTTCCCAACTAAATGAAACCTCACACAATTTGTATCAATGTTTCCTTGAGATAATGTACTATAATTCATTTTAATCCGGTACATAAACATATTATTCCACAAGTTTTAATACCCACTTCTTCTCCAAAGTTCCCAATGAATAGGCTCATTGCCACGTTGTTGCTCCGTAAAATTGCTTGATAAATTTGAAAAAAATCATTTCTCTGGCTGGTAATGTAATTAGAAAGTAACCTGCTTATTTGTGCTCGGAATTTGTTTCTTTTGTGATATATAGACTATAAATGCGCCACTCGGTCGAGAATCCTATACGCGAGTCGTTTCAATTGAACATAAACAATTTAACATAAACACTCAAAATTGGCGCTCTAAATAAATACATTTAGATATGGATAAACTGTCAAGATCATAAAATTATTTATTCGTTTACCACTGTAATTGATCTGGTAAACTAAACATTAACAGTCAACGGTATCATTTACGAACAGCTGCTAGCGGCGACAATTCATCAGTCGGAGTAAAGTTTTCCTCTAATATTTTTGCAGAAAATATCCGAAATTTTGCGATCTTTTGTTATCTTTAAAAAGGTTTCAAAAGTCGTATCTAGGAAAACACCGACGTTCCTCTTGACCAACTCAATGAGGTCTCCCCTCGTTCGTTTGGCCTGTTCCACAGTAACTAGGAGTAGGCTGGACGAGTTTTAAAGAGTTCTTGGTTTGGGTTCAAACGCCGGTAGAACCGAGCTAACTCGTCGAAATGCCATGTGTATCTGTGAGCTTTCACAAGAAAGTCTTATATAGAGAAAGAACATAGATGGTAGATGGCGATATTTTAGGAATTTGCATTTCAAAACAGTGACAGAGTTGAAAATGTGTACCATGTAAAGACACTGTTACCTATTAAACGTATGCCACTCATCAATCAAAAGTTACCTGGCATCAGTTCGACCCTGTATATTTGATCGGGCTACACACTTGATTCTCAAAATGCTCCTACGACTGCAGCTCACTATCTGCCGGGGCATCAAGCGAGCTGAGCGCGAGTCAACTATCACAACAGAGGCGGACCCAGGTTTTTGAAAAAGGGATAAGTTTTTGGTCTGAAGAACCGGATTTGGGAGAGATAACATGCAACTCGCCATACTCTCCTGAGATCCACTTGTCTACTGGGGATCTATCCTTCACCTCCAACCACTCTCAGCCTAAAAGAATGTCAGTTAAGGTTAAAGCTGTAAGACCCATTCCGTTCGGGCCAGACAGTTATGCAAACCTATCGTTCTTTCCGCGTGACAGGGGCAGGATTAATCTCTCAGGCCATCATTAACCGCAAAGACTAGGCAACTCTTGGCCATGTCCGGCTTTGGGCCTTCCAAATATGCACAGTTTATTGGGGGAAACACAGCCCCCTAGAGAGAGCGCCCCAATGTTAGCGTGATTAGTACACCTAAATTAAATTCTGTCCACGACCTGCTGATTGGAGTGCTTCATTACCAGCCCCTTCACCCCACATTCTGTAGTTGTTCTCTCATGGGTTGCAAGCATTAAATAATAATCCCGATTTAAAAAAGGGCGTCTTTCTCTAGTCGCCCTCTGTCTAGGGAGATGAACTACCTTTAGGTATTGTCACGAAAAAGCTTCTTTTAGGCTTTATCTTTACTCTCCTCTTTTCAGTTCTCATGGAAGGATAGAGAAAAGAAATGGGAATCACAAGTTTTAACGTCTGGGAAAAGTTTTGCTAAGTTTTTTCTAAGGATGGGACGCGAGAATTTGAAGTTCCTGTAGTTCCTGTAGTTTCTTAGTTTATTGGATTTGTTCTTGTTAAAGATCGACTGCCACGAATTTCCATGTGGATGAACGTAGGGACGAGCCTTACAAGTATATTTTTAGGAGGGTTTAAACCGTACCGGATTTAAAATGAGTTATAGTACATTATCTCAAGGAAACATTGATAAAAATTGTGTTAGGTTTCATTTCGTTGGTAAAATGCCGACTAAGCCATAAAATGCGAAAGAATTTTGCACGCGCTTTGAGAGTTTTCCAGATAACCCTGATTTGTATAGCGACGCTTTGAGCAAAATTATTCCATTGTACGAATTCTCGATGTTTAAACCGTCCACTGCATGGGATATTGTAATCTTACTTCGTAATGTCTGATTAATTAGAGGGCGCCAACTTTTCCCTTGCAGGGAAATATAAAGGAAAAAACAAATAATGCTCTCACTGTTGTTGCTATGCTCCGTTTTAGACTGCCTTCTCAAGTTGAATACTAATTTGTCTCTTGAATCAATTAAATTGGAGCTTGAACGTACAGCGCAGAAGCGCACTTCAGTTTCCTCATTAACGTGGTTCGTAACCAATGTGACGTCATTGCTGACGTCATGCCATTAACCATGTGAATTGGTGCACGGCGAGCACCCTTTCCTCCAAGATAACTTTAACTAAATTCGGTCGCCTAGCGACGTTGCCTTCTCGAGATATTGACTTTTCTAGCTGTGCTGACGTCACTGATGACGTCATGACCACATGACCATGTCACAGCATCCCCCTTATTACACATACACGACTCACAGGTTGACTTTTTTCAACGGGTTCAAAGGCGTGTGACCGCCTAGACTTGGGATACCTGTGTTACGGATGGGACGGACACACACAGAATGACCGCTATAGGTTTTATTCAGGAAATAAAAATAAAAAATCATATCTCCGGAAAGAAAGCTTCAATAACGACCACATTTGACAAAAGTTGCCTTTAGATGGATAGTCAGGGTGGGACTGACTCTTTTTACTTATTACACCATCATATCCGAAGGCTTTCATCAGCTTATTAAGGTGGATCGACCCAGTAATTTTGCACCCATGTCAACCAATTTTGAACCTTTCATATAAAATCAGGTTGAATTCTATCGCGCAGCTAATATAACACATATACTACCAATAGACTGAAATATATGTCAGTACAAAAGTTGGGGAGATCGGAGCTAGTATCACGTGTCAATCGGGCCACGCCTATTTTTACTCTCACCCCAGCCCTGATTTATAAATCCTAAAATATCTTCAGATCGGGCTTGTAGAATTTTGTCAAACTTCGGCTACACGTAGGCAATCAGTCAATCTCGAGGTACCGTAGAGCATTTATCGAAAAAATGTCGGTACAGTCTGAAACTGGAGCCTTATCCCCACGGGGATTATTTACACAAGTTATCCTTTGTGTTTTTGTTCCAGGCTCTCGTATGTAATATTATGAAGACTTATCCCCACGGGGAATATTTACACAAGTTATCCTTTGTGTTTTTGTGCCAGTCTCTCTTATGTAATCTTATGGAGACTTATACCCACGGGGAATATTTACACAAGTTGTCTTTTGTGTTTTAGTGCCAGGCTCTCGTATGTAATCTGATAAAGACAGCTGTACATGACGCGGACGCACGACCAGATCTCACGGATGAACTGTCACGTGAAGTGGCCGCTGGACCACGTGACACCCCTCATGACAGGGTGTCAATTGTTTCCGAAGAAAGTTCCACTCTCGGGTCATCTCCTCCTGAACCGGAACATAGGTATTTAACGGATGAAGGAATACAGCATGTTAGACTCTGTTACTGTTGATTTAAATTCCCTTTCTCACAGCGAGAACAATAAAACAATAAGTGAATTCGATCTTCTCTGCATCTCCATTATTACTAGTGCCACACAAAAGTCCCGGCGTTTCAATTATTTTCGATTAATGAGATTCTGAGTTTATTTTTTTATTTTTTCTGATATTGCGAGTGCAGTGATGTGTAGTGATGGGTATTTTTAACTTTGTTATATTGCAGTACTGCCGATTCGGCACACCTCGCCCGTAATGCCTCCCCGGCTCGCACGCTGTCATATGAAGACGACTTTGAAGAAGAGGACGTCCCTTTGAACGAAACCGAGGCTTACAAGAGACTAATGTCCAGCGCTCAGTCCGACCCCGACCAATCTAATTATATACTTGGGGAGCCTGGGTCCAGAGAGGGTAGCGAGGGTGACGAAAATGATGACATAGAACGCACTTTAGCAAGAAGTATTTCCCCACCAGCAATGTCACCTAGACAAGAGTCACCCGTCCATAAAACTCCTGACAAGAAAAAACAAGCTCGACAGCGGCCTAAGTTGTCACTCTTCAAAGAAGGTGCAGGAAGTCTTGGTATTTCTCATAGGAGTGAGGACTTTGGAGAAAGCTGGAGTGCCGTAAGTGGAAAGCTATCCGCCTCTCTTAAGTCGGACAAGTCAGATATAACATCCCGGATGGAGTTGACGGAATCAGACAGTTCTATCTCACCACCGCTCTCTCCCGATGGTGCGCCTTCTTATGTCCCGTCATGCATTAGTGGCGTTAATGGCGCTGACAGTAAATCGCAGGAAACGCCGGCTGCCAAGATGAATAAAAAGCCAGGTAAAGTTGTTACATCACTTAAAGGCGTTCCTCATGCACGAGAGCAGCGCCAGGCCCTATTAATCAGCTTCATTTTTGATGAAGCTAGGTTGGCCTCGCCAAGGATCCCAAATGTGCATTGAAGGTGTTTATCGATATGATGCGTGCATGTTTTTACTTTCGTCCAGGCCGCTAACTAACGCTTGTTTGTTTTATATCAACTCAACCTCGTCGGCACGGGATGGAATGCGAAATAATGAACAGCATTAAAATAAAATCACTAAACCAGGAGCTTTCATCTTTGGTACTGGGTCCGTGAGGCAGCGTTTTTCTTGACCTATCTATTTTTAGAACAAATTTGGCGCGAATCTTTGCAGAAATCGTCCAATCAGCATCCAGTGAGCTTCCAGATCTCAATATTGTATAAATTATCTCCATCGATAAAGATGGGGGAAAGAAGCGAAGAACTCTGCGAGTCAAATTCCTATGTAAATGTCTAAGATATTTCATTACTCAATTCGGTATCTAAGATAACAATTATAGCCAACCTCAAACTACCCCGCGTTTTCCTCCGCCGCAGTCTTGTGTTTCGGCACAGTGCAGACCTTTTGGGGAACCAGCAACAAATTTAAAATGCAAATTCGCATCTAAAAATAACTAGGTCAGGAAATACGCTACCTCCATATAGGTTTAGATGAAAGCTCCTATTGATGGGGTCCTGCTAAACATGATGTTTTTGGTCTCGTAGGGACGCTTGCAAATAAGGCAGGGGCCGCACTTGACAAACTTTTCTGACTTTGCGGTCAGAATTTGCTAGAAAAGTTAATTTCCTAATGCGACCGTCACTTTGCCAGCGAACTAAAACTTTGTCAGCTGACCAAAACACAAAGGCGCCGACAAGCAGCCTTTTGGCTGTCTTTTTTGCCAATGTTTTGTAGAACAAAATAATTTGCTGTCAATCATTTACCACAAATAAAAACCTAGACAGAAGCAGAAATAACAAAACGGCGGCAAATTATTTCACGCTAGTGCGACCACAATCTTTGGAGCAAAACACTTTGCCTTGAATTTTTTTGCTGGGAAATTCTGTGAGTAGAATAGTATGCACCGAATTAGCCGTTTTTAACTCGTGGGTTACTATGGTAACCCCGAGTTGTAGTGGGGACCCGATGTCACTCACTCCGGTGTTAGCTTTTTCTACATTAACATAATTAGCATAATTTATGTTGATTTTTTGGTTAGTTATGTGTTCATTTACCTACCCCTCCCTCGAAACATTCGCTTATCTTTTCGCTTCCCCATCCACTTTGCCGTCGGTCACCCATCCAAATACTAACCTTGCCGGATCGTGCTTAACTTTAAAAGATTGCCCGAGTCACGCGCTTACCAACTGCGCCACGGGGACTTCGTGACGTAATCCCGTCACTCAGGAAAAAACTGATTATATGTGTCTGGTTGGTTCTCTGTCTCACAAGTTCAGTGTTTTGAAAGGCTTAAAATTACTCTTACGTTAACAACATTCGACCGATGTGAATGCTCTCATGACCGTGAGATACGAATCTCCGACGTGAATGCTCATGACCGTGAGATACGAATCCCCCAAACTTCGCCGGCAAACTGTTTACTGGACTTATATCTTCCCTAAAGCCGAAAATCACGACTTTTACTCATCGAACATTGTTGTTGTGATGCTAATGTCTTTGCCAATGAATCGTATCCCGTCAACGGTTTCAGTTCGCAGCTTGAAATTAGCCGAAAATCACGACTTTTACTCATCGAACATTGCTGTTGTTGTCTTTTTTGTCTTTTACTCATCGAACATTGTTGTTGTGATGCTAATGTCTTTGTCAATGAATCGTATCCCGTCAACGGTTTCAGTTCGCGGCTTGAAATTAGCCGAAAATCACGACTTTTACTCATGGAACATTGTTGTTGTGATGCTAATGTTGCCAATGAATCGTATCCCGTCAACGGTTTCAGTTCGCGGCTTGAAATTACTCTTACTACCAGACTCGTGTTTTAAAGTGCTAGTATGACCAAAATTTGACTTCTTTTTCTACCATTTTTTCCGGCCTAGTACTTTACTTATCCACAATACAATCTTGCTGAGTGGATTTTAGTGAAAATTCCGCCCGGAATAGAAGGAAAAACGGCTGCGAAAAGTACAGTTTTTTCGTCCGCCATTAAAATTTTATGTTCCAAAATTCGAGCCTGTAATTAAAAATGACAGCGGTTATAGCAGCCTCGTTTTGAATCGTGACGCACTTTTATCCCCCCTGAGCATCCAGGCCTCTTATTTGTTATTGATACGGCTCATTTTGGAGCACACTGAACAATATGAGTGAGGTTTCAAGAAATGAGGTTGTTCTCGATCTTTTTGCACGTTTTTGAGGAGAAATGCAGGGCGACCTTGTTTTTATAATTTTGTTGCTGATTTTTTCACATCTGTTAATTGTTTATTTGCTTAAATCAGTTCAGCACAATTTGTTGTTCAACAATGTCAGACAGCTCCGATGAAAATCAAAGTGAAGGGCAATCAGAAAATTGCTTAAATATTTTATTTAGTTTTCAGGAACATTGTTTTTGCAAAACAGAGCTGAGCGCGCGCTCTGTTGAAAGTGGCGTGATCTTCGTCAGCAGCGCGCGCGTGAACATTTTTGTCAACAGCTGAACATTTACATCAAACTCCAGACTTTTGTTTCCTGATTTGTTCATGTTTTAATGTTTGTTTTGCAAAATTCATCTTACGGAATGGTAACAAAAGTTCATAACAATAAATCTGCAGGTGGAATGACTGAGCTTTGCTGCAGGAAAAAAAGATGCGACGGTCACGTTTGTGTGTAATATATTTACCGTTAGATTTTGAGATGTTTGTTGTCCCGGCAATGGATGGGGGATAAAAATACGTCACAAATTGTAGCCTGGCCTCTGACTTGGTAACCAGGTAGTAGGAACAGTCGGTTTTAATGGCGACTCCAAGATGGCGGCCGTGTGACCGTATTTTGGTGTTTTCGGCGGCAGAAAAAAGGACTATAGAGTTAATGTTATCAACCAAAGTTTGGGGAAGATGTTTTCAATGCCTTATAGTACAACATAGTAGATTTATAGGAAGGATACAATTTTGGTCATACTTGCACTTTTAAAGTGCCGAGAATCTGCCAGCTGCCGCACTCTCGCCACTGCTAGACTGTTGTCACGCCGAAGGTTATGAAATATTTTTTGGAATCTTAGTAGTGGTTATGGCTCATTATTATACATTGTACTCACTATCTCGATTCTGTTTGGCTAAGAGCGCGCGCTTTACTTTGGGAATCACGCACTTTGAGGGTCTCCAAGAATCAGCATGCTGATTCTTGAAGAATCAGCTAGCTGATTCTTGATCCTACGCGCGCAATGCATAATGGGACTAGAGCACTTGAATGTTTTCCCTATCTAACAAGGCGCTTGTGTAAAAGAAATTGCTTGACAGAAAAAAAAGTATTTTTACTGAATCAATGTATAATAAAACAATTATTGAATTCGTTTTTGTGATTTCCAGAATAAACAATGTCGAGACAGGTGGAATCAGGCGAGGCCTTCATCCAATAATTGCTTATTATTATCACTATGCGCGGCCAAATTGTAAACCGCCCTCTCTACTAAAACGCTCTATTTTTGCGGGCCAAATGGCAAACAGCGGGCCGCAAATACATTTACCGCCCTCATTCTGATTGGCTGGTGGCGCTCTGCTGTCACGCTAGACCAATCAGTTCACGCGGATACCATTTTAGTGCGAGTTTGTGGCGGGAATTCACTCGGTGAGTTTTTCTAACTTTCTCTCTCAGTAGCCAAATCTCAGACTTGAACGTTGATCAGTTAGCTAAATGAACAAGCAAAAAACACAAAGAAAGCGACCGAGTGGGGAATAAGGAAGTTTGAGAAATGATGCCACAAGGCACAAGCGAAACGTTGTTGTCGATTTTACCATCGTAAAACAAGACAAGTCATAAGTGAAATTCTACGCCGAAGTTAAATAAGAGAAAGGGAAGCCTTGACGCCGAGTACTCTGCCCTGACAGGACTGTAGGCTTGATTAAGCAGCGATTCATCGCCAAATCACACCGGTGAGCAGAAACCTCAACAACATGTTGGAAGCGAAGGCGAACAAGTTGTTTACTAGAAAAAGAAAATATTGTGGAACCGAAACATAAACTCGCTATCAGTCTGGGAAACAGTACTTAATTCGACAGCCACGGACAGAACACCGACGAAAAATGGAGGGCTCGGAGATATTGGTTGAATTTATCTGGTTTTTGGTGTGCTTTCGTTTCGCGGATCGAGGACGGGAGGGATGGCGAGAGCTGACTAGAAGTAAGTAAGCCTACAAAAAACAGTTAAAAAACATTTGCCATGTTTTCATTTGTATTGCCTTTTGGGATTCTTATCTTATTACCCTGCTAGCAGAGTAGATTTTTATGTGCTTTTAAAAGTTGTGATTCTTTTTGTTTCATGTATTAACCTAAGTTTGTAATCTCAACGGGCGAAATAATTGTGAACGATACGATTTTTTTGCCTTTATCTAAGCTTACAGTATTCAATTCGGCTGGACGAACACTATCATACTTTAGTGGCCTTGTGTAGTGATAATAATAACATGACTTTTGTCGGGCATATCGTTGATTTGTGTCCCTCGTGCTACTCGGGCCCCAAAGTCATGTTATTGTCCTATTCGTCGACCTCTAGTGCCGGACGTCCGCGGAGTTCAACCTTGAGGTCAACACATTTCTTCTTTTTCTTTTTTAAATCCTTTAGATAAAAAAAAATTGATGTTCTCGAGAACAATATTGAAATACTTTGAGGCCGTTTTTTTTTCACTTTCAAGGAAAAATCCAGCTTTCAAAATCGCGCCAAAAGTTGGGAGCAGAAGCTCCAATTAGCTCATACATTTACTGTGGATTGAAAACGCCCGATTTTAATATTCAGCAATAATTAATTTTTAACTCTGCTGGATTCAAAATTTAAACATTGGAACTGGCTTATACCCGTCCGTTTCCACAGACAGCTCGTCGGGAACATCGATTTTACCCCCAAAAGGTACCAACAAGACGATTTTTCCCTCGTAATTTTCTCTTGTATTTTTTAGAGCGAAAATACGTCTGAATTCAGGCTTCACACAAGCGTGATTTGCTAGAACGGGCCCCTAACTGGTACCTATCTTTAAAAAATTGAAAGTTTTCAAATTTTACCCCTAAAAGGCACCAGAGGCCTAATTTGAAACCCTAAAAGGTACGACGAGCACCCCCGCCCCAAAAATATTGGAGTCCCCCCCCCCCCCCGAATTTTTTCTGGGAAATTTCAGTTTTTTTTAAAATGAGCAACCCCACCCATTCAATATGAGAGCCTTCCCCTGCCCTCTTCACTCTTCATTACCCACGAGTTGGCGATAGCTTATAGCTTTGATTTTGTGGCGGAATACTAATTTTGTGGCAGAATATATAATGAGCTTGATGACGTCATGATCTATGTTTAGCTTTTTTCGGTCACGTCAGAGCCACGTCAGGAATGTTGAGGCGGCGGTCAGGAATGTGAAGAATGTAAGGTATCAGGTTACCTACAGTGATGTGGATATACGCTACTAGGGCTATCAGGTTACCTATACTTATGTGGATATACGCCACTAAGGGTATCAGGTTACCTACAGTGATGTGGATATACGCTACTAGGGGTATCAGGTTACCTATACTTATGTGGATATACGCTACTGGGGGTATCAGGTTACCTATAGTGATGTGGATATACGCTACTAAGAGTATCAGGTTACTTATAGTTATGTGGATATACACCACTAAAGGTATCAGGTTACCTACAGTGATGTGGATATACGCTACTAGAGGTATCAGGTTACCTACAGTTATGGGGATATACGGCACTAGGGGAATCAGGTTACCTACAGTGATGGGGATATACGCTACTAGGGGTATCAGGTTTCCTATACTTATGTGGATATACGCCACTAAGGGTATCAGGTTACCTACAGTGATGTGGCGCTAGGGGTATCTGGTTACCTACTGTGATGTGGCGCTAGCGGTCTCAGGTTACCGCATCTCCGGATAAGTAATGACGTCATAGGCTATTTTTAGTAACACATGATTTATTTCTCTTTATTACCCATTACATTGTCCCTTATTACATAAAATTATATTACATAAAATACTACCACTAGGGTAAATAAACGCTTTTTTAAGATTGGTTACAAGTCTAAAGTTTGTTCACTAGTATTCTTGACTTGGGGTAGAGTTTTCCACTCATCTTTTTTCTTGTTGTAATACGATCCCGCCATGCAATCATAACACCGTAGAAAAGACCCCTTCCAGGCTTTTCCCATGGGTGATTGGTTTTGACAAACTGGGCATTCGTAGAGTTTATCTTTTTCGTAACGTCCGGATATTTTATTTTGCCACAAGCACTTTCCACACCCAGCAATATCGATGCAATAAGAATTGTTCCCTTCACAATGACTGCATAAACCATCGACTTTCTTTTCAATGTCACCCGAGATTCCATCCCCCTCTTGACTCTTTTCGTCGTCACTGAATGGTCAGTTTCCTCATCACTGGATCGCTCCTCTTCTTCATCGTCGCCAGATTGGTCAGTTTCTTCAACACTGTCATTATTACCGTCAGTTTCATCATCGCTAGATTGCTCGATTTGTGTCTCCCTGCTTTCATAGGTAACTACATCGTTCAAGCTGCTTTATTACGGATCAATATTTTATCAACTCCTAATTCTGCCAGTCCCTCGAGAAAAGACTTTAAGCCTTTTGGAGGTGAAATATCTTCGTTGAAAGGTAGTAATACGAACTCTACAAGATCAGCAATAACTGTGTTTGGAATTCTTCGCTGACGACGAATCATTTCCCCGTTAGGCGACCAAAAAAAATATCTTTAGAGGTGGCTATACTGTGCAGAAGGGCACCTTTTGATAGGGAACAGCATTTGAAATCTGAGTCAACACGTCTTTGATTCGAGTTCATCTTTTGTCTCCCCGTGCTCGTGCTCATCCTCGTCATCGCTAGACATATCGCTATCTGAGTCCAGTGAACGTTTCATGGTAAAAACCAACCACAAATGAATTGTTCCTCAAACGTGACTTCTATTTATACCTTCAGAGCAGCAATGCTAAAACAGGGACCAGCAGGTCTTTGACAAACCCTCCCCCTTTTTGTAACAAGATTTGCTTTTTTTCTTTGAAAGGGGTGGAACCACTAGCCAAGGTGCTTAGATCCTCCCCGTGTCGTCTTATGTCACTAAACTCATCATCACTTAATGGAATATATCCATTTCCAACATTATGGGCAATCTGAGTTAGAGCATGAACTTGTTCTAGGGTGGCTGTGTCGAGAAGGTATTGACGCTGATGTGGCGGGCAACTACACAAGGCTTGGAGAAAGCCTACGTTGTTCTTCACTACTCGAGACATGGTCGAAAATTAATCACAACCCCAAATGGAGCTCCTATTTATACCATTTGTGAAGTTCATAGAAAACAGATGAAGAAAAGGTAGTCGGAGGAGGAGGAGGTAGTGAGGAGGAGGAGGAAGTGAGGAGGAGGAGGTAGTGAGGGGAGTGACTGAGGAGGAGGAGGTAGTGAGGAAGAGGGACTGAGGAGGAGGAGGGACTGAGGAGGAGGAGGGATTGAGGAGGAGGAGGGACTGAGGAGGAGGAAGTGAGGAGGAGGAGGTAGTAAGGGGGAGTGACTGAGGAGGAGGTAGTGAGGAGGAGGGACTGAGGAGTAGGAGGAGGAGGGACTGAGGAGGAGGTAGTGAGGAGGAGGAGGTAGTGAGGAGGAGGAGATAGTGAGGAGGAGGAAGAGGTAGTGAGGAGGAAGTAGCGAGGTGGAGGTAATGAGGAGGGACTGAGGAGGAGGAAGAGAGGGGACTGAGGAGGAGTAAAACGAAAGGTATATAAGGAGTAGTAGCAAGATATTCTGGTCATATAACGTTGACCTTTATAGAGAAGACATGGTACATAACTGTCCTCAGTGTGGAAAGGAATTTTCCAGAAGTGATAACCTTAAACGCCACAGGCTTTCCCAACACAAAATGACCAACTTTCTTCCAGTGGATCATGTATTAAGCAAGTCCTCTGATTGCGGTCCCTTTCAACTCCAGCATCCTTTTACCTGTATGGTCGCGGGAATGACCGGAAGTGGGAAAACCCTTTGGGTACAGAAGCTACTAGAGCATGGACAAAAAACAATCTCACCCCCACCCCAACGCATAGTTTGGTGCTATGCTCAGTGGCAACCAGCCTACACCGCTTTAGCCATGTCTATGCCACAAATAGAATTCGTAAAAGGAATTCCAAGTAACATTGAGCAAGACTCATACTTTGACGTGCATATGCGGAATCTCATTGTCATTGACGATCAGATGATTGAAACTGGGAATGACAACAGGATTGCAAACTTATTCACAAAGGGATCGCATCACAGAAATCTGTCTGTGATTTATATCCTACAAAACCTATTTCATCAAGGGAAAGTCAATCGAAACATATCCTTAAACAGCCACTACTTGGTCCTATTCAAGAACCCAAGAGAGCAATTGCAAGTGATGACGTTGGCCAAACAAATTTATCCACGCAACACGCATTACTTCTTGACAAGTATGAAGAGGCCGTCAGGAAACCTTTTGGCTACCTGTTTGTTGACTTAAAACCAGCAACCAACGACAACTGCAGACTGACAGGGCTGAACAACATCTACGCATGCGCGAAACCCTATGGTGTCTTGAACTTTTTACGGTATTCTGGAAATCAACAAGTGTTTGTTGGGGTGAAAATTACTTTTCCCTGGATTTCCAACCTTTTATCCTGTTTTCTGGTATGATTTGACCGTCTTAGTTTAGGATTGCAATCAAGAACTGGGTTAGCCATGAAATATTTAGCAAAATAACCCAAAAACTTCAAAATGCTGTCAAATCACGGACGTCCAAGTGCCAAAATGGCGTCCCCCGAGACGAAACTTATTCAACCGAGATACGCGAATATGGCTGATCATCAAGTGCTGGAAGCACAGAAACACGTCGAAGGTATGCACAAAGGTCACCTAATTCTGTAAAAGTAAAAGTATCCCAATATTTTTTTTGGGAATGGCAATTTAATAGTATTGCAACTCGTTGGATTCATGAATCCGGATTCACTTAACACTTGCCACCTGTACGACTTGAGTTGGATTTTGATACAAATGACGTCTTAATATGCCAGTTCACTTCCTTGAATTATAATAACCAAGCTGGGAGGCATCTTGTTGTTGCATCTTGTTGTTGTCATGAATCCTTATTCACTTAACACTTGCCACCTGTACGACTTGAGTTGGATTTTGATACAAACGACGTCTTAATATGCCAGTTCACTTCCTTGAATTATAATAACCAAGCTGGGAGGCATCTTGTTGTATAGAGTGGGCATCACTATAAGGGGAAGCAAATCATTGAGGGGTTTTCTGACAGGCAGAATATAAAATGAGGTTGCTGAGGTTCTAAGGATTTCTGTTGCTATAAAAGTTCCTTTTAATAAAAAAAAATAGCATATTATGATGACCCCGGGGGAGGGGGTACTCCCTCATATATGGTATACGGGTATGCGCCGCCCTATAGGGTATGTTTTTGGGCTCCTGAGGTCTACGGTAAGGTACCGTTTTTCGCTTGCTTGGTCGCTGATAGGGTATGTATTTCAGTATGGCTACCCAAGTGCAAACAAATTTGATCAAAGTTGTACCACAATTATTGGAAAAGTGGTTTATTTGAAACCTTTTCATGATTATCAAAATTCCGCTTTGATTGCGACCAATTGGACCACCCTGGTGACTAACTTCAGATCAGCGGTAGGGTATACAATTTTAACCGTAGGTCTACAATAGGGTATACAATTTTGACCGTAGGTCTACGGTAGGGTATAAAAAATGAGGGTGATGACAGTCCTGCCCTTATAATAATAACCTTATATAAGGTTATATTATAAAACAAATGTTACCAATCAAACCTTCTGCTTCATTAAGATGTTGTAACTGAAGAGATACTAATTATAATTATTTTTTTCTTTTTCTCAGCAGGAAACGAAAGAAAACTTCAGAATATCAGAATAGGATTTCTGCATTAAAATCTTACCTTGAGATCCATGTTCTTGTGAGATATTTCTGGGTTTTCATTTACCTCTTTACCTAATTTTCTGGTATATTTTATTAAAAAGCTGCCTGCTTTAGAGAAGAAGGTCTGGTAAATTCTGGCTAATATACAAGCTGGCTTGATTTGCTAGAATGGACCTCTAATGGGTAGCCATACTGTAATACATACCCTATCAGAGACAAGAAAAAACTTTACCCTATGGCAGACCTACCTGTTACCTATCCTCCTCATGCCTATGGCAGACCTCAGGAGCCTCCCAAAAAAACCCTAGCATATCCATCTACCATATACGATGGAGTGCCCCACCCCATGCCAATTGGGCAGTTGGGCAATTCCTCAGAATTCCAGGGTGGGTGGAAGTAGAGCTTGGAATTTCAGGGCGGGCACCCTTAAATACGACATTCCAGGGTGGGTAAGCACAATTTCCAGGGTGGTCATGATAAAATCACTGGAACTGCAGGGTGGCTTTTGTTGCGACTGCTGCCCATTCCTTCTTACCCAATAAATATATTTCTTATTGACTGTTCAAGTTTTCGCTCACGCAATCCTGCTCTAAAATACATATAAGTTTTGTGCTTGTAATCTAATTGTAGGATCCCAGATTTTGGAATGACACATTAACTCATGTCAAATAACGTATTGCAATTTTCCATTCACATGGAAAAACATGTAACCAGGAGCTCCGCTTTTAGCCAGTGGCTAAATCTATATATTATTATACTGGTCTGAGCAGCATGTTCATCAGCGCGACTTTCAGATCGGGGTGGCTCTTTCTTTAAAGCAACGTCCAACCGTTCTATCAGTTCTATCCATCCGTCTGTGTTCTCGTTATTTTCGAGTACCGCATTTATTTGCAAACTTGTATTTCGCATGTCAAAAATAAATATTTAGTGAGCTCGAAAGTAACAGGTTCATAGAGATTCTTTTTTTGTAGGGATTTGCGACACTTTATCTTTAGTTGCGCCATTTTATCTTTTTGAAGGCAAGGTAACATAGAACGCATGCTCTGTAAGGGGGGGATCCAGGTTTTGTAGATGGGGAGAGGCTATTTTCACGACCTTTGCACAATATATCAAATTTTTAATTATTTTTCAATTATTTTCTAATTTGTATGATTTATGAATTGAATTCGATGCGACGTTTGCCGCTTGGTCGCACCACAGGCGTATTATCCGAGTCGGCCACTCGAATTCAAGTCGAAGTCGAACCAATTAATTAGAGTCGAACTAATTTGCAGCAAACGTCGCATTATACATGTACCTATTTGAGGGTAAATAGCTTCGACTGAATTAAAATACGAGTAAAAATGCGATGTATGCCCTAGGCCTAAGTGTAACAGAAAAGGAATCAATTAAACTGGATTGTGATTTAAGCGGCTGGTTTCTAAAAAGTCTAATGAGCAGTTTCCACAAAAAATAGAGGCGGGCAGATTGTTCCATTGAATGATCGTCCTTGGAAAAAAGGAGAGAGGAATTTCGCTTCTGTCAGCTACAGGCAAGGATTTCATAGTGTTTATTTTGAACCGCCGATTATATAGCTTCTTAGTTCAAAAAGGGATACTAAAACAGAACAATTCGGGTTTAGAAACAGACAAGGAACAACCGACAGTTTTTTATCCTGAAATCTCTAATGGGCAAATATGTTTAGATGGGCTGATCTTTGTCTTTAAATTTCTTACCCCATTAAGACTCGCGAGCAACAGGGGACTTTTTTGCTTATGCCATGCGCAACAACCGCTGCTCTCCAAGTTTACATTGCAGACTCAACTCAGGGAAAAGCACTGTTGAGTATCACGAATTTGTAATCAAATAGCGTTCTATTTCTATTTCTCGTTTGTTTTGATTTTATTCTGAAAGCGGGAAGGATACAATAAAACGTTTATTCAGCTGCCTGTATATTGCAAATAAAAATTGTTTGATTTTAGGATCTGTGGACCTTCATCTGCGACTGTTTAAACTGGGTCAGACTGAAATTCAGACTGCAATTGCAAGAAAAATGACGTTGTTTTGTTTAGCAATCGTAACGATTTCCTTTTTTATCCTATCAGTTTACCCTGATATTTCGGGGCCTTCCAGTGGAATTAGATCAAGTGGAAAGATGTCATAGTTTTGGGTTGACAAATAAATGTTCTGCACCGTGCAGATACATAAATTTTGCTTGAAAAACCGGTCACACTTTTTTAGTATAATGAAAAAAAAATGTCATGGTGACCAACTAAACATGTTGATTAGTTTGTGTGATAACCTTGTTAGAAAATGTCTGGAAAGTTTCACCATACCTCGAGAGGCTCGATTTGAATAACCTTTCCTAAAATTCAATTGATTTGACTACTGATGATTTACACCCCAGATTTTGTATCTAACCAAGCTGGGATTTTGCCAAACAATTTGTAAATACCCAGACTGAAGGGTACCCACCCTGGAAATACAAGCTCCATTTTCACCACCCTTCCCTGGGATTAAATGGTGGATTATGTCCATGAAAAGGATGAGACTCCAAATTGGTGAACTTTTTATTATGCTATTTATTACTAACAGAGTATTCTGACAAGTTCTGTAATAGTGAAACCTGGGCAGTTGACAAAATTACACCTGTTGACAACATTTGGTTTTGAGGTGACAACATAATTTTCACAAGAAAAATTGAAGCAAAGAGGATTTTGATACAGCACTGTGATGTTCTTCTGAGCAGTAAACTATCTGTAGTGAAAACTCTTAAAAGTAGCCCCTGCTATAGTTCTACTTCTGAAAATCAATCGATAAAATGCTCTCGTAATACTGTAGCGCATATCTAACATGTTGCATCTCTGAACCACCAGCACTTGTGCTAGAAATTGTTATTTGGTTGCAGGATGCAGTTGTTTTGTGTCATCCAGACAAGAATGGCATTATGTTCCTTTTGTGAATTGGGCATATACATGTACACCTACACCTTCTGAACCTGCAACAAACAATGCACAACAAATTACTTCTGAATGTCCTACCCTCTATTATAATATCTTTTATCGAGTGGTTCTAAAAAACTTTCCTTTTTAATGCATAGTAACTAGGAAATGAAATTTTGAAATGAAATTTGTATTATTACAGTCACACTGGTTGTTCTCTTTCCTCTTAACACTGATGGACAACACTGATGGACAACTTTGGTATCAAATTGCAATTTCTCGTGAGCAACTTTAATTCGCCACATGTCTGAGCACTGGAGGGGCAGACCATAATTGAACGATTTTGGAAACAAAATATTTCAAGTTCTGGTACAATATCTTGAAGACAGATACAAAAGATTTTTTGGAATTTGATTCAAGCAAGTTGTCCATCAATGTTGCAAAATTATAGGGAAGAGAACATCCCGCTTTACGGTAACATGATCTATAATTTCCACTCACAAGTCACCATTTATCAAATCTTGCGACAGCTTATTTACACTGGAAGAGGTGGCAAATGGTTTATCAAAAAATCCAATTTCTCACCAAATTTATTTTTAAATTCAGTAAGTATACACAACTAGCAGTGTTTTTTTATACCAGCTCAGATCTCAATTTATTTTGCTTTCTGGGCAAACAAACTGAGCACTTCAGTTCTTGCAACAGCTATGAAGCTATCAATTTCAGTGAAAATATTTCTAAGGAGCATGCCCAAGCATAGGTGTCCTGTAGGTGAACACACAAAAAAATCCTTAACTGCCCCATTATTTCCAAAAATTTAGCACCAGACGAGAGATACTTCAGTGGCACAACGAGCAGTTTTCGAAAAATGTTCAATTAATTTATATTCATGAGACAACATTTTCAAGCAGATTTTTGAACTCGAGTGAAGACCCGATTTTGCTGCCGATCTCAAGGAAATCAAATGGTTTCATTTAAACTGGGTCCTAGAAACTGCGAGTGACTTATTTCCAGATCTAATATTCCCCGTGACTAAAGTGGGAGTCGAAGAAGAACAACCACTGAAACTCATGTGCGTAACTGTCGAACCAAAAACACATAACTTCCCCCATTTTCTGTTTCATCCCCGTTAGATAAACGAATTTCAAAATGATAGTACTTCCATTTTTCACTGACAACTCTGTGGCACAACGACTAGATTTTGAAAGCACATTCTGGCAAGACGATAAGAAATCGGCTTTTTGCATTACAGCAAGAAAGCTCAACGAAAGATTCCACAAAACCCCTTGGTGCGATTTCTCAAAGAGAGACTTACATAAGCCAACAGTAATTAAAAGCTTACTTTGGCGGATAATTTGACACTTCACCTTTCAGCTGCTGGCAGAAAGTTAACTTGGGAATTCCACCACAGACCACAGACATCCGCCATTAAATCGAAATCCTTGAATAGAGCTGCTTTGCCGAAGCGAATAGCGTAGCAATCTCAAGCTCAAACTGCTCAAAATTCATTCCCCAAGTACAAGTATTGTTTCTGTTGAACTCCGTTTGTGGTTTACATTACTTATTCCCGCTTAAAAATGGAGAAATTAACTCGGTCGACATGACAACAAACCAGCATTTGCTCAGCTGAAGACAAATCAGGCCGTGCATCTGCGCATGCATCACATAAAGGTCCCCTGCTCTCGCGAGCAAGCGCATTTCGAGTAAAACGGAGTGGACTTGTTTAAAGTGCCATTAGCACCTAATTTGTCACTTACTCGAAATTCCACCAAATTCGGCACACAAGTACTAGACATCATGATCTTTAGCACTACTCAATTTATTTTGCCAGGGGTTCAAAGGAAAATAGGGCATTTTCACCCCAAACTTCGATCCTAGTGAGATCGATGAGGTCCACAAATTCCGCGCTTGTGACACGTGATCTCAGCCCAGCACAGGGAGCCCGAACTGCAGATCTTAAATGCGTCTTTATCTCTATTTGTAGGGCAGCTCTAAAAAAAATTGAATTGTAGAATGTTTTAATTCTCCGGTTCTAGTCGTCGTATTTTGCACAAGATTTAGCATTATTTTAATAACGGAACTCCTTAACGGCTGAAGGCCGCAGAGTGGAGCACCATAGGTATCGCAGGAAGAACACAATAGTATCAAACTACTAACTCAGGTAATATTAGAGCTCCTTTAGAGGCCGAAGGCCGCAGTGCGGAGCACCACAGGTATCGCAGGAAGAATGCAGTAGCTCAAAGTAGAACTCAAGTATACGATCGACTTTATTTTAATGCTTTAGCGGTATTCCCATATGGGGGTATCGCGGGCGCGTCCGTTCGTGTCTGCCTGTCTGCGCGCCCACATGGATTTTCTTTCTAGCGGAGCTCCCGCCCGGCGCACCATACATAAGGAAAAGTGGTATCAGAATTGACACGTATAACCATCAAGTCGCTTTTGAGTGGTTTGAGATAATTTTGTCATTTTTAATGACGTAAACAGTGACGTCATGTCACGTGACTTTGACCATAGACAGCTAGGGGTGGTTAATGGAGCTTTCGTTTTGGAAAAATCATTTTTTCTTCGTCATTCCTGAACAAAACCTATAGTTTAATTCCGTCTGTGTGTGTCCGTGTCCACCCGGCACACAGGCATCCCAATTTCAGGCGGGAAAATAGGCTTCAAGAACGGCGAAAGCACGCACGCACGCGCTTTACAAAAATGATCTTACTTTTAGCGGAGCTCCGGTGCTCCGGTGAACAAATATGGGTTAAGAGATGTTAGAGGCAACGGGGTGTACCACTAAGGTCACGTGGCATGACGTCATCAGTGACGTCAGCAAAACTAGAAAAGTCAATATCTCAAGAAGGCAACATCGCTAGGTGAGCAAACTTGGGTAAAGTTATCTGGGAGGCAAGGGGATGTACCACCAAGGTCAAGCGGCATGACGTCATCGATGACGTCATCAAAACTAGAAAAGTCGCTATCTCAAGAAGGCAACATCACTAAATAACCAAACTTGGGTAAAGTTATCTTGCAGGCACCTCCAAGGTCACGTGGCAGCAATGTATTGATTCGAGCTCCGCTTTTAGGCATCTACATATTAGAACAAGAAGCTGGTGGCGTAAAAATGTCCGATCTCCATTTAGGCTTGGCAGTGCAGTTCGTTCTTGCAGTTGTGACAGATAGTGTAAATATAAAGGACATGCATTTCCTAGTTCCATTTTGCAATGTCTAGATTGTCTCATCCTTTTATAACTTTCCAGGTGTGTGCTTTTTCACTTGCTGTTGAGTGTTGCTTTTGCTTTCGTCTAAATCCAAGTTTTATATTCGAGTTTCGCAATTCTCCGGGCCTGAGAGAGTTTTTGGCCTTCTTCAGCTTATTCAGAAACTTCTCAAGCTTTTACAAGCATCCACTCTTCAGTTCTACATGTTATTCTATTCTTAGCTTTCACCTGTCACGTGACTAAATTTATCTCCTGAAATCTTGCTCTGAATGCCAAATATACCCCATGGATGTAAAGAACTTACAAAATTAGGTTTGGAGAGAAAGTATGAAGGCGATAGCGCTTTCCTCGACCGAGATATAAGCGTTTGAACGCACGCGATATGTTGCAGTAAAACTATGCCGCCGCCATATGATCGTGCTCCTGCTGAGGGGCACAAATATCGCCGCCAAATCACCAACCTTCTCAAAAGCTTACAAATACCAAGGATATGGACCAAGATGTTATTTACATGCTTCAATAACAGCTTAATTAACATGATGGATCTTTTCAAACTAAAGAACAAAGTGAATTTAGAGATATATTATACGAATCGGCTCTTTGAAATACGTGACTCGTGTTGCGTGACTTAAAATCCCTTCATCAAACTTCAGCAATAGCTCCGGTAATAAGAATGACAATCAGATGAAACTTTGTGTGAACACTCACACGGATGAGTTGTAAACAATATATAGAGTTCGTCTCGGTAGAGTTTTTAGTTTTAAAGTTAGAATTTTCGTGACGTCACGTGAAAGCCAACAATAGTGATTCCCTGGCAGCAGAAACATATAATTTAGTTGAAACGTGTAACAGCGCGACAACCTGCGAACAACTCTCGATCAATAAACACCATATTTGGAAAGCATTAGGTTCTTCGTTTAGCCAATCAGCAACAGGAGATTTGATTAATAATAATTATTATAAAATAACTAAGATAGTACGCGCGGTCTCATTGGTCGACAGGTGTGTTTATATGAGAGTATATAAACACGGTTGTGACGTCACGCCCGGGACGATGTTTGCGCTGTCTTTTTTTTCATTCTTTACATATTTTGACAAAAATTTATCCAAACACTTGAAGCAATGAAATTGTGAAAGCAGTGCTGTTTTCTTTTTAGCTATCATTTGTCGTCCCATCCTTAAACCACAAGTTCAAAGAATTGGCTTGTCTTCGACTTTTTTAGTCAAACGCGTGTAAACTTTCAGAATTGTCAACATTTTCGTACTATTATAAGTACACGATATTTTTGTCCTCCGAAATCCTCTTCCCTCCCTTTATGAAACGATTTATTTGACTTCTGGGAAATTTTAAAAGTATAAAGCTCGTACTAAGAGGAGAAAAACAACACAAATCAAGTTATAAAGCGACCCAACTAAAATTCTGAATTTGGAGACTTTCGGCGAATCGGCTAGCCAAAATGAAGACCAAATTATGGAACAAATCACAATTTATTTCCACTTACTTTCCTATTCAATTTCCTATTCAATGATGATCTTTCACAAGCCGAGTAGGTAAGAAATCGTTTGCTAGCAAGTTAACAAGATTTGGAGTATTAACAAAACATGAAATTCTTACCGGCGATCGGCGAACACCGACGGCACTGTCGACGAAACTTTGACTTGAGTTGCTTCAAAAATTCAATATTCGTTCATGCCATCAGCAACAATTGAAGCCCCATAGTATCATTCCAGTCTGGTATTCAACATTTTGCTTGATTTGAAGATTGAAACAAGACAGGCTTTCATTTGCTATCCAGCTTTTTCGATGCCGGCCGAATTTGCCTTTCCAAAACTCGTCAAAAGGCTCAAGTCAACACGAAGGCTATTGTTGTACGGAAAATTCCTTTGGCTTTGCAATTCTTAACCCGTACATCCCTTCATTGACATTCGCTTATGCTTCAGTTACAATAAACACCATAGAAGAGGTCAATAAAGTCGTCAAATGTTTCTTAGAAAGCAGTTTTCTCTCGTCTCCCCTTCGCAAACTTGCAGCCAACTGAGTGAAAAACTTGAACACATGCGATATAACACGCCCTCTGATTGGCCCGTTCAGGCCGTCGTGCGGTAAGGAGAATTTATATATTCACACAAAATGTTGAAATAAATTCATTTTAAATCTTTCGCTTCAAAAAGTGAAAGATATTTTATAAAAGCAATAGAGAACTTTTTCCCAGTGTCTACATACTCTGATGCAAACACTCGGGTAGGTTAGGAGAATTCTCGACTAGTTATGCAGCCACTCGACCTTCGGTCTCGTGGCTGCATAACTATCTCGAATTCTCCCAACCTCCCCTCGTGTTTGCATCAGAGTATGTAGACACGGAAAAAGTTCTCTATTGCTTAAATTGATTCGTCATATTTTCTAAAAAATAACGCGCGCGAACTCCTCACAACAGAACAGAAGCACAAAATGAGTTTAGTTCACTGTTTTACTTCCATGCTCAAAACCCACCAAAAATATTTTTTATCATGACTTTTGCTGTTCTCGTAATATGATTGGCTGATTTGCCATGGTAAATGAAAGGGCAGACAACGCTGTTTGCATTAACACGCGCGCGCGCTTCTAAACCAACGGAAAACAATTCGAATGCGCCTGCAATCCCAACGGAAAAGTCTTATGTGAATTTGATTGGCTGCACGCAAGGGCATTGTTTTCCAAATATGGTGTTTAGTGATCGCGAGTTGTTCAGATTCATTGGTCTGTTACACGTTTCAACTAAATTATATGTTTCTGGTGGCAGCTTTTGATTTTTTTCTCCTTTTTGTTATCTTCTGCACGCGTGGGACATTGCTTATCAAAAATTGTATTGTTGTATTGACCAATCACAGACGCGCATTTATAATATAATGTTTATTCACTCGTTTTGTAGTATGGACTAAATTACAAGAGGGGTCAGTAGTATGGGGGGGGGGGGGGGGGGGGCGGAATTACCTGTTTAGGCGGAATACTAATTTTGAGGCGGAATACATAATGAGCATCGCGGTTGAATTAATGAGCGTCCCCACGCGGAATTAATGAGCTTGCGGTTTATGTTTGAAACAGGTGTTCATTTGTTCTTTATTGCGGAGGATTTAATGAGCGTCACCACGCGGAATTAATGAGCTTTGCGGTTGTTTGTTGACACAGGTGTTCTTTTGTTCTTTTTTGCGGAGGAATACATTAAGATTGTTGCTACAGGTGTTCCTTTGTGTTCAACACGTGGCTGCGGTTTCTTTTGTCTCGGCCATGTGCTTGCGGTTTCTATTGTTCTCAGAGTCAATGTCAGCGCGTCGGACTTGCAATCCGGTGATCCGAGTTCAAGTCCCACTCGCTGACCACTAACAGGATTTCTTTCTCGGTGTTGTAAACATTGCAATGCCGGGATCGACTTCTTGGCCATGCTTGTAGATAGCCAACTGGTTTGCCTCTCTGCCAGTTGGGATTCTTAATAATTAGATATTTGGTTTCAATTTGAGTGGGGTGTCTGTGAATTAGCTGGCTAGCTAAGTGCACTACCACTATAAATATCAATTTACATTTTACATTTTTACATTTACAATATAAGCAGTTGGGATTCTTAATAATTAGATATTTGGTTTCAATTTGAGTGGGGTGTCTGTGAATTAGCTGGCTAGCTAATTGCACTACCACTATAAATATCAATTTACATTTTACATTTTTACGTTTACAACATAAGCAGAGCTCCCGTGGATTAAAGTGAAAAAATGCGGGGATAACATCAAGGAAATACAATACAAGAAAATACGGAGGATGACCTTAAGATTCTGTTCTCTTTATTATCAATTATATTGTCCCTTATTTAACTATAACATAACAGAAAAAAAATATAAAAGGATCGTTTCTATTAATGTGGAAAAAGTCAGTGTAGCGATACTCTGGGTTGGCCTCGCCAAAGTAACTCAATCGATTCTTCCAAAAAAGCCTTGATGGTAGGATCTTCAGGATAAACAGCAATACATTTGGTAACCCCCGTCGTGATGTGTTTCAGTTTCACAGGCCAAAAACTTTGGCCACGTCCATCGCTAATAACGGACGTTCCTGGTCGAGTAGGACAGCTCGAAGTCTTATACATTTCAGCTAGGTATAACCTTCAGGAATGAAATTGGCTGGCTTGTCACCGCTATCAATTGGTTGCCATAGAGACGGAGGGGCGTCTGACCACACGGGTAATGGAATCGTCGAACGACTCTCTCTCCTCTTTGCATATTTTGTTAGCGGCTCTTTGGGACTTAATGGAGTCACTTCGCTTCTCTGTGGCTGACATTTGTTGACGGTAAAGACTCGACAAGATCCAAAGATGTCAGCCAGCACTTGCTTGTTTGCTGGAGTATCAGGCTTGTTGTCTACCAATAGAAACCCATAAGGCTTTTCTGTTTCTTGGAAGTAGGCATTCATGGATCTGTCTCGATTCTTGTCAAACATTCTCTCTCCTATAATTCCTATTTGCTTCCGATCGCTAGGACTTCGAAAGAGTGCGAGATACTGGGGATTTCGGCTAATGTCGGTGTTGTATTTCCCTTTGGGGAACATATTTTGAAGCAACAGGACGACGCTGGCATTTCTATGACGACCCTGAGTAAACAAACGGGCGACGAGCGGACTGTCAGAAGCTTCGGCCATAAGATCATCGAGGACCAAAATGTTATTGAACTTGGGATTGATTTCACTAAGGTCATCGGACAACTCCGGCAAACCGCGTTCGAAACGGATACTCTTCCCCAGTGATTTCTTCAAGGTATCATAGGTGTCTTGCCATTGGTTATAATGCCAAACAATCAGTATTTTCTTCTTTTCACTGTAGACAATCCTGTCTGTTTCCAGAATCTTCTGTACAAAGTAAGTCTTGCCACATTGAGTTGGGCCAACCACAAGTAGAGAAAACTTGTGTCGGAACTTGAAATCTGGATAGGGTTCTTTTGCTGGATTTAGATTTAGACCTGTTTGGTTATGTGTGGTGCTCCTTTTTGGTTTGACTTGATAAGGTGGTTTGTGACTTTTAATTTTTCGTGTAGGAGGTACTTCACGTGGTAGAGCCGAAGATGTGGTACGTAAGACGTTCGGTAGGCGTGTCTGTTGAACTGAAAACACCGCCATTTTCAGCCATGACTCCCTCTCGTCTCCGAAAAGAGAATGAACCTGTAAAAGATGAGTACTGAGATTTTTTAACTCTGGGCGTCCGCATACGGGACAAGTCCGAGGGACCTTGAACGGCATGGTGTCTTGATAAGAATGATATTTTCAATGAAGCCGGTTCTCCCTTTTATACTATTTGGGTGTCTCGCGGCGTTTCGGTATACCTGTGTCCTTTGGGAAGCAGCTATTGTTCTATAGGGTTTCTCCGGGGTTGCTGCAGGGATTGTGTCGGAACTTGAAATCTGGATAGGGTTCTTTTGCTGGATTTAGATTTAGACCTGTTTGGTTATGTGTGGTGCTCCTTTTTGGTCTGACTTGATAAGGTGGTTTGTGACTTTTAATTTTTCGTGTAGGAGGTACTTCACGTGGTAGAGCCGAAGATGTGGTACGTAAGACGTTCGGTAGGCGTGTCTGTTGAACTGAAAACACCGCCATTTTCAGCCATGACTCACTCTCGTCTCCGAAAAGAGAATGAACCTGTAAAAGATGAGTACTGAGATTTTTTAACTCTGGGCGTCCGCATACGGGACAAGTCCGAGGGACCTTGAACGGCATGGTGTCTTGATAAGAATGATATTTTCAATGAAGCCGGTTCTCCCTTTTATACTATTTGGGTGTCTCGCGGCGTTTCGGTATACCTGTGTCCTTTGGGAAGCAGCTATTGTTCTATAGGGTTTCTCCGGGGTTGCTGCAGGGATTCTTCAGGGTTTCTGTGGGTTTCGCCAGGGTTTCTATGGGGTTTCTGTAGGGTTTCTGTGGGATTTCTCCAGGGTTTCTATGGGGTTTCTGTATTGGGGCTCTATTGGATAAACGTGATAAGGAAGCAAGGTTGGGAACCTGGCCTTCTCTAAAAGGTATGTAACCAAGCTCCTTTTATTTCCAGGAGAACTTACTTGTAATGTACAGGGCACTATTAAAAGGAGACCTCGACCGATATCGCAGAACTATTACTTCTCTCAACCTGCCCAAATTCCAACCAACACGCACACTACACACGCGCGCCGGTTCCCTTCAAGCCTGCTCGGCCCAGTCTCCCACGCGTTCAGGTGAACACAGAGAACCCATGTTACACCTTTCCCGGTTTTTTTTTAGGGGAGGGGGGAATACATAAATACAAACATCCATAGGACTTTCTTACCGTGAAGTTGTTGAACCTCCTGGGAAGCTGGAAATGAACTAAAAGACAGTTTCTATATTACTTAGCATCAAACGTGCGCGTAGCAAACCCATTCTGGCTTTTCCATCCAGGCGGGCACCCTGCGGATTCTGTTAGATCGCCTAGGCATTCCTTCTATTTCCAAAGACGTTTCCACTTCCAGGGTAGTTTCATTGCAAGTAGAATCAACTTCCGTGGTGGGTTCATTGCTACTAGAATCAGGGATCGGTTCGCTACTTCGAGCTGACGTTTCTCTTGTCTCACTGTTAAAGCCTTCCTCCTGATAATTGGAACAGCTTATTTCATTACTGGTACTTGAGGTCTCTACACCATGGTCGCAATCTAGCGGTGCTGTACCCACACTGGATGCTCGGGAGCTCAACTCTAGTGTTGTAGCGCACTCACCAGTTGACGCAGCGTTTGACTTCGTTAAGGCATGCCTTCTGCTAATCTCAGGCCTCGGTCGCAGCCGGAGTGTGTAACTTGGTGACTCCTCTTCACTGTCGTCGCTTGACGTCTTTTCCGAGTAATCGTGACCTTGAGATTTTTCTTCCGCACACTGCTGAATTTGGGATTTCATTTTTGTTTTTGTTTTTCTGTATGCACCTGACTGTTTTAGTGTCTCAATGGTAGCGTCAAGTTTACAAGGTTGTAAGAGATTTCTGTGTAGCATTCTCTTTTTTCCTTTTCCGTCTTTTCGTTTAACTTCATACACAGGAATATTTTTGTTGGGCTTATGCAAGACTTTATAAATGTTGCTCTCCCAGAAGTTTGCCAGTTTTCCGGTGGGCGTCACATTCTTTACAAGGACGCTATCTCCCGGAGAAAGGTTGTTTTCACGTGCTTTACGATCATAGTACTTCTTGTTCTTCTGGGCGGCTTTTCCTGTGTTTTCAGTTACTTTCCTGTAAGCATAATCTAGACGTTTGCGAAGATTAGCAATGTAGCGTACCTCCTTCCCCTGTTTTTCTTCTGCTGAGCGTTCCTCTCCAACGGCAGTTGAATTGTTTCCCAGGTAGACATCTACTGCGAGTCTTGGATGTCTCCCAAACATCAAAAAGAAAGGAGAGTATCCCGTTGAATCATGTTTGGTAACATTATAAGCGTGTACTAGGGGGGAAACAAAGTCTTTCCAGCTGGACTTCTGTTCATCTGTAAGAGTACCCAGCATATTCAAGAGGGTTCTATTAAATCTTTCACAGAGTCCATTTCCCATCGGATGATAAGGTGTGGTTCTTGACTTTTCGATACCACCCAGCTTGCAGAGCTGCTTTATTACATCGGATTCAAAATTTCTGCCTTGGTCACTGTGCAACCGTGCTGGGAATCCATAATGGATTACGAATTTGTCAAAGATAATACGGGCCGTCGTTTTGGCTGTTTGGTTGGTGGTAGGAATTGCTTGCGCATAGCGTGTGAAGTGATCAGTGATGATTAATATGTTTTCTATACCTCCCTTAGACTTCTCCAGCTTCAGGTAATCAATGCAGACTAGTTCCATGGGCTCTGTGAAAGTGATGTTGACTAATGGAGCGACTTTACGGGGATGCGGAACCTTGCGCAAGGTGCATGGCTTGCACATCTTGACTCTCTCTTCAATGTCTTTGGCCATTCCAGGGTACCAAAATCGCGAACGAGCCAATTCTAGTGTCCGTGCTACTGCAAAGTGTCCCATGTTGTCCTGAATTCCAGAAAAGCATTTTTCTCTGAGCTTTGTAGGCAGCACCAACTGACAAGTTTCGTTGCCATCCTCTACTCGTTGTCTGTACAAAACTCCATCTTTGAAACAAAATCTATCCCAATCTCTCACCATTCGCTTGACTGCGACGCTCTCGTCTTTCAATTCTCTGTTTGTCGGTCGTTTATCGCGCTTAAGATATAATATTGCTCGAGCAACTGTTTCATCATCTTCTTGTAACTTTCTCAGCTCATTCCGTGTCAGCTCTGTCTCAACATTTGTTCCAATTGCGCAGTTATCTAATATAGCATCTAGCGCTTGAGCCCCCATACAATACGCTTCAATTAGAGGTGTCGAGGTACCACTGGGCTCCATCTCTGATTCTCGATGTACGTCTAGGTTCTGACAAAGGGCATTGAAGGCATCTGGTGTTATAATACTTCCTTCTTCTCGTTCAGTGGAAAGTTTTTCTGACTGCGGCCTTCGTGAGAGTCCATCGGCGTCTTTGTTCTTTTTACCCGAGCGGTAGATAATGGTGAAGCTGTAGTCGCTAAAGCAGCTAGCCAACGATGCCCGGTCGCGTCCAATTTCGCAGTAGTGGTCACATAGGTCAATGGGTTATTATCAGTCCTAACGGTGAAATCTCGGCATTTAGGTAATCATGGAATTTGTCAGTAATAGCCCATTTCAAGCACAAGAATTCAAGTTTGTGTGCAGGATAGTTGCGCTCTGACTTCTTCAAACCTCTACTTGCATAGGAGATTACTTTCTCAGTGCCATCAGGTTCAACCTGATAGAGTGTCGCACCAAGTCCCTCAATACTCGCATCTGTATTCAAGACAAAGGGAAGATCAAAATTAGGATAAGCTAGAATTGGGGGTGAGGATAGGATCTCGATTACCTTCTCAAAGGCCTCCTGGCATTCACTCGTCCATTCCAATGGTTCCTTAAACTTTCTTCCTCCTTTTACCTGCTCCATGCCTGCCAATAGGTCATTCAATGGCTTCACTAGTCTAGAAAAGCCAGGCACGAACTTTCTATAATATCCTGCAAATCCCAGGAATGTTCTTAATTCCTCGTTACTTGTTGGAGCTGGCCACGTTCGCAATGCCTCGATCTTTTCGGGATCAGTCTCAATGCCGTTACGTGAAATAATGTGACCAAGATACTTCACTTTATCTTGAAAGAAGTTGCACTTTGAAGGCTTTAACTTCAGGCCATATTCCTTGAGCTTGGAGAAAACCGCTTCAAGTCTTTGTAGATGTTCTTCAAAGGTTTTGGAGAAGACAACTATGTCATCAATGTACACGATGCACTGACGAAAATTTAGCTCCATTAGGCAGTGTTCCATTAATCTCTGAAAGGTGGCCGGAGCGTTTGTTAAGCCAAAGGCCATTCGATTGCATTCATAAAACCCCAACGGACCAACAGTGAAAGCCGTTTTCGCTTTATCATGCTCTTCGATTTCTATCTGCCAATATCCACTCTTGAGGTCCAAAGTAGTAAACCAGGCAGAACCAGACATAGCTTCTAGGGCTTCATCTATTCGGGGTAAAGAATAAGCATCTTTGACCGTCCGTGAATTCAGTTTCCTAAAATCAATACAGAATCGTAAGCTTCCGTCCCGTTTCCTAACCAAAACTACGGGAGATGACCAGGGACTGTGCGACTCCCTGATGACTCCAGCATTTAACATGTCTTGTAGGTTTTGGCGAACTTCCTCGTACTGCGCAGGGGGAACTCGTCGATGCCTCTGCTTGAAAGGATGTGGGTCTGATAGATGAATAGCGTGCTTCACATGTGATGTGCAACCGAGATCATGCGCGCCTTGGGAAAATACTTCATGGTTCCACTTTCCTAGCATAGCGGCTGCTTTTTCTCTCTGGCTTTCATCCATGCTCGAGCTTTCAAAACTAAAAGGTTCATTAGTAGCATCAGGATGGTCGCTATCTGATTGGGTCATTGGTTTGGATGTATCAAGAACTGTTATTTGTTGTAAGAAACATATAGTTGACTTGCGGGGTATAATGATATCTTTCTTTGTCGGGTTGCATACCTCGATAGGAATTATGTTCTCCTTGCCGTTCATCTCAAGTTGGACCACAGTAGGAACAATCTGTAAGGGCTGGGGAAGTTGAGAGGACGCTTCTTCTGGAATAACAGGACAAGTAGCGCTGACATCTTTGGTTTTAACACTTGACCTCCTTCCCCTGTTTTTCTTCTGCTGAGCGTTCCTCTCCAACGGCAGTTGAATTGTTTCCCAGGTAGACATCTACTGCGAGTCTTGGATGTCTCCCAAACATCAAAAGAAAGGAGAGTATCCCGTTGAATCATGTTTGGTAACATTATAAGCGTGTACTAGGGGGAAACAAAGTCTTTCCAGCTGGACTTCTGTTCATCTGTAAGAGTACCCAGCATATTCAAGAGGGTTCTATTAAATCTTTCACAGAGTCCATTTCCCATCGGATGATAAGGTGTGGTTCTTGACTTTTCGATACCACCCAGCTTGCAGAGCTGCTTTATTACATCGGATTCAAAATTTCTGCCTTGGTCACTGTGCAACCGTGCTGGGAATCCATAATGGATTACGAATTTGTCAAAGATAATACGGGCCGTCGTTTTGGCTGTTTGGTTGGTGGTAGGAATTGCTTGCGCATAGCGTGTGAAGTGATCAGTGATGATTAATATGTTTTCTATACCTCCCTTAGACTTCTCCAGCTTCAGGTAATCAATGCAGACTAGTTCCATGGGCTCTGTGAAAGTGATGTTGACTAATGGAGCGACTTTACGGGGATGCGGAACCTTGCGCAAGGTGCATGGCTTGCACATCTTGACTCTCTCTTCAATGTCTTTGGCCATTCCAGGGTACCAAAATCGCGAACGAGCCAATTCTAGTGTCCGTGCTACTGCAAAGTGTCCCATGTTGTCCTGAATTCCAGAAAAGCATTTTTCTCTGAGCTTTGTAGGCAGCACCAACTGACAAGTTTCGTTGCCATCCTCTACTCGTTGTCTGTACAAAACTCCATCTTTGAAACAAAATCTATCCCAATCTCTCACCATTCGCTTGACTGCGACGCTCTCGTCTTTCAATTCTCTGTTTGTCGGTCGTTTATCGCGCTTAAGATATAATATTGCTCGAGCAACTGTTTCATCATCTTCTTGTAACTTTCTCAGCTCATTCCGTGTCAGCTCTGTCTCAACATTTGTTCCAATTGCGCAGTTATCTAATATAGCATCTAGCGCTTGAGCCCCCATACAATACGCTTCAATTAGAGGTGTCGAGGTACCACTGGGCTCCATCTCTGATTCTCGATGTACGTCTAGGTTCTGACAAAGGGCATTGAAGGCATCTGGTGTTATAATACTTCCTTCTTCTCGTTCAGTGGAAAGTTTTTCTGACTGCGGCCTTCGTGAGAGTCCATCGGCGTCTTTGTTCTTTTACCCGAGCGGTAGATAATGGTGAAGCTGTAGTCGCTAAAGCAGCTAGCCAACGATGCCCGGTCGCGTCCAATTTCGCAGTAGTGGTCACATAGGTCAATGGGTTATTATCAGTCCTAACGGTGAAATCTCGGCATTTAGGTAATCATGGAATTTGTCAGTAATAGCCCATTTCAAGCACAAGAATTCAAGTTTGTGTGCAGGATAGTTGCGCTCTGACTTCTTCAAACCTCTACTTGCATAGGAGATTACTTTCTCAGTGCCATCAGGTTCAACCTGATAGAGTGTCGCACCAAGTCCCTCAATACTCGCATCTGTATTCAAGACAAAGGGAAGATCAAAATTAGGATAAGCTAGAATTGGGGGTGAGGATAGGATCTCGATTACCTTCTCAAAGGCCTCCTGGCATTCACTCGTCCATTCCAATGGTTCCTTAAACTTTCTTCCTCCTTTTACCTGCTCCATGCCTGCCAATAGGTCATTCAATGGCTTCACTAGTCTAGAAAAGCCAGGCACGAACTTTCTATAATATCCTGCAAATCCCAGGAATGTTCTTAATTCCTCGTTACTTGTTGGAGCTGGCCACGTTCGCAATGCCTCGATCTTTTCGGGATCAGTCTCAATGCCGTTACGTGAAATAATGTGACCAAGATACTTCACTTTATCTTGAAAGAAGTTGCACTTTGAAGGCTTTAACTTCAGGCCATATTCCTTGAGCTTGGAGAAAACCGCTTCAAGTCTTTGTAGATGTTCTTCAAAGGTTTTGGAGAAGACAACTATGTCATCAATGTACACGATGCACTGACGAAAATTTAGCTCCATTAGGCAGTGTTCCATTAATCTCTGAAAGGTGGCCGGAGCGTTTGTTAAGCCAAAGGCCATTCGATTGCATTCATAAAACCCCAACGGACCAACAGTGAAAGCCGTTTTCGCTTTATCATGCTCTTCGATTTCTATCTGCCAATATCCACTTATGAGGTCCAAAGTAGTAAACCAGGCAGAACCAGACATAGCTTCTAGGGCTTCATCTATTCGGGGTAAAGAATAAGCATCTTTGACCGTCCGTGAATTCAGTTTCCTAAAATCAATACAGAATCGTAAGCTTCCGTCCCGTTTCCTAACCAAAACTACGGGAGATGACCAGGGACTGTGCGACTCCCTGATGACTCCAGCATTTAACATGTCTTGTAGGTTTTGGCGAACTTCCTCGTACTGCGCAGGGGGAACTCGTCGATGCCTCTGCTTGAAAGGATGTGGGTCTGATAGATGAATAGCGTGCTTCACATGTGATGTGCAACCGAGATCATGCGCGCCTTGGGAAAATACTTCATGGTTCCACTTTCCTAGCATAGCGGCTGCTTTTTCTCTCTGGCTTTCATCCATGCTCGAGCTTTCAAAACTAAAAGGTTCATTAGTAGCATCAGGATGGTCGCTATCTGATTGGGTCATTGGTTTGGATGTATCAAGAACTGTTATTTGTTGTAAGAAACATATAGTTGACTTGCGGGGTATAATGATATCTTTCTTTGTCGGGTTGCATACCTCGATAGGAATTATGTTCTCCTTGCCGTTCATCTCAAGTTGGACCACAGTAGGAACAATCTGTAAGGGCTGGGGAAGTTGAGAGGACGCTTCTTCTGGAATAACAGGACAAGTAGCGCTGACATCTTTGGTTTTAACACTTGACCATATGATCTTCACCTCATTTGCATGTACAACAATCGGGGCGTCCGACGTAGTCTTGACTTTCTTACTCAAAACCTTACGACAAACCCGGTGTTGTTGTACCAGATACTGGTAGGCTAACCTCCAAGCAGATGATAACTTGACCTTCTGCAAGAAACAGCATCCATATTCATTAATGCAGTGATCTCTACAGCGCGATATCAAGTTCGTGCCAATCACCATAGGTACATGTTTATTAAAATTAGTGTCAGGGACTACCAGGGCCAGTGTCTCAAATTCGTCATCGTTCCCATTGGTACCTTCATGGAAAGATAAAGTAATCTCAACAAGACCCTGGAACATAAGTTGCTGTCCGCCAGCTCCTTCAAACAGAAATGACATCATCCAAGGTTTTAATCTCACATTCAGGAAGAAATTCCTCCAAAAATGATTGCGTAATGGTAGTAATCTGTGATCCAGTATCTATTAGCGAGTTACAGGGAGAACCATTGACATAAGCTATACTCACATTTGCATGGCCAACCAGTAACTGCTTAGGGCGTGTAGCATCGGGGCCTACCGCCCGCCCCTTGGCAGCGACCCTCTCGAGTTTGACGAAAATCCTGAGTCTGGTTGCTTCGGACCTCTTCCTCCAGACGCTTGTTCCTGACCACCGAGTGGTAAACGATCAGCCATATTCTTGAACTGCTTTTCCTCGATAGCTTCAAGTCTGGAAAGGATTTGACTAAGAATGCTATTAGAATCAGGCTGCTGCTTAACCTTGACTTCCAGTGCATCTACTTTCTTCATAACCTCCTCTAGCATGGTTTTTATATCCTTTTCGTCACTCTTCCTTGAATCATTAACTTGATGTAAACAAGTGCTCACTTTCGTCTCGGCTTTAGAACTCCTACTCTCGATCTTATAACTCTCTTTCACTTCTTGTTCAGCGGCTCTAACCTCAGCTCGTAACTTATCAAAATTCTTGATTTGGTCATACTTGTATCTAGTTGCATTTTTAACTCTTTCATCATTCAGCCCAGTCCAAAATTTATTACACAGCATTTCACTTACCTGTGATCCTCTCACAATTCCTCTATTCACAGCTTTGCCTATGAGGTCCTCCAAACGACATCCGAAAGCTGCTACAGATTCATCTTCTTCCTGTTTGCTATTGTAAAACTTCTGCAAAATAGTAGAGCCACTTTCAACAGTGCCATATACTCCCTCTAATTTGTATATGATTTCCTCAAGGGTTGCATCTTCACCTAAATGCATCACTAGGCGGGCAGCGTCACCTCTCAATGAACGTCTAGCACTCTGTAATAACATATCCTTCGGTTGAATGCCATCTCTCGCAAGACACTTCACTTCAAATTTCCAAGATTCGAAGTCAATTTCACCTTTTGCATTACTGCCTGAGAATACAGAGAGACGCGGGGGCTGTGCGAATACTTGCGCTTCCGCAAACCGCGATGGTGGTTGTCGAGGGGTGTAGAAATAGGGAACGCCATATCCACTACTGCGCCTACCCTTACCATGGAACTCACTCTTGACGGGTGGTTTTGGAGGGTTAACTTGCGTGTAGGAACTGGCCCTTTTGACTTTGAAACTTTTGTAATGTTCCGTTCCGTCACCACGTTCTGTAGAATAATCATACTCACCAGCTCTTGGTGTGACTCCACTACCAGGGTGTGCAACAAGTGAGGCTAAATACCCACCAGAACTATCCTTGTGACCCCCTGGCCCGCGAGCCGAAGAACCACTAGGCCCTTGATACAAAATCGGACTACCCGGAGATGTAGTAGGGCCTTGAGCTAACATAGGACTAGCCTGAGATGTATTTGGTTCTTGATCTAGAATTGTGCTAAGATGATCTACCGGTTCTACTTTAAACAAACCTGAATCTCTGAGAAGTTTTACTGCTTCAGCATACTGAGATATCATGGCTTCATCGCCTTCCTCAGGATCCATGACAAACAAACAAACAAGAATAATAATAATGCCAGAATGACAACAATATAACACTTAACAGGAACACAAATACTATGGACGATAACACTATACAGTACTAGATAACAACAGACAACAACAATAATAAACACGTAGAGCCCTTTAATTGGTATCTAAAAAGCTTAAACCACTCTGAATCCAACCTGAGACGCGTGACGACTTGGTCTAAGACAGGTGAAGGAAACCACAACAAGAAAACTCCGAAAACAAAACAAAACAAAACAAATAATAGTTGCGCAGATGCCGAGGTGACCTTCCGAAATCCTATTAGCAATGGCTACCTAAATACAGATTACAGAATATTATACAATTGGAAATTACAATGACTTATCTTGACGAACTTAATTGTAATAAACAGTCCTTATGTGACGCTTATGCTTTATATAAATGTTCAACTAAATATAAACAATAATAATATTCCAGTTAATTGCTCAAATAAATCTTTTATTTTTGTCACAAATGGAACAGAAAATTACTCTAAATTACCTTAAATTATTTCTTAATAATAAACGTTCCTTATATCGTTACAGCGATTAATACTTCAGCTACTAGTAATATTCAATGTTGTACGAATCGATCGCGAATGCGTGACGCTTCAATTTCAATAGTTCAATAGTTTACTTAAAGGCGTGCCCTAGGGAATTTTTAAGAAGCTGAACAATTATCAATGCAGATTTTACTTACTAAATAATATTTCACTCAAAAGCGCTTATGTTAAATATTATGTTCCTTGTATTCACTTATCTGACGTTTTAGAGCTGTCTACACTTTGAATAAGGCTTGCGTTCCTTGTTTTGAAGACACGACGTAGTCTTGCAGAAACTTTATCCCTTCCAAGTGTTTGCGGGAAATTTGAAATCCCAATCAAAATTCTTGAACCCCAAAACTCCAATTGAGACCACCAATACGATGTTCCCACACTCCTCGTAACCTCCTACAACTCCTTTACTAAACTCTGTCAATCACAATGGTTTCCACTCAATGAATAAGACCACTCAAATGAAGTGACCAGATGAAGTGACCAAAGTTGAACTTTTCCACTTTCGCAGCCGAAGTTATTCTTGTGCCTACGGCTTTAATTCCTGTTCCACTTTCACAGCCAAAGATTCTTGTGTCTTTGCATTTCGGTCTTCGATTTCCACAAATACGAGTGCCCCACGTTGGGCGCCAAATGTAACCAAGCTCCTTTTATTTCCAGGAGAACTTACTTGTAATGTACAGGGCACTATTAAAAGGAGACCTCGACCGATATCGCAGAACTATTACTTCTCTCAACCTGCCCAAATTCCAACCAACACGCACACTACACACGCGCGCCGGTTCCCTTCAAGCCCTGCTCGGCCCAGTCTCCCACGCGTTCAGGTGAACACAGAGAACCCATGTTACAGGTATATAAAGCATACAGTGGGGCCAAGTCAATTAGTCCTAGCGGGAACATTGAACACGACGTATCAATTATGGCCTCCTCGGATGATGAAGCTAGCCTCTCAAGCTCTTGTGAAGATCAGGACAATAACTCCCAGGAGGACAATGAAATACATGTTTGGGAACGTCTTCAAGACGAAGCTATTGAACGACACGACGATCAGTGGAAAAGTTGGTTCAGCACTATGAGGAGCTTGAAAATAGCCAAGAAGTTGCTGAGGCTAAAGCAACTAACGATCTTGTACCTAGCTACAGGCACGAGTTGAGACAAGTGCTGTTCGAGACAATGAAGTGGAAACATGAGTTTAAAAAAGGTGCTGACTATAAGAAAATTATAAAGACACGACAGAACTTCATGGACAAGGATTATTTTGACTGGAAAGAAGCCACCGAAGCAGCCACCGAAGCAGCCATTTACTCAACAAGTTGTTAAAAAAGCAACCTATCCCAGAACAGCCAGACGTCCCAAAGTGGGGTGGACAATTTTACCGATGATATTGAATTCACCCCCAGAGTATCGCTTACGCTGAGTTTTTTCACATTAATAGAAACGATCCTTTATATATTTTTTCTGTTATTTTATAGTTAAATAAGGGACAATATAATTGATAATAAAGAGAACAGAATGTTAACGTCATCCTCCGTATTTTTTTCAGTACTTTTCACGATGCTATCCCCGCATTTTTTCACTTTAATCCACGGGAGCTCTGCTTATATTGACTCTGAGAACAATAGAAACCGCGTGGCCGAGACAAAAGAAACCGCAGCCACGTGTTGAACACAAAAGAACACCTGTGTCAACAAACAACCGCAAAGCTCATTAATTCCGCGTGGTGACGCTCATTAAATCCTCCGCAATAAAGAACAAAGGAACACCTGTGTTAACAATCAACCGCAAGCTCATTAATTCCGCGTGGGGACGCTCAACAATTCCTCCGCAATAAAGAACAAAAGAACACCTGTGTCAACAATAAACCTCATTAATTCAACTGGGACGCTCATTATGTATTCCGCCTCAAAAAACGGGTAATTCGGCCCCTCTTATACTACTGGGGTCATGGTCACGAAAACATCAGTTAGCTGAAATGAATTAGGTTACGCTAGTATCTCACGTTTGTAAAATAAACCAATCACAACGCGAGAAAATTTTATACCACGGTGCACTTTCTTTATTGTCACGCAAAAAGTAACGCTTGGCTACCAGAAGTCCGAAAAAAACTGAAAATTGTGGTAAACATTTTTTTAGGGGATGGATTTTTTTTCGTTCAGGGGGCTTGGATGGTTTTTTTTTTCAACATTTATGGAATATTTGTAAACAAAAATCGGGGACCCCTGAAAAATGTTCCCCTGGTCAAAAGTGCCCTTGGAAATTAGCAGCAGCTAAAGGTAAACTAGTAGTAATCATAGATTAGAAACGCGTTCGAAGGAGGACTTTTTCCGTTATTTCTTATCCGTTTTTATTTGTGTTGCATGCCAAGATGTGTGAGCGTGACGTGCCGTGACTGATTTTTAGTAGACGTCAATCAAACTCTGTTTCTTTGCATTCTTTTAAAAAGCAAATCTTGTCAACAAGCCAGACCCAAATCATTTGACTTCGCTCGTACGTTTCTCTGATCTTTGAAACCCACGGGAAAGGCTTGCTACGGAGCTTATTTTTGACAAGACTCATTTTTCATTCAAACAAGACACGAGAAGGAAAATTTGTCTTCCCTTACGCCGCGTGGAACGCTTGAGAATTTTCTTAGAGAAGCCTAGCCTTTGACCTGAATGATCCAGGAGTGTCGGAAGTTCTGCAAATCATTCTGATGAAAACTTGGAACTGAAGCGCACTGTATCTATAAAAGGAAAGAAACGTGCAAAAGGATTTACCAGTTGAATTGTTCGCTGAATCGATTTTCGTAGGCTCATGTCTTTTGTGTTTGAGGCGAATCGCCTTGCAAAAAGACGTAGAATGTCCGTTATCTTTTTTAACGATCAGCCTCTGTCCCTCAGATAAATATACCTCTAGGTAGTTTATTCTTGGCGGTGAGCGAAATAATTTTCATTCAATGCGGCCGATATGTGGCGGTGAAGTACGCGAACAGAGTTTGATGTTGTCCACCAAGGAACCAAGAACCAGTCGCAATGTGAAACAAATTCTCGAACGCACAGTTGACTGATGAATTTCGAATGCGTCAAAATCTTGTAAAATCGGTTTCTAACCTGATTAGTGGCCTCGGTCTGATGTCGAGGCCTTGTGTCAAGAAAATCTCTCAAATCTTCTTGACTTGCCGAGGATAGAATTGCGTTCTTTCGAACGCGACTAGCTGATGCCCGTGAAAAATTCACGGAGTGCAAGGGGGAAATTTATCTTACATATGACAATTCTTTTAAAACAAATGGAAAAAAAGAAAAAAAAAAAACTCAAACGGACAGAATATATTTCCTTCTGTTGTCAAGCAAGACAGTGGTGTACGTTTCTTCAAACATGAATGAAAATTATTCTCAGGTCAAAGCTTTCACATTAGAATTATCCCTGCAAATAAATGTAACCAATATGTAACAGAACCATTTGGGTCTGGATGTCTATGGTGCTTTCGGCTGTACGAACTGAGTTCTTTTTAAGTTTCTGTGGGAGACTCCAACTGGCAATATGGCGGCTTTGTACTCGCTTGAATTAGAACTTAGCTCAAGGCGATCTTTTTCAACAAAAACATGCACACTAGTGAGATTTCCTCCTTCTGTTCAGGTTTGTGAACTTCGTTTTTTCGGCTCCAACATCTCTGTGTTTAGTATACATTTCGAACGTTTTATACCGGGCTCCAAGAGGCTGTCAAACGACTGTTGTTTGTGAACCGGGCGCGCGGCTTCGTGCAACGCGCCAAAACTTTAGAAGGGGATATCTTGTCCACTCTGATCTTTTTGGAAAACGATTTTTGTCTGAACATTACTGTGTGATTTGTGCAAGAATCGCGTAGGTTTGGACGTCTTTTTTGCTTTCGGCTGCGAGATATCATATATTTTTGGGTTTCCTTGGAAGACGTAAAATGGCGCCTTTGCGAACTTAATCTTCTCGCTCACGAAAGCGCTTGAATTAAATCTTCCGTCCACTTTATCGTTTTCGAATAACATGTATCCTATAACACAGTTCCCCAAGTATGCAAGAAAATGGCGTGGTTTTGAAGTTCCTTGGTGCAGCCGTTTTTCCAAGCTGCTGGGCTAACAGTTTGACCTTGACTCCCCCAACATCACGTATTATATATTAGATAATTTTGGTCAAAATGGATTATATTTATATGTTATGCTATTAAGGCTATGTTATGTTAGATAATTATATATTTATATTTTACGAAGGCTTAATTTGAGTTTATAGGGATGGATGTAAAATAAAAACAGCATTTTGACCCGAAATGCTAAAGCTGCATCCCTGCAATTCAGTAACAAGATCGTACGACTGCGAAGGGGGCAAATATAGCACTTCTACATTTATTAATAATTTATAAATACTATCAAAATCCATGACAAAATAAGTGAGTTTAATACTAGTTTTCTCATTCCCTTTTTCGTAAAACCAGAAACAGCCAATCCTATCGAGAGAGACAATACAAGTTAGTTCCTTTCAAAGCAAAAGTTTGTTCTCGAGGCCCGTGAACGTTGGGGGGGGGGATATATTCTCACTGGGGCCCATTGTACTATATAAGTTATGGGAGAGGAGGCCTGGCTCAGGTTACCTGACACTCTGCAAGCAGGAGGCACCTCCTCACCTAGCCCTCCCCATAACTCTGAACTAGGTACCCATAACTCAGAACTAACCCATAATTCAGAACTAACCCACAGCTCAGAATTATTCCCCAGCTCAGAACTTTCACACAACCTTGAATATCCCGGCGCATAACCCGAAACTATCCCCCTGACTCAGAGCTGCCCCACAGCTCAGAACTATCCCATAACTCAGAAATATCCTGGCATAACTCGGAACTATCCCACAACGCTACTGTCATACGCACTTGAGAGGACTGGGTGGAGCCGAGCGCGGGCTAGCTGTGGGTTATCAATATTTACAGATTGTATGTGGCTAAACGAAAGTGACACAAGCAAGACAGTTCCTAATTGTATACATGACACCCTACAACTTATAGTCTCCCCAGACCTCAGCCCTCAATGCGTCGTAGGCGGATGGGGTTACTGGGTTTGGGGCTGCACCCCTGCCCATTAACATAAGCCTGTGTACACGAGGGGCTATACGGTGCGAGGCAAAAGGGAACAGCCCCAAACCCAGCAAACCCAGAATGCCCCGTCCGAAGACACGGCACTGGACGGATTCCAGTGGTCCGGAGGGACAAAAGGAATCGCGATTTCCCAGAGGACATTAGATAGCCTCTCCAGGAGTGCTGGGAAGGGGGATGCGACCCATAAAAATACCCCAAGCAGTAGATTTATGCGAATAAATAAAATAAAATGGGGGCTGCGCTCCACTGATACATACGAAGGGGCCGCTACGCTGTGTATGAAAATTCTAAAGAAATTTTTGGCGAGGTCACCCCAGTCGCCTTCAACACTAGAAAATTGTGCAAAAAATTGCAGCGAGATATTACCGAGGGAGCGTGACAAGATGGCGGCAGTGATGAATAATGGCCGAGAGAGAAGTGTGCTCGAACACGCGGCCAAGTTGACTTTTCAGGGCTGCGAAGCGACGGAGACCTCTGGTAGAAGAGCTTATGGTTCGAAATCCGGGACCGCTTTGGACCTGTAAAATAAATAAAAGAGTTTGCACTTGAGTAAAACGGCATGGAGGCAAAAGACAGCATAATTAAATAAGCTTTACGCCAGTGCAACGTTCGAATGACGAACCAAAATTACAGACGCCGCCAAGCGAGTAGCAGAGTGCTGGAAGGAAGAATAAATATAAGTGTAGACGATGGAAACTTGTAGCCTTTAATTGTAGAATGGTTTCGAAGCCTTGTGGAGGGAAAAGAGCAGATTTGAGTGGGACCAGAGAGACGTGGACGGCGCTTGTTGTCAAACCAAGTGAGACTGAGATGATATGCTAATGAGTTGATATCTTATATATGCACTGCTGGGGCCCAGTGAGAATAGTAGCAAGCCTCCAAAAACTGGGGAGGCGCGACATAGAAAAAAAATCAAGATAGTTTTAAGGAAAAGTTTAAGCGCGGGTGAAGTTGTCTAAGTGGCAAGGGGGGTGCAACTGCAGGGTCACGTGGTATGACGTCATCGATGACGTCATCTAACGAGAAAGTTTATATCTTTGGAAGGGATGAACCTCAGACGACCAAACTTGGATGAACTTATCAAAGTGGAAGGGGGTACAAGTGCTTAGTCACGTGGTATGACGATGCAAGGCTATCTATGTACAATGGCAACCTCATTAACACAGAAAAATATGTAATCGAGAGCTCCGCTGTTAGTCAGTGGCTAAATCTATTTAGTATCACCCAACTAGTGGACTATTGCCAATGCTGCATTCTGATTGGCCACGCTACTAGGGGACTATTATCAATAGACCTCTAGTAGCGAAAGTGCCGATTTTTAACATGAACAGAATGGCGGCCGCTTCTCGTTCTGTCGAGGTTTTTAGTGATTTTTTAACACAATTTACACTTGTTTTGTCCAACTAGTTGGGTGATACTAAAACAATTAGACTTCTCGCCCTCAAGGGCCACGGGTCAATATTGGCCAGTAGCCCTTTCGGGCTCGAGGTCTAATTGTTAAATATCACTTGCGGCTTCGTTTGGAGCTTCGTTTCAGGCAGTGCCTAAATCTATATATTAGACTATGTATATGCAAGTAAACAAAAAACAGACGAGCAATTTTTCTCGATTTCTGTTGGATTGAAGTTCAGGATATTTGCAACGGCCACAATACAATACAATACAATACAATACAGCACAACACAATAATTTATTTTGAGTCGGTGCCGTTGGGAGAGGTTACCCGAGCTTCCGAGCATGAAGCTCATGTGAGAAACGCGCGACTATTACATTTAACTTCACTACAACTACAATCTACCAGACAAGATACTTCGAAAATTATGTAAAATTACATCGAGATGTCATATAGCGAAACATAATGGCAAGTTACAATTGCAGGCATTTGCTGCACTGGCAGCCATGGTAGTTGATGCCCTTTAAGAGAGACTTAAATTCAGAAAGAGTAGCAGCAGATTTTACATTATTAAGTAGTTGATTCCAAACGTGAGAAATGATATATGAAAATGAGTTATGTAGGTAAGCAGTATTATACTGAGGCTGAGATAAATTTAGACCAGATGAGCGCAGATTATAAGAAATAGGTCTACAGGTAAAAAAGTTTGAAATATATACGGGACCTTGTAGCCTATGTGCCTTGAAAAAAAAGAATAAGGGATTGTGCTCAACGTCTCTGCTCTAAATCCGCCGAACGCATAGTCAATACAAGTTTTTTAAGATGGCAAAATGTTTCCGAAGTTCTTTGTTGATCGTGCTTCTGTAAATCACGGTCTGTTGGTTTGACTTCATGCTGTATCTTTCATGCAAATTCGGCACATTTTTTTCTTACGCGCAGGCAGCTTCCGCATGCTGGAATGGTGAAAGTGAAAATGGTGAATTTTAATTTGCTGTTTTTTAAGGCCTAATTTAGCAAAGCAAAGATATCTCACGAGCTGCATGTTTCTTCGCACGGTCGTGCCAGGGAACATTTTCAAATAGCAAACTTGCGGATTACCCCGTTTTTGTGCGTCATAAGTTGTGCATTTATCGCGTGATTAACCTTGTATTTTTGCAGGTTTCTGGAATCAGTCTGACACGGAATCGGAAGTTGATCTGCAACTCAGCTCGGGTGTACACGTTGCTCAAGAGGACGACGATGACTTTGACTTTTATGGATAATGTACGTTACATACAACATGGGGCAGGAGCTGGTCTACTTATATTATTTATGGATAATGTACGTTACATACAGCATGAGGCAGGGGCTGGTCTACTTTTTAACGCATCTCCAAAAAAAATCATTGCAAATATGGAATGACTTGTATAGAAAGTTGTATGAAACCATAATTCTTGAGATTGAATAATCTACCGCGGGTTTTCTTTAAAATCAAATCGTTATAGATCAAACGAAGCGTTTGCAGAGCACGCAAATTTACCTCATGCTAAACCGTGAAAGGTGATCTCGTGATGAGTGATGCATAAGACTTCCTCGAATTAACAAACATGGTCCATTTTGCATTGCCATGCGCAACATCGCTGTTCTCCAAGTTTAGATTGCAGGCTCAACTCAGGGAAAAGCAGTTGAATATCTCGAATTTGTAATCAAGTGGCGTGTTATTTCTATTTCTCGTTCTGGTTTCCTTTTATTCAGAATGCAGGAAGGTTAAAATAACCTGCGCATTATCTAAAACGTTCATTCAGCTGCCTGTTTATTGCAAATAAATTGTTGGATTTTCCCTATCCCTGAAGTGCTTTGCAACTAATGTCCGCTATAAAAATGGAGAAATTCACTCAGTCGACTCAGACTACAGAGCCAGTATCTGCTCACTGTCGTCATACCCAGAGCTCCCCGGCTCGTCTCCTCGCAAGGGAGTCTCTGGTAAGAGCCATCGCTGATTGGCTGATTTTGAACGTTGCGGCATGCACAGAAAGGTGTTTCTCTCAGCGGCTCTGTGTCAAATCTCATGCATGCGTCAATGGCTGTCACTAGAGCCTCCCCCGCGATGTGAGAATGATATTTGGTCTGCTGAATGTGAATGCAAACAGGCTCGAGCATTTGTGCATGCGTCGTAAAAAAGACACCCTGTTGAGTTAACCACCCATTTAACAAATTCTTTGCCCGTTTCAGGTTCCAATGTACACAACTGACTGTAAAAGCTGGAACTACATTTGTATTTTAATGAGTAAGATCTGATCCTATCCCCTCTACTAACTATAACAGGGGACTTTTTTGTTTATGCCATGCGCAATAACCGCTGCTCTCCAAGTTTACATTGCAGACTCAACTCAGGGAAATGCACTGTTGAGTATCACGAATTTGTAATCAAATAGCGCTCTATTTCTATTTCTCGTTTGTTTTGTTTTTATTCTGAAAGCGGGAAGGATAAAATAAAACGTTTATTCAGGTGCCTGTATATTGCAAATCAAAATTGTTTGATTTTAGGATGTGGACCTTCATCTGCGACTGTTTAAACTGGGTCAGACTGAAATTCAGACTGCAAGTGCAAGAAAAATGACGTTGTTTTTGTTTAGCAATCGTAACGATTTCCTTTTTTATCCTATCAGTTTACCCTGATATTTCGGGGCCTTCCAGTGGAATTAGATCAAGTGGAAAGATGTCATAGTTTTGGGTTGAGAAATAAAAGTTCTGCACCATGCAGATACACAAATTTTGCTTGAAAAACCTGGTCACACTAAAAAATGTCATGGTGACCAAACAAACATGTTGATTAGTTTGTGTGATAACCTTATTAGAAAATGTCTGGACAAGTTTCACCATAACCTATCCTGGAATTCAATCGATTTGACTACTGATGATTTACAACCCCAGTTTTTGTATCCAACCAAGCTAGGATTTTGTCAAACAATGTGTAAATACCCAGACTGAAGGGTACACACCATGGAAATACAAGCTCAGTTTTCACCACCCTTCCCTGGGATTAAATGGTGGATTATGTCCATGAAAAGGATGAGACTCCAAATTGGTGAACTTTTTATTGTGCTATTTATAACTAACAGAGTATTCTGACAAGTTCTGTAATAGTGGAACCTGGGCAGTTGACAAAATTACACCTGTTGACAACATTGGGTTTTGAGGTGGCAACATAATTTTCACAAGAAAAATTGAATCAAAGAGGATTTTGATACAGCACTGTGATGTTCTTCTGAGCAGTAAACTATCTGTAGTGAAAACTCTTAAAAGTAGCCCCTGCTATAGTATATATAATTATATATATATAATTTATTTTGCTTTCTGGGCAAACAAACTGAGCACTTCAGTTCTTGCAACAGCTGTTTCAGTGAAAATATTTCTAAGGAGCATGCCCAAGCATAGGTGTCCTGTAGGTGAACACACCAAAAAATCCTTAACTTCCCCATTATTTCCAAAAAATTAGCACCACACAATGAAGACATATAGAATGTAGTTTTGTTTTCGAGAGATACTTCAGTGGTACAACGAGCAATTTTCGAAAAATGTCCAATTAATTAATATTCATGAGACAACATTTTCAAGCAGATTTTAGAACTCGAGTGAAGACCCGATTTTGCTGCCGATCTCAAGGAAATCAAATGGTTTCATTTAAACTGGGTCCTAGAAACTGCGTGTGACTTATTTCCAGATCTAATATTCCCCGTGAGGAAAGTGGGAGTCCAAGAACAACAACCACTGAAACTCATGTGCGTAACTGTCGAACCAAAAACACATAACTTCCCCCATTTTCTGTTTCATCCCCGTTAGATAAACGAATTTCAAAATGATAGTACTTCCATTTTTCACTGACAACTCTGTGGTACAACGACTAGATTTTGAAAGCACATTCTGGCAAGACGATAAGAAATCGGCTTTTTGCATTACAGCAAGGAAGCTCAACGAAAGATTCCACAAAACCCCTTGGTGCGATTTCTCAAAGAGAGACCTACATAAGCCAACAGTAATTAAAAGCTTACCTTGGCGGATAATTTGACACTTCACCTTTCAGCTGCTGGCAGAAAGTTAACTTGGGAATTCCACCACAGATCACAGACATCCGCCATATTAAATCGAAATCCTTGAATAGAGCTGCTTTGCCGAAGCGAATAGCGTAGCAATCTCAAGCTCAAACTGCTCAAAATTCATTCCCCAAGTAGAAATATTGTTTCTGTTGAACTCCGTTTGTGGTTTACATTACTTATTCCCGCATAAAAATGGAGAAATTAACTCGGTCGACACGACAACAAACCAGCATTTGCTCAGCTGAAGACAAATCAGGCCGTGCATCTGCGCATGCGTCACATAAAGGACCCCTGCTACTAACTATGATCCGACTCATGAAAATGTTACCAGGAACTATTCACATATCTGTATACAAATGGGCTTTGCATGCCATTTTTTTATCGTGTCCAACACCACGTGATCCACGTTGTTATAGTAACAAACGATTCCTGACCAAGCTTATTTCCAGAAAAGGCATTTTATGGAGCTTCATTTTATGCTATTACAACAGGGTGGGGCCCGCCGAGGTGTTAATAAGATTAGCTTGGGAAAGATAATTATTTTGAAGAAGACAAAATTTTTGCGAATTTTAATTAACAAATAAAACACAGTTCCCGTGACTGCACAGGCTTATTCAAACCGAGAGAATTCGAGAGCAGATCAGTGGAAACACGAGACGCAGGCGAGTGTTTGCACCTGCTCGAGAATTCTCCAAACCACATCGAGGTTTGCATAAGCATGTGAAGTCACGGGAACTGTGTTTTATTTGTTTTACAAAATGATTATCTACAAACATAAAATGCGCGTGGAATGTAGATAGTAAGTTTTTGAAGTGGATGGGGGTTATATCGTCATGTACCAGAATAATTAGGAGATTTCATTGTAATGCAAATTTTCCGTATGCAAACTGGACCGATCATCATTCGTGTATGCCTCGTTTTATACATTCATTTTGAGTGAAATGCTAACGAAACAATCCATAAATACCTGTAAAAAGCACCACCATCCAACCGAATCCCTATGTAGCTCAGTGGTTAGGCTGCTGGTCTATAGAGTGTACTATGGTTTCTATGGATATGCATTTTTTTTTCAATTGAGGAGGAGAACACAAAATCCTCAGAAAATTTCTAAGTCCGACTCGGGATTGCGGAATTAGTACGATTATTACGTAGTTGGTTAACCGGTACACGACGATATTACCTGGATGAGACTCTAAATTCTCCATACAGATGAAAAGACTGCATCAGCCAATGAGAGCGCTCCTATCGCATGGTTTGTCAATCTCTGATCTGACTGCAAGTTTTCTGAAATGTCGGCAAGCGAAACAGTTTTAAAATGACATTCAAAGTACAAAATAATTATGACAGAAGGCGAACAGAAGACTTTAGTACAGAAGCTGCTGCTTTAAATATGTGTGTGTTGGCCGAGTTTCTTCGTCTACGAAGTCTACGAAGCCAAAACAAATCTCTCCCGAGCAAGAACTTGCATATTTGGCAGCGGAACTATGGCATGTGTAATATTGATGCTTTAGCAGCGAAGAGCGAATTTGAACGCTTTATTTACGGCAGACATGGCAAGAAGAAAGGAAGACATCTATTTGCACCTTATGTGCTTGTCAAACATTTAATACTCGAGGATCCAGAGGCAGAATTGTTACGAGACTGCCGAACTGACTTGTGACTGTCGAACTGTGTGCCGAACTCAGCTCAGGTAATATAAAGAAGCGAAAACAATGTTATCACGAGTCTCATGCTTTCTGTGAATTTAATTTGCTTTGTCAAATGTCTATCCGTTGACTTCTCAATAAATGATTTTGCCTAAAACATGTTACTCTTTTCTAAAAGTAAAAGTCTTTGAAATTATCGGCTCGCCAATGACTCGACAAGTGTGTGACTGTCACAACCATGTTTTGCACAAGGAAATGCAAACATGGCTCTAAGCCAATCAGAGCGCGCGTGCTATCTAAATTATTTTATAAAATACTTTCATTTTCAAACAAATGTACTGAATGCAGTCTCCATATCAATGTACACAATCGTAGTTCTAGGGAACGCTTTTTCTCCAATTTTTGTTTTTTTGTGAATTGCTTTCTTTTTACTTGAGGTCCTGACTAAATAAAACAATATTTCATCAATTATTAACGTTCCCCAGTAGTACGCTTGAGAACACAGCAATGTTATAAATATCCCTGCCATATCAGAAATATCGAAAACCAAGAGACTTTTTTGTTTTTTAGAGTACACTAAATGCAGATGTCGGTCTCTAATTGAAAATCATAGAGATTTCCTAATTGGATGGTATCATTTTTAATTCGCTTCATGAATGACACGTCCGCCATTTTGAGCAAAATCACCCCTTCCCTACAGAAAAGCAAACACTTCATTGTTTCCGTCTCATAAACAACATTCCAGAGTTGTGAAGTTCACTGAAAGTATGCTCTCTGTACCACTTATTGCAGCAAACAGTTTCACATTGCAGAAACCTAACTTGTTTTAGCATTATCTAGTGATGATTTGTCACAATTGCTGAAATATTTCGGAGAGTAATATATCAAACACTTGAGAGAGTGTTTGATCAGGATTTCCAAACACTTAGAAGTGGGTTGAAGAAAAACAAGGCAAATTCGAGTTTTTTTAGCCGACTTCGAGGTTTTTGAAATCTTGATCAAAAACTATATATAGTGTTTGATATAGCTTCTCAAAAGAATGATTTTATGCCGAGAAGAAGGAATAAAATCTCAAAATTCTATGCAAATTAAGATCAGTTATCAAACCCTCCTCCACGGCGATTTTTTTATTTACGCCCACTTGATGGCACTTGGAAATTTTAAGGCAAGTTATTGAGAAAAAAGGAAAAAGTATTCATGGTGGTGCGAACCCCTTAACCCTCTGCAAATTACCTATTCATAACCCAACATCTTACACATGAGCTACGAGAGAGTTCGCAGGTCAACATTCTCCTCTTTATTCACTCATAGAACGAGAATATGTGAATCATAATGAATATTTATACTAGCTAGCCGCCATCTTGAAGTGGGCGTAAAAAATAAATTCGCCCTCCACGGTTGTGAGAAGTAATATTTAAAAGCCGACTATGAGGACTTGACGGGGTTTCAAAGTCCGCGCAATTAGTTCCAGTCCGAGGCGGAGCCGAGGACTGGAACTAATTGCGAGGACTTTGTAATCCCGTCAAGTCCGAATAGGAGGCTTTTGAATTACTTCACATATTCATTAATTATTCGTGAGGTAGTTAGCCAACACAGAGAAATAAAGAATACACAATTAAAATTCCTTTTCAAATCCTTTTTAAAACGTCTTTGTGTGATTTACAAAATTGATGAAATGAAACTGCTGAGTTAAGCTGTGCCACTGTCAACAAAGTATAAAGTAAATGGAGCGACTGCAGAATACCCCCGCGCTCATTTACATCTCTCTGAAGTTCTTGAGACAGCATAAAACAAAATGACCTATTCATATTCAAATAAGCGAGGTATTTTGCAGTCTAGCGCCCGACGCGCATTTCCCTTTCGTAAACGGTCGTTGCCTTTTAGAACGGTCGTTGCCATTTCTGTGAACGGTCGATGCCTTTTCAGAAAGGTCGTTGCCATTTCTGATCCCTTGGGACAGTTAGTAATTATCATATATATAGCTTAGTTCTATAGATGCTAATGAAAGATAGTACAAATCCAATTAAAAAGCACCTCCAACCCAGCGAATTCACTCGTAGCGCACTGGTTAGGGTTTGGGTTAGTAGTTGGGTTACCGGTTAGGGTTAGGGTTCTAAACAGGGTAGAATTTATACAAGATTTTTTCCTTTTACCTTGACTGAGACATATCAAAAATAAAACGTGAAAATTTTCTAAGTGTCGTCCAAATGGCAACACCGTTTACGAAAGGGAAATGCGCAGCGCCGACATAGCGTTCGGTTGATTTAGCGGCCATCCAAAGCTTGGAAACAGATATTGCAGAGATGTCGCCTGAGTTCCTAAACTTCAAGTGACAGGAAAAGGAGGCAATCGATATCCTGGCAAGACTTTGAACCAGATTGTTGCAGGCCTTAAATGTGTCTTAGAGGAAGCCAATAGAACTGATGTGAATTTCCTGGACAAAAGGAAACCTGCGTAAGTAAATAATTGTTTGCAAAACTTTGATCCGACTACTTTAAAGAATGAAAGACTTTTTTTGAAATATAACTAAATTATACAACTACTATTGATCGCAGTTACAGTGGACTTAGAAAACTCCTTGACTCAGAAATGAAAGACGCACAGAAAGCCGGCACTGTGAACAAGCAGCCAGAAAAGGGGAGGGTCACAGACGAAGAAGAGGAAAACATGCGGCAGGCCGGTGTTTTTTGTGCTAGTACAGTTAATGCTATTGTGACCATTAATAATTTATTCTATGTAGACTTTAACGTAGAATGTAGAAATGCAGAGCAGAGTATAACAAACTCTATTATGTGGTTTGAGTGGTTAAAACTTTGATAATGTGCAGGTCTTTGAAATCCTGTTTAGTTTTGCTGGCTGTACTTGCTGGCTGTACTTAAAATCATTAAAATTCATATTTCAAAGTAGACGTACCTTTGAAACATCAATAATTCATGTTTCAAAGGTACTTGTACTTTGAATATGAACTCTAATGATTTCAAAGTACAGCTAGCAAAACTAGACGGGGTTTCAAAGAACTGCACGTGGTACAAATGAAGAGCTCTGGTTGGCTAAATACCTCATGAATAATTAATGAATATGTGAATCGATATTCCTAAATAGGTTTCACAACTCACTCGAGAAATTGTTATACATTCTCACTGGTCCCATTGTGCCATATAAGATATGGGGAGAGGAGACCTGGCGGAGCCGATGATGGCAATGGCAGGTAAAGGGGGGGGGGGGGGGGGGGGGGGGGGGGGGAAAATGTCAAAGGCACCGCCAGGTCCAAGGGTAAGCACAATGAGACCCACCACACCCGCCACATCCAGGCTCTCGTTCTAAAACCAACTGACTATGCTAATCAGTTGATATCTTATATAAGCACTGCTGGGAGCCAGTGAGAATAGTTATACATTCTCACTGGTCCCATTGTGCCATATAAGATATGGGGAGAGGAGACCTGGCTCCGCTTATCTGACACTTGCAAGGAGACTCTCACTATCTCACCTGATAACTCTGAAATATCCCAAAACTCAGAACTATCCCAAAACTCAGAACTAGGTATCTTAAAACTCAGAACTATCCCAAAACTCAGAGTTATCCAATAACTCAGAACTATTCCATAACTCAGAACTATCCCAGAATTTTTCAGAACTTATGCAGAACTATCTCATAACTCAGAATTGTCCCATAACTCAGAACTATCCAATACTCAGGACTATCCTATCACTCAGAAATACCACAGAACTCAGAGCTGCCCCCTAAGGTTATTTCCATAACTGTAAAATAACCCATAATACTGAAATATATCATTACCCTGAGATATCCCAAAACTTATAAATATCTGATACACACATTGAGTAAAAAATGGTAATGCAAGACTAGAACAAGCTGAAAATCATAATCTTCGTTTATGTCAACTCTCATCTAAATTCCATGGGCATGAGCATAAACCTCCCCAAAACTCAAAAGTCTCTCCGTTTCATATAACTAAAAAAAATGAATGAATGAATTAAGTGTGCCTCATATATATTTACAGTTTGTAAATAATTGTGTAATTCAGCCTACGGGCTGCAATACGATTTTTTAAATAAACTATCTATCTATCTATGAGGGTATGTGCCCAGGTGCCCAGGTGCATGGGGTTGCTGGGTTCGGGGCCGCACCCTTATTGTGAACACACCAACAAAAACAAAAAAAAAAGTAATTCATTGCCAAATGCATGAAGTGTACATAAAATTTCCAGTCAATTCTAAAAAAGGGTGCAATCCCAAACCCAGAATGCTCCGTCCGAGGACAGCGCACTGGACTGATTCCAAGTGTCCCGAACGACAAAAGGAATCAAAATTGTCCAGAGGACATTAGATAGCCTCTCCAGGAGTGCTGAGAAGGGGGGTGCGACCCGAGAAAATAACAAACAGTAAATGGCTGTTTACTGAATAAAACAGATGTTTTTATTTATAGAGCTGAGCAATCTCGCTTGGCTGACAGCCTATTCCAAACACATCAAGTGAAAATTCTGATAAACAAGACAATTAAGTAGCTGAGCGATCTCGCTAAGAAACAAGACAATATTTTTGCATCTGATTATGCTTAAACAAGAATGAAAAACTGATAAACAAGATATTTAAGAGCTAAGGAAACTTCTTTAGGCTGTATAAGCCAATGCCAAACAGATATTAAGAGTTGAGCAAACTCGACAAACAGATAAATGAAAACGAATGAAAAATCTAATAAAAAAGACATAAGGAGCTGACCAATCTCGCTGGGCTGAGAGCCCAAGCCAAACACATCAAGTGAGAACACATTTTTAGTAGCTGAGCAAACTCGCTGGGCTCTATCAGGGACGTGTGAAGAGATGGACTGGCAACTGAATATATTAATGAATTATCGCGCATCGATGTTCGTTTCGCTTAAAGGCTAATTGAGTTTTTGTTAATCCGAAATCACCTAGGCAACTGTCTGTCAACTCACGGTGTATCCTGGGTCGAGTGCTTCTAGTCACAACAACAAAATGGCGGACGAAAGTGAAGATTGGGATGAAATACCGAGCGGAATGGCGCTTACCATTCGCTTATTCGCATTTCGGTTGGATCGGCTACCCTTATTTGGTCATAAAACCGGTTGGAGTTCCAATGGTACAAACCATTCCGATCGGTTCGTTCCAACTGGAATAGCGAGACAACCTCTGAAGCTGAACCACTCGTACCAACCGGAATGACCGAAACATCGACTGTACCATTGGAATCCCAACCGAAATTACCGGTTTTTCGTGACCAATGGTAAGCACCCCTATTCGACTCCGATGAATCGCTCTGTTTAGAGCTTGAAGATGACTCGGATTGTGAAATTTACGAACACGAAAGTGACAAGGATTGGGATGCACTGGAATTTGAAGAAGTAGAAGAAGCAGAGCCGCATGAAAAGCCATTCGTTTGCGACTTCTGTTCCAAGCGCTTTGTCACTCGTAGAGCGTGGATGGCTCACTCGACATCTGGCTTCATCTCGATATTTCCGCCAAAATAACTCAGCTATGCCACGCTTTTATAACTAAAGAATCCAATTATACAAATCGGGGCTTGCTAGAGGTGATTTTCAAGTCAAAACGTGTTCCATATCGCCCCATGTAAGGTAATCCAAGCAGATCTTGTATTCCGGATTCCAGCCCTTTGATTCCGGATTCCAACCTACTGGATTCCGGATTTCATACCAATGGATTCCGGATTCCATAATTCTCAAAGAATCCGGATTCCAATATTTCTTTATCTGAATAAATTCTTGGATTCCGGATTCTCAAGGCCTTTGGATTCTGGATTCCGGTTATATGGATTCCGGATTCCATTCTACGGATTCCGGATTCCAAAGCTAACAAAAAGTTGGATTCCGGATTCTGGATTACCTTACATGGGGCGATCCATAAGTGACCAAATGCTTGCTTGTCAATTTTCCCCTCGATCGGTTTGTTGTCAAGCGGCCGCTCAAGCCAAGCATCTAGTTCTGCTTATTTCTCGCTTCATCTCGATATTTTCGCCAAAATAACTCAGCTCTGCCACGCTTTTATAACTAAAGAATCAAAATATACAAATCGGTGCTAGCTAGAGGTGATTTTCAAGACAAAACGTGTTCCGTAAGTGACCAAATGCTTGCATTGTGAATTTTCCCTTCGATCGGTTTGTTGTCAAGCGGCCGGCTCAAGCCAAGCATCCAATTCTGCTTATTTCTCGCTTCATCTCGATATTTTCGCCAAAATAACTCAGCTATGCCACGCTTTTATAACTAAAGAATCCAAATATACAAATCGGTGCTAGCTAGAGGTGATTTTCAAGACAAAACGTGTTCCGTAAGTGACCAAATGCTTCCATTGTGAATTTTCCCTTCGATCGGTTTGTTGTCAAGCGGCCGGCTCAAGCCAAGCATCAAATTCTGCTTATTTCTCGCTTCATCTCGATATTTTCGCCAAAATAACTCAGCTATGCCACGCTTTTATAACTAAAGAATCCAAATATACAAATCGGGGCTTGCTAGAGGTGATTTTCAAGACAAAATGTGTTTCGTAGCGGTATAATGATCTTGGTGAGGAAAGTTCGCAAACGCTGTCACGGGTGCAAGCGTCACCAAGCGATCGGATATGCTGCACCACCAGCAGGAAATCTACCAGTGAGCCGCACTCGGCGGCACCCCGGAGGCACGCCCCTACCCAAAAATCAATGGAGTCCCCCCTTCCCGTAACCGATCGACCTGGAATATAATTATTTAGTTTACTTTCAGTTTTTATTTTCATTATTTCCCACTAGTGTTCTTATATTCACTTCCCATTATTGTTTTATATTCACTTTATCAGTTTAAATGTTCCAGTATCCACTTCCAACTAGTATTCTCATATCTACTTTCCGCTAGTTTTCCCATCCACTTTCTCCTAGTGTTCCGTATCCATTCCACATCCACTCCATATCAACTTAGTGTTCCTATGACCCCTTCCCACTAGTGTTCCTATGTCCCCTTCCCACTAGTGTTCCTATGTCCCCTTCCCACTAGTGTTCCTATGTCCCCTTCCCACTAGTGTTCCTATGACCCCTTCCCACTAGTGTTCTCATCCACTTCCCATTAGTGTTCCTATCCACTTCCAACTGTCCCTATATTCACTCCCCTAGTGTTCCCATCCACTTCCCACTAGTGTAACCATATCAGTTCCCCCTAGTTTTCACATTTCCCTTTCCAACTAGTATTGGCTTATATCCACTTCCAACTAGTGTTCTTATCATCTACTTCCCACTAGTGTTCCCATTTCTCTTTCCAACTAGTGTTCCCATATCCACTTCCCACTAGTCTCATCCACTTCCCACTAGTGTTCCCATCCATTTCCCACTAGTGTTTCCTACCGGTTCCCATATCAGCTTCGCTTATGGGTTTTCAGAAGTTTTTGATAGTTTTGGACTCAGGGCCACTCGGAGTCAGGCGTGGGACTCCCACCGCTGTGTGGTCCAGGATCGATTCCCGGCTGGACAGAGGAAATTTTCTTTCTGTTCAAGTCGTGATCGAGACAGGTTCATATTGTGGGTTGAACGTAGTTCAACTTGTGTTTTCTAGTCTTTCGGATAAGACAATAAACCGAGGTTTCGTCTGCCTTCCCTTCCCACCCCTGCTTAAGGTGGACGATGAAGAAACCATTGCACTCTTCGTAAGAGTAGGTCTCCCTGTGCAATGGCCTGGCTCTCGGAGGCACTACATACACTGCTAAACAGCCCTCATGACTGTAAGCTGCGCGGCAGATATTTGCGCCATGCAGCCCGTAAGTCCTCACCGCTTGGAGTTTCCCTCACGATATACGATGAGGAGAAGACACTTTCTTTTCTTTTTTTCTTTTCTATACGAACCGACCTAAAGCCGGTAATTAAGTTATTTATTTTTTTCCAACTCTAAAATTTGAATTTTTGATGAAAACAAGGGCGCGCGAATGGTCAAAGATAGGAAAATATTGCCCGTGTGCGCACGCTGTAAGAATCAATCAGAATGCAAAATTCGTTACTGTGTCCTCGAGGAAAAAGTAAAACAAGGTACGTCCACTACACAATCGATACCTTCTAAGAAGCAAGTTAAGTCTTAGTGGTCTCCATTGTCATACCCCGTTCTATAAAGCATTTCGTCAACAATACCCGCAGTACGCTCCCCTTTAGTTTCTTTGCCTTTGGGAAAGCAAGTGATGATAGAGCAGTTTTCATATGACCGTAGTAAAACCAATCGCAAAATGATTACACCAATTCTGAATAAAACCCATAGGAGTAATTACAAAGTAATTACCAATTACTCACGACAGTCATCTGAAATCCGCTCTAATCCTCACAGTGCTGAAGAAAATGAGCGTAAATGCCCTGCATAAAAATTTATCTGGAAATGTAATACAAAATAGTGCTACAAAAGAGCAGGAGAGTTTAATAAATCCAACAAAGACTTCGAACTTTATGTTGAGAAATCTGTTCAAATCAGCAGTTTATTTTAGCAAGAAACTGTCTTTATAATCAGTCTACGCAAAGTTGTCTGGTCATATTATTCTAAATATAGATTTCGCGTGGGAAAATAACTTACTATTGCTTAAAAGACGGAAAGCAATAGAATTTGAAGTATAGCATCACTATATAGTACGTTTAAAATTGAAAAAGCTATTATAGCTGACACTAAATATTGAATATATAAAGTCAATTTATTAAGAGAAAGTTGTCACGCAAGCTTTTAGTCACATTGTCCCAAATCTCAAATAATAAAACTAATTACGAGTTTACACGTAGCACAATATGTAAGTTTTCATAGCACAATAGGTTACGAAATTCTTAAACAACATCGAGCAGGAAATTTTAGATTTTTTTCTTCCTCGCGCGCGCTTAACAAAGACGTTAATTAATTCAAAACTTCGTGAAAATGGCTCGGACGTTTCGTGCTCGCCACAAGTTAATATTTTCCGTTCACCAGTAATTTTTTAATATAATTGAAATGAAGGGTAAGCGACTTCAGAAAATCAATTTTTTCGAAAAATAATGCACATCAGTGGGAATATAGGCTCTTGAATTTAGGGTAAAATTCGGGTGAAACGGTATTCGATTTGAGGGGGTATTTTGATGTGCCTTAAAAATTGACAAAGCCAATTGAGAAGACGAACTTTATTTGTCAGTACACTGGATAACATACTTTTACAAGATAGAAAAATCAGCTTGATAATATTTAATTTTCCAGCTTTGCAGGGCTGATAAATTTGCCGATTTCGAGGCTTGCTCTGGGCCCTGTCTGGGCGATCAAATCACACATGACTCAATTTCTCGAAAAAAAAAATTCTCAAAAATTTTAAAACCTATTTTCGATAATAGTCCCATATAGGGATTCTTTTTATGAAATAAAATGGAGGTCGATTTTTTCAAGCTGTCGGAAGGGGTCTGCGCGAGCGTCACCGCACCCTGAACAAGCCCGACGGGGGAGACGCGCCGAAAGTGGGGGACTTCGAGATCATCAGAGTCGAGCACAAGAGCAGAGGAAAGTGGCCGCTAGGGATTGCGGACCGCCTCATTGTCGGTCGCGATGGGGTGACGCGAGGAGTGGTCCTGCGTGATGTGGACGCTCGAAAGGAGAATTGGCAACCGGCCTCAGGTTTTTCCTTTTAATTCAACTCGATTATAAGATTCTGAAATAGATCATGAAATTAACAGTATAAGGACTACATTCTAGTTACAGTCTTAACATTCCGATCATAACTTTGAAACTATACGAATTATAGAAACACGATTTAAATACATCAAAATATGAGACTAAATGCGCTTATAAAATCCTAAATACAATCAATAAAGAATCAATTACTAATATATACTAGATTAAGAATGTACCTGACACAGGGTGAATACCCGGCGGTCGCGACTTGAAATACGATTAGACTTCTGAACTCCGTAATCTGGTTCTTCACTGATTGACTGTATTAACTGACTAAAGACTCGTGCTTTCTATGAAGCTCTCGTATTACAGCAATATAGAGTAATCATTCGAGTAATCATTAACAAATTATGTATTAACAAATAAACTCTAAATAACGTCCATTTGTTCGTAGATACTAAAAATAAAACGCTAAAAGTGCCCATAACAAACTTTCGGGGGGGGGGGGGGGAGATTTTTTTTATATTTAAACATTTTTATTGGTATAGTCTATATAAATTTTTACACCCTTCACCCTAGTACAACCCCCCCCCCCCCCCCCCCCCCCTTACATCACTTCTTGACACACGTACATCACTTCTTGACACGTACATTAATAATAATAATAATAAAAACAGACGAGAAAAAAAAGTGCTTGTTTGTTCGATTGCGCTTGACATTTTGCGTGGTGCGCAGAGCAGACAGGGGATCCCCCTTCCTTTTTAATTGAACAAGGGTCTTAAGAGCGGATGTCTGGAACGGTCGACTCCAGCTGGAAAAATGGATTTTGACATTACATGTCAGAATGAAGCCTGTTATCAGCTGCTTCTAACGATATATTTTTTATCTCGTTGCGATTAATATTTTCGGAGAAATCCGGCCGAGTTTAGTATCGGGTCGAACATGGGGTTTGGGTAGCCTTCCGAGGCCGTTTTTACCGCACCAATAAAATATCAAAAATAAAAACAAATGCAAGGCGCTTTGGAAAATTTAAGCTGGCATAACTCAAGAGCACATAATTCTTGTCATTTTAAGCAGCTTTTTATTTCCCAGCGTTGAAAATTGAATATTTTACGAATTTTTAAATAATTACACTTTTTGGAGCCCCCATCTATAGGGTATCTTTGACGTGCTTTATCGGGTTGATCCATGTACATTTGACAACTGAAATTTACTCAGGGTAATAGAGCGATGATAGATGTTTACAAATATCAAATAACTTTTGTGGGCAAGCTACTTTTGTAACCAGAAGGAGGCGGTAAAAATACCTTGACATGGCGACTAAAGATACGGCATCACACTGTTCACTTGACAAGCGTGGAGGGAAAATCTTGCAAAAATCTCTGTTGAAACGAGAATAAGAGTCTAACAAATATCCTCAGACAATAATCATGGTTTCTCGCTTGAGTTTGAATCTGCAGAGATAAAATCAAAGCTCTCGAGTTTCAAAATTGTTGTTTACATCTCGAAACACTAGAACCATGTGTTAACTTGACCTCGTCAAACAGCACGAAAATCCACTTTTCGCCTGCAAACGAGCTCTATTATTCCGTAAAGTAAAGAGAAACACCTTCGGAATATTCAAAAACATACCTTGCAAGCCATATTAGACAAGATTTAGGGCCATTTTAATGGAGAACACGAAAATCTCTTCTCCGAGTCCGTCAGTTTGGTAAGCATTGCGTGACGCTGGTCACGTGAAAAACATACCCCAAGTGAGCACAGGTATCCCGAAAAATGGAATGCAGCGTTGTTCTACGGCGTAAGAACGTCACGGGATACGACTTTGTTTATTATTAAATTCTTTCAACTACTAATAAATCATAAATTCCCTCTTGAGCAATGAGCGCTCCGCATATTTTACCCGAAAAGTGAACCTTGCACAAGTAAAACAGAATACCAAGGGACCATATCATCGAGTGACGAGGGTGGTACTAGGGGGACTTTTTAACATACAAATCAGTTTTTTTTCTGTGGGTTGCCGGTCGTTGCCGGTGCAAATAATTTATTTATTGAATGTCTGTAAACATTTATTTACTGGATATTTTGCTTTGAAGCAATTTGTTTTAGGTATATTATGCAAATAATTTATTCTTCAAATTTTGATAACTGCGAAAACTTCCTCAAAAAGCAAGTAAACACACAAGCTAGCACGCTCTCTACTGGTCAGGAACAAACTCCTTCACAAGATGGATCTTGGACTTCGTGCGTGATCTGGTCGGCGCTACTCTGTCAAGTTCCGGCGCAAGGTTCACTTTTCGGGTAAAATCAATATGGGAAGCGCTCATTGCCCAAGAGGGAATTTATGATTTATTAGTAGCGGTAGTAGTTAAAGAATTAATAATAAACAAAATAGTATATCGCGTACGATGTTATTGACGCCGTCGGGCTACCTGTGCTCACTTGGGGTATGTTTTTTTTTACGTGACCAGCGTCACGCAATGCTTACCAAACTGACGGGCTCGGAGAGATTCTCGTGTTCTCCATTAAAATGGCCCTAAATCTTGTTAATATGGCTTGCAAGGTATGTTTTTGAATATTCCGAAGGTGTTTCTCTTTACTTTACGGAATAATAGAGCTCGTTTGTGTAGTGTATCAGCACTCTAGTATCACATAACGGATGACGTGATTGCTTATGATTATTTGGAGTAGCATATAAGGTCATGGCGTATGCCATAAGCTGTGGATATGTAATTAAAGATCAGTCTATATTCACGAACCAAAGCGTGTGGTTGTGTTCACTTTATGCGAGCGAGAGATATACTAAATTGGCGACGAGCGATTCGGGATGGCACAGCAGATGGTGCAGAGCGTCCCTGTCCCAACTTACATTGGAGTTGGGGACATCGAGAGCTATTTAGAGCGACTTGAATGCTATTGTGATTTGATGGAGACTCCAGAGGGGAGCAAGGTTGCGCTTCTCCTCTGTGGACTTACTGCGGGGCAGTACGAGACACTCAGGGATTTAGTGTCGCCAGCAGTGCCCAAATCGTTGGCATTCAAGGATCTGAAGGCCAAGCTAATCGAACATTATGGTTCGGTGCGCAACACCCGATTGGAGAGGGCGAAATTTCGCGCACTTAAACGGGGAGAGAACGAAAGTGTAGCGGCATTCGAGGTGAGATTGCGAAATGCAATTCGACACTGTGGATTTACCGGAACAATCTTGAACGAGAACCTTGTGGAACAGTTTATCTCTGGGATAAATCACAGTGGAATCGAAAGGAAACTCCTGCAAAAGGGGAGTGATTTAACTTTGGCTGAGGCGGTTCAGCTAGCGAACGCTTTTCTGTTGCTTGACGATTCAACACGTGGCGGGAAAGTCGACACACCCCCAATGACTCAGAGTGGAATTTCCAATGTGAAAACAGCAACAGAGTGTTATCGCTGCGGTAAAACCGGACACCGATCCACCGACAAAATCTGTAAGGCAGTGGGGAGGAAATGTAATGACTGTGGAGCGGTAGGACATTTCGCGAAGTCGAAATATTGCAAGGGGGAAAAGACTCAAACTCCTACTGTGCGTGGACGAGGACGTGGCCGTTCGCGAGGAAGGGGCGGAACGCAATATGAGATAACTGAAGAGCCTGCTGAAAAGAAACCAGATCAGGACAGTGGGGTTACCCATTTATTTTCTGTTGAGGAGATTAGGCAGCTCAAAGAGACTCCTACGTGTGAGGCGATAGTCGGGAGAAAGACTTTTCCATTTATCATAGATTCCGGTGCTGCGGCAAATATTGTTTCTAGTAAGCTTTATGAGGAAATTAAGAGCAATATTTCGCTAAAGAAAACTAGCAAGAAATTGTATGCTTTTGGTCAACAAGACGCGCTTAAGCTGAAAGGCGAGTTTGAAACGGAAGTTAGTATCCGTAACCGGAAATGTCTTGCGGTATTTTATGTTTTTGATGGCAATGCATCGGTTAGTAATTTGATTAGTCATAACACCGCTAAGAAGCTACAATTATTACATGTAAATTCAGTTTCGGAACAACAATGTAACACTAGCCTAGAGTCGGAAATTAAGTCTAATTTTCCAGAGTGCTTTTCAGGGGTGGGCAAACTCAAAGGGAGTAAGGTTAAGATACATATTGATGATAAGGTGGAATCGGTTGCTCAGCCAGTGAGACGATTACCGTTTGGTTATCGAGACAAGGTGGCGGATCTCCTGGAACGATTGCAAGCAGAGGATATTATTGAACCAGTTGAAGGGGTAGCATCGAGATGGGTAAGTCCGATTGTAATAATTCCTAAGGCGAATGACGAAATCAGGATGTGTATTGATCTGAGGAAAGTTAACCAGGCAGTTATTCGTGAGAGGTATCCCATTCCAACAATGCAGGAAATGTTAGTTGAGCTTAATGGTGCTACTGGTTTCTCAAAGTTAGACCTTAAGCAGGGATTCTTTCAGCTAGAATTGGAGGAAGAGCCACGAGATGTGGCCACATTTATATGTGGCCCATGTAGGATTATTTCGTATGAAGAGGTTAGGTATGGGAATTTCCAGTGCACCAGAGGTATTTCAGTATACAGTGCAGAAGGTGTTAGTTGGATTGCCAGGAGTGCTAAATTTAGCAGATGATATTATGGTATTTGGTAGAGATCAGGCTGAACACAAGAGTAGACTAGTTAGTGTCATGAATAGATTGTCAGAGAGTGGGTTAACACTTAATCCAGAGAAGTGTCAGTTTGGTTTATCTTCTGTTACGTTTCTAGGACATGTAATTTCAGACAATGGTATAGCTGCAGACCCAGGCAAGGTAGAATCTATAGTTAAAGCCAGAGCGCCAAGTAATGTAACAGAGTTACGCGGTTTCTTAGGTTTAGTGCAATATGTAGGCCGCTATATACCAGATTTAGCCACGCTTTCCGCACCATTAGGGAATTGACCAGGAAGTCAGTGACATTTGAGTGGAACCAGAGACAAGAAGATAGTTTTCAGGCTATCAAGCATATGATGAGTGCTAGTGAAACCCTAGCTTATTTTGATAGGGAGGCAGAGACCACGGTAGTTGCAGATGCCAGTCCCGTAGGGTTAGGAGCTGTTTTAATTCAGAGACAGGGAGGAACCGAGAAAGTAGTTGCTTATGGACACCGTAGTTTGTCAGATGTTGAAAGTAGGTATTCCCAGACAGAGAGGGAAGCTTTGTCTTTAGTGTGGGCATGTGAGCATTTTAGATTATATCTATTAGGAACACAGTTTACGTTAATCACAGACCACAAGCCACTTACGCACATATTTAACAATGCTAATGCTAAGTCCACACCCAGATTAGAGAGGTGGAGTTTAAGATTAGCACCTTATAATTTTAGGATAGTCTATAGGCCAGGTGAGTCTAATATCGCAGACCCTATGTCTAGGTTGAGTTGCAGGGACAGTGTAGGTTTCCCTGTAGGGGATGATACTAGGGAATACATTTCCATGATTGTTCAGGAGGCAGTGCCAGAAGCTATGTCGTGGCAGGAAATTAAATCCAGTTCAGATGAATGTGAGATTGTACAAGTAGTGAAGGAGGCAATTAGGACAGGAAGATGGGAGAAATGTTCAACAAGTGTCAAAGCAGTCAGGACGGAACTTAGCGAGAGTGATGGTGTAATTCTGAGAGGGAAAAGGATATTTATTCCACCAAGTTTACAAGAGAGAGTTTTAATGCTAGCTCATGAAGGACACCAGGGAATTGTCAAGTGTAAGCAACGTCTAAGGAGCACGGTTTGGTGGGTAGGCATTGATAAGGACATAGAGAAGTTGTGTAAGTCTTGTGAGTCTTGCCAGTTAGTGTCTAGTTATGATCGGCCAGTTCCAATAGTAACAACAGAGATGCCGACATCACCCTGGAAGTTTTGTAGTACAGATTTGCTAGGCCCACTTCCAGATGGCCGTTACGTTATTGTGATAATTGATTATTTTAGTAGATACTTTGAGGCAGCATTGCTTAGATCTACAAAGACAGGGCCAGTTATAGATTTTCTGGATGCTATTTTTACAAGATTTGGCTTCCCAGAAGCCATTAGGTCAGACAATGGGCCACAGTTTATTTCACATGAGTTTCAGGCATACCTTAAAAGCAATGGTATTAAGTGGGTGCCAACCATTCCGTTGTGGCCACAGGCCAATGGTCTTGTAGAGAGGACCAACAGAACCATAGAGAAGATACTCACTATAGCCACGGTAGAGAAAAGGGATCTTCAGAAAGAGTTTAGGAAGTTTTTATTGGCATATAGGTCAACTCCGCATACCAGTACTGGGTGTACTCCGTTTTCTCTTATGTTCGGTAGAGAGATGAGGACAAAGCTACCACAGCTAGATTATACAGCTGCCAACCCAGAAGTGGCAAAAGAAAGAGATATGGAGTATAAGTTAAAGATGAAAGACTTTGCAGACCAGAAGGCAGTTGATAGCAATATCCAGGAGGGGGATACAGTAGTGATGCGGAATGAGACGAAAGGTAAGTTACAGCCGAATTTCCGGCCAGAGAAATACAGGGTAATCAATCTTAATGGTTCAGACATGATCGTCCAGTCAAATGAGACAGGAAATACAGTTAGGCGGAATGTTCAATTCGCAAAGAAAATGCCTGAACAAATCGACAATGAAGTGCTCCCCTCAGCTCAGGCAGAACAAGAGGTTCCCATGACAACCGAGGCTACTAATGAGACACCAGCAGAAGGAGTCACTACGAGTGAGGATACCATGGCAACCCCAAGTGCAACCAGTGAAGTGCGTCGTAGCAGTCGAGTGCGTCAACAACCTGTAAGGCTTGCTGACAACCTTGTCAAGTACTGAGATATCGTTCTTGCTCCTGAGTTAACCAATGTTCTGTTCTTTTCATTTAAAAGGGGAGGGATGTAGTGTATCAGCACTCTAGTATCACATAACGGACGACGTGATTGCTTATGATTATTTGTAGTACCATATAAGGTCATGGCGTATGCCATAAGCTGTAGATATGTAATTAAAGATCAGTCTATATTCACGAACCAAAGCGTGTGGTTGTGTTCACTTTATGCGAGCGAGAGATATACTAAAGTTTGCAGGCGAAAAGTGGATTTTCGTGCTGTTTGACGAGGTCAAGTTAACACATGGTTATATATTGTTTCGAGATGTAAACAACAACTTGGAAACTCGAGAGTCGATCAAGAGATTTTATTTTATCTCTGCAGATTCAAACTCTAGCGAGAAACCATGATTATTGTCTGAGGATATTTGTTAGACTCTTATTCTTGTTTCAGCAGAGATTTTTGCAAGATTTTCCCTCCACGCTTGTCAAGTCAACAGTGTGATGCCATGAGCTTTTAGTCGCCATGTCAAGGTATTTTTACCGCCTCCTGCTGGTTACAAAAGTAGCTTGCCCACAAACGTTATTTGATATTTGTGAACATCTATCATCGCTCTATTACCCTGAGTAAATTTCAGTTCTCAAATGTACATGGATCTACCCGATAAAGCACGTCAAAGATACCCTATAGATGGGGGCTCCAAAAAAGTGTTATTATTTAAAAATTCGTAAAATATTTAATTTTCAACGCTGGGAAATAAAAAGCTGCTTAAAATGACAAGAATTGTGTGCTCTTGAGTTCTGCTAGCTTAAATTTTCCAAAGCGCCTTGCATTTGTTTTTATTTTTGATATTTTATTGGTGCGGTAAAAACGGCCTCGGAAGGCTACCCAAACCCCATGTTCGACCCGATACTAAACTCGGCCGGATTTCTCCGAAAATATTAATCGCAACGAGATAAAAAATATATCGTTAGAAGCAGCTGATAACAGGCTTCATTCTGACATGCAATGTCAAAATCTATTTTTCCAGCTGGAGTCGACCGTTACAGACATCCGCTCTTAAGAAGAAAGAAAGATTTTCATCAATATGCACCCCAAGCGATTTGGTGTGGGGTACCTGTTTTATGGGTACTCCTTCAATTGCCAAAGAGGGGGCTGAATTGAAGGTTGATAGACGTTGTCTGGAGCAAATAAGCATGAACTCCGTTTTAGATTGGTTCAGGGTGAGCATATTAGCGACAAGCCACTTACTGACATTAGCAAGATCTTGATTTAGATAAAAAAATTATGTTTTCTACATTATTACTCGCGAATGTCAGGTGAGTGTCGTCGGCATACATGCGTGGCTTTGAGTGTTCTAAACAATTTGGAAGATTGTTTATATACATCAGAAAGAAGAGAGGACCTAGGATTGTGCCTTGTGAAATTCCACAAAGAAGGGTGCGGTCTTCCGAGAGATGACCATTCACAAAACATTTCTGACTGCGACCATGAAGGTAGGACGCAAACCAATTACTTGCAGAACACCCAAAGCCGTAAGCATTTAGTTTTGAAAGTAGAATTTAATGATTTACAGTGTCGAAAGCCTTCTTGAGGTCAAGAAAGACTACCGAGTTCACGGTGCCGCGATCGATGTTGAATGCCCAGTCATTAGTGGCCTCAAGAAGGGCAGTAACCGTTCAGTGACGGCATCGGAACCCTGATTGGTGTTTAGAAAGAATATCATTACTTGTCAAAAATGCATAGGCTTGATCGTAGATAATCCTTTCGAAAACCTTCGCCACAACCGGAATAATGGAGATTGGGCGGTAGTTATTCATATCTCTGCGCTCCCCTTGTTTGAATAGGGGCAAAACTTTCGCGCATTTCCATTCATCGGGAAAAATACCCGTCGCAATGGAACGGTTAAAAATTGCGCACAACGGCTCTGCGATTAGGTCAGGACACTCTCGAAGAAGCCTTGCTGATATTTTATCTAAACCAGTTGCTTTGGATTTACAAAGTTTAGACAAAAGAAAGAGGACTGTGGAGCGATTGGTAGATTTTAAATCGAATCTAGTATCTGGTGATTTACATGATAGATAATCTAGAAACGAACGGCTATTATCACTCGCCGGTATCTCATTTGCGAGTTTTGGGCCAATACCGGCAAAATGATTACTAAATTCATTAGAAATCTTTTGAGAATCACTTATGGTAGATTCGTTCAACTTAATTTCATTAATGTGTTGTTCATTTCTTTTCCTTGATGTTAATTCATTAATAATGCTCCAAGATTCTTTTGCTATTTTTATTTCGTTGTTCACAGAATTACGAAGTTTCTTAAAAACAACCCAATCAACGGGGTTTTTAGAGCGTATCGCTTTAATCTTTTGAATATCCCGCTCGTGCATGCGTCTTGTTAATAGGGGCGTGATCCAGGGTGATTTGGAAGCCCTTACACGCTTGACGCGCACGGGAGCATGTTCGTCAACAATGCGATTAAAGTTTGTCTTCCAATTACGCCACATATCGTTCGGATCGTTAAGGGAAATTATATCTTCCCAATTGTGTGAATTAATATCGGCTCTGAAACTGGCTGGGTCGAATGTTTTAAAATTCCTATACGTTATTGGAAAGACCAGTAGAGAGCTTACGAAATGCATATATTAAGCTATGATCACTAATGCCGACATGAGAGACACCGGAGCAAACTACATTATCTGGCGTATTAGTGAAAATTAAATCGATCATAGTAGAAGAAGACTCTGTGATGCGAGTTGGCTCTTCAATTAACTGCTCAAGGTTATATAAGTCTGCGATACTAGATAGAATTTTGGATTTATGGTCAAAGGTGGCCGCACCCAAATTGCAGTTGAGGTCTCCCAAGAGCCAATATTCAATATTCTCAGCATCGAGCCTACCAATTAAAGCCTCAAACAAATCGAATTTATCTACGGTAGAACAAGGTGGACGATACCAGGTTACCAAGAGAAATGGCTTGCAGCTCGGCTTGCGGATTTCGAGGCACAAATTTTCTAATTGATCAACGGATAAATCTGGACGGAGGGAAAAAATTATGTTTTCACGGATATAGAAACAAACACCTCCTCTAGATTCACCGTCGTCGTCAAATTTGCCACTCGCTCTGTCGCGGCGGATTATTTGATAGCCGGAAATGTGCGCATCGTTATCGCTTTTGAAGAATCAAGCCATGTCTCATTTATTGCGAGAACGTCAACTGGGTTATCGGCAAGCAAAACCCTCAGTTCGTCAATGTGTGCTAAGAGACTGCGCACGTTTAGACAGGCAATTTTAAATCCACGATCCACGATTTGGAGGAATAAATGAAAGTGAATTGCTTTGTGGATTTAGCCTGTCGGTTGTGTTATTAGATTGACTTGGTTCATTGGTACTGGGGGCTACAGCAACTTCACACGGCAGAGCAGGTCAATGTGAAATAGTATTTGCAAATTTCCTAAAGTTTTCTTGAAGTGCTGTACTTCCCTGCCTATTTAAGTGAAGTCCCTTATAATTCAAATGTTCCCTTGTATATTGGAGTTATTGAGGAAGCTGATCTTGTTTCGATCACACAGGCCCTTTAATAAAGAGTTTACTTGACGTGCCTTTGATGCCAGCTCCTCGCTTCTGATCAGCAGCCCAGAAACCCCCACAGATGTTAGAGGGGAATCTTGCTTGATTTGCGTGACAAGATTCAAGAGTCAATCTGCAATATTTCGGGGTGTACAAGACTTTAAATCGTTGGTCCCGACGTGTAGAATGAAGTTATCTGGAGAACGCCTGACCAGGGGTTACACAAAGTCCTCCATATCAGTGACTGTGGCTCCAGGAAAGGGTTTCACAACAAAGTAATAGTCGGGGTCTGAGGCGCTCATTTTCGCTCCAACTATGTGCTTTACTAACGAGTCTCCTGCGATCACTGTGGTTTTCTATCGTCGGGACTCGGCTATTGGTTGGTCATTTGAAATATCTTCGCTTGTATTTTCACGCGGCTGAGGAGACGTCTTTTTGTTCGGACGCTTTTTCTTTTCCCTTTGTTCTGAGCGGTTGGCGGGAACGCTTGACTACTCTCGGCACCAACCAAAGGTGACGGTGGACGAGCATGATTATTCAAGCTGGGGTCAGTGGGGTGCGACCGATTTCCAGATTTCGAATTAATTTGAGTTGGAGCGCCACTGGATTGTAAATAATAAAGATTTTTCGAGAGTAGTTGCAGAGCTAACTTCAAGGAGTCGCGCTCAGTAATTAGTTGAGTGTTTTGATCTTTCGATACAATAAGCTGTTGCCTCAAAGAGTCGTTTTCATGTTGAAGTTCATCCACTCTGGTATTATGAATGGTAGAGCTGACCATCCCATGAATCTCATTACCTCCAGCAACTTTCAGCGAATTCTTGATCTCATCGATTTCACCTCTAAGCTGCTCCATAACGTCATTTAAAATCTGGCTTTTCAGTCTCGTCTCAACATCCTTTAATGATGGAATTTGCTCCTCATTTCCGTCAGTTTGGCTATGACTGCAAAGGCTTGAAATGTGCACTTCAGAAATATCGGCGTACTGCATTTGACTACCAAATAGCGTGTGCGATTTGTCACCAATATTTTCTTCCCCATCACTTTCGACAACTACTTCTTCTGTATCGTGTTCCTTATCCATTATAATATCCATCAGCTTGGCGATATACTGATCCTTAGAAGCCCCTGCACTAGAAGCGTTTTAGTACTTCGGTAAAAGTTAACCGTTACGGACTCAAATTTAAGGACTTCGTTCGAGTTATTGGATGCCGAGTTAAGTAGTTTATCCGAATTGCCGTCTTCCAACTCTGAAATCCAAAACAGTTTGAGATTTTCTACATCACTTGTCCACTTGAATTGCTTCTTGGGGTTGATACTAAGGTATTTCACTAAATTTCCTGTAGTAACATCCGCCATGACTGCACTGTCGTCCTGCATAACGTCAGAAATTACTTGGCCTGTTGATCAGGCAGCATTTCTGCACAAATCTCTGGTACTCAGCAGACGCCGTCTTCAGCTTTACATTCCGTACTATACCGTCGTCTCCGGGATAGACTTCCGTCACTCGTCCCATGCTCCACTTGCCTCGGGGGGCGTTGAAGTCGACGAGGAGGACGATGTCATCGACGCACATCTGGCGACCTGCTCCTTGCCATTTGGAGAGTCCGCGGCTTACTAAGGTAGGGATATACTCTCCTGTATGCGTTTCCGTGGGTTGGTCGTGTCTTCGTACGGACCGTGTGGGACGTCAGGGGATGCTCGTCCCAACAACAGGTGGTTGGGGGTCTTAGATCGTTAGGATCATCAGAACTGTGGCTTATGGGCCTACTGTTAAGTAGAGACTTAACCTCTGCGAAAATCGTCGCCATCTCGTTCCATGTCAATACATGGTTTCCTACTACGACTCGCAGCGCGAGTTTTGCTTGTTTGATGAGGCTCTCGTACAAGCCGCCTTGGTGTGGACTGTAAGGGGAGATGAAGATCCACTTGAACTTGTGGAGCATGGCAAAATCTTCTAGACGTCGTCTCCCTTCTTCGACAAGCTTGCGCGGCTCAGCCTCAGCACTAACAAAGGAACCACCGTTATCAGATATGAGGTTTCAGGCCATCCATGGTTGGCAGCAAAGCGCCTAACGGCTTGAAGAATTGCTTCACAGGAAGTATTCTCCACGATTTCTAGGTGAATCGCTCTCACCGTCGCACAGGTGAAAATGGCTCCCAGGGCATTTGGCAGATTTATTTCTTCCGTACTTGAGTTTGAATGGGCCAAATAAGTCCACTCCTGTCACGGTGAAAGGGGGCGACAACAGCTTCAATCTTTCAGCGGGCAGATCTGCCATAAGCGTCGTGTGTGGCGGTTGTCTGATCTTCCTGCATGTGATACATTCTCGACAAATCTTCTTAGCTAGCCTCCTCCCACGCAAGATCCAGTACTTAGCTCTCGATTCACAGAGCGTTCTCTCTCGACCTCCGTGGCTCACTTTCTGGTGCGCATGTCGAATCAACAATGTAGATATATGGTGATCGGCTGGGAGAAGAACTGGGAATACCTGCTCGTAAGGAAGCCGGGATTTATCGAGCCTGCTTCCCACTCTTATAAGGCCATCGTCATCCACAAATGGGGATAACTCGGGGTACTTCTCCATTAGCGTTTTGCATTAGCATAATCATGGCGGATAGACGTGTTTCTGTAGCTCCTGCAACAAATCGTTGTAAGTCACCTAAAATAGTATCTGGCCTACGCAGAACCGTTTCTCTATCGAATCTTGGGGATGTAGTATCAACAAGTACTAGCAATTTGGCCGATGTAATTGTAATATCAGAGGAATCTACAAAAAGTTCCAGTGCTCAAGAACCTTTCTCGACACGTGAAGAACCAACGGTCATTCTCAAGAGAGCCCTAGGACGTGATCTGGAATCGCTGAACAAGGTCGATCTTAAAGCTGAATTAGTGAAGAGAAAACTATTGACATCTGGAGTAAAATCTGCTCTGGCCGAAAGACTGAAGTCTCATATTCTGGAAAACGAGAGTGACAATAACAATGGCGTTTCCCGCCAAAATCTAAAAGGCAACGGATCTCATGCCCCAACATCAGAGGCTTATGAATTAGTAGACGACCACCACTCAGGCTGCCTTAGCTATGACCACTTTCGTGAATTTTCCGAACAAATAAAGCAGGACTTGGTAAGCCTCAAAGAAGCGGTCTATAACAACAGACAAGATTCTGACGCAGTCTATAACAACAACAGAGATTCCGAACAAGAACTGCAAGAGTTGCGTGAGCAGAACAGACTGATGCGGAATCGCGCGTTGGAAATGGAGGAGAAATTTATTGAATTGAAGGAGGAGAGGGATAGTCTCAAACTTGTTGTGTCGCTTTTGGGCAAAGATTTGTACCAAAGTACAAGGAACATTTCAAATGCAAATAATATCTCTTCTACCGTCACGGATCAAGGACTCATTTCAAAGCCTCCTACCGTCACGGATAATGGGCGCGTTGCAAAGCCTAATGATCCCATTGAATCTGAATCCCAATCATGGCAATCGGTAAACAAAAGAGCCAACAGGAAAGCCAACAGAAAACCTGACAGTATTAGTACTCGCAATCACAAAGCAGCAAGTAAAGAAAGTAAAGAACCTTCGGAGACTACAACTTCTGCCGATAAATTTACCACTCTACTTATCGGCGACTCGATGGTTCAAAATCTTCATGGCAGGAAAATTGGCCAGGAGGTCGGGCATCGTGTGGTAGTAAGAGCTATTTCTGGAGCGACAACGAAGGCTATGAAGGACTACATCAAACCAAACCTAGAGCTACAACCACAGGAGGTAGTCTTGCACGTAGGGACAAATAATTTGAGAACAAATTCGCCCCAAGAAGTCGCAGATGGAATTGTAGATCTTGGTAGACAAGTGGAGGGGTCATCCGAAGCTCAAGTGGTTATCTCATCTCTAGTAACACGACGAGACCAGTTCAACGACAAGGTTACGGAGGTCAACAAGTTATTGAAGAGATACTGCAGACAAAATGAATGGAAACTTATTGAACATAATAACATTAATGAGAAGGGATTGAATAAAGGTGGACTCCATCTTAACTTTGAAGGTAACAAACGTTTCTTCAATAATTTCTGTAAGAGTTTAGATTCGCCTTGAATTTCTGATTATTCTATGAATGCAGTGCCCATTGAGGAGGGAGGTGATAAGGAATTGCTGGGTTCTTTACATCAAAATTGCGATGAACCAGCAGAATGTCAAATGTTGAAATCAAATGAATCCTTAGCTTTGCCTCCGAGAAGGGGCTTGAAATTAGCCTCACTTAATATTAATGGTTTAGAAAGCCACCTAGATGAGCTAAATATCTATCTTGCTGGAAATGATATTGACATTCTTGCAATCAATGAAACAAAACTAAACAATCTAGACAAAAATGAAGTTGTAATGATCCCGGGTTACGAAATTGTTAGACGGGATAGAACCACTGACAAGGGTGGAGGTATTTGCTTCTATGTTAAGCAACACATTAATTTTCTTGTGCGGGAAGACCTTAAAATGGAAAATATAGAAAATCTCTGCATAGAAATTCGTAAACCCCGCGCAAAACGTTTATCGTTGTGACATGGTATCGGCCACCTAATTCCCTAGTAGAAGTTTTCAGACCATTTGAAACTCTACTGAGTAAACTTGATTCCATGGATACTGAGTATTTTATACTCGGAGATTTGAACTGTAATATGGACGCTCCCGGTGACAACGATACACGTAACTTAACGAGTATAACTGATGTGTATGGTCTCCAACAACTCATCAAGGAACCTACTAGAATTACTGAAAAATCTGCAACTTTGATTGATTTAATTTTCACTAACTGCCCGGATAAAATTGTGTGCTCTGGTGTCCGCCATATTGGCATCAGTGACCATAGTATAGTTTTCGCATACAGAAAATTATCTATAAATGGCTTTGACAAGGGTCATACTAGCATAACTTATAGAAATTTTCGAAATTTTAATCGCGACAATTTTCGTCGAGACGTTGAAACCCAAACTTGGGATTCTCTAAATAACCTTAGGTCTGACCCAGACCGCATGTGGCTCGCGTGGAAGGAGACTTTTTCTGCCATTGTCAATAAACATGCTCCACTGAGAACCTCGCGTGTCCGTTCGCGTAGTTCTCCGTGGATCACGTCAGAGCTAAAGGATATTATGCATAATAGAGATATTTTGAAAATTAGGGCGATTAGAACAAAAGACCCAGATGATTGGGCACAATTCAAAACACAAAGAAACAAAGTAAACAAAGAAATTAAGTTAGCCAAGCAACTATATTATCAAAACACCTTAAACAAGTACCAGGGTGATTCAAAGAAAACGTGGCAGACAATAAATGAAATAACTTCCAGGAAATCTGGTAGAACGTCTGTGAAAGAACTTAAAGTGAATGGGCAGTCAATAACAAACCCAATTGAATTGGCAGACGAATTCAATAACCACTTTGCCACCATTGGCCCAAAACTTGCGAGTGATATCCCTGCGCAAAGTAAAAATAGCCATTTAGACTTTCTTACTGGCACAAACAAAAGGTTTCAGTTCTGCCAAGTCACTTCAAATCATGTTCTCTCACTATTAAACAAACTAAATAAGTCAAAGGCCACTGGCCTTGACAAGATATCAGCTAGACTCATTCGTGAGTGCGCTGATCTTATTTGCACTTCACTCTGTAATATATTCAACCAGTCTCTCAGTCTCGGTATATTCCCTGACGACTGGAAAAGTGCCCGGGTAACACCATTATTCAAGCAAGGAAATCGTGATGACATGAACAATTATCGCCCAATATCAGTGGTCTCAGTTATAGCCAAGGTCTTTGAAAGGATAGTTTATGACCAAATATATGCCTATTTGATTGAAAATGACATAATTTGTAAATACCAATCAGGTTTTCGCAGTCTCCATTCGACCGTCACGGCTCTTCTTGAGGCCACAGATAGTTGGGCGTATAACATTGACAAAGGAAAAGTAAACGCTGTTGTTTTCCTAGATTTGAAAAAAGCGTTCGATACTGTTAATCACGATGTCCTTCTATCAAAACTAGACAATTATGGCATACAAGATATTGCCCATAACTGGTTCAAGTCGTATTTAGACAAACGCACACAAAAATGTTCCATTAATGGCTCACTCTCTCAAACCTGCCTATTAAGCTGTGGAGTTCCACAGGGTACAATTTTAGGGCCATTATTATTTTTACTGTACATTAATGACTTGCCAAACTGTTTGGATAATTGTCAACCACGAATGTATGCTGACGACACTCATTTGACGTATGCGGGTTCCTGTGCCGACAATATTCAATCATGCCTAAACAAAGACTTGGCAAATGTCAACAATTGGCTAATAGCAAACAAACTAACTCTAAATGCGACTAAAACCGAGTTTATGTTGATTGGGTCAAGGCAGAGGCTATGCACGTTTACAAATCTTCCCCAGCCAGAGATAAATGGCGCGCAAATTGATCTAGTGACAAAAGCAAAATCACTAGGAGTGGTTATCGATGAGAATCTCAATTGGTGCGAACATATAGATAAATTAACCAAGAAAATTGCATCTGGTATTGGGGCAATCAAACGAGTGAGGCACCTTGTTCCTCAGACGACTATGCATAATATTTTTCGTGCGCTTGTACAGCCACACTTTGATTACTGCAATGTCGTCTGGGGAAACTGTGGTGTTACACTCCATGATAAACTACAAAAGCTTCAAAATAGAGCAGCTCGTGTCTTGACCCACTCAAGCTATGATGCCAGTGCTAGCGAACTTTTTGAATATTTGGAATGGAAAAATCTAAGCTCCCAACAACAGATTGCGCGAGCAACAATGGTTTATAAATGTTTGCATGGACTGGCACCTGGCTATCTTTCCAGCAAATTTACGACCCGAGAATCGATATATTCCCTAAGAGACTCGGACAACAAAGTCAACGTTCCACTACCGCGAACCAATTATTATAAAAACAGCTTCAGCTATAGCGGTGCTATCACATGGAACAGTCTTCCTAGCGAAACAAGACAAGCCGAGTCTCTTAGGAAATTTAAATCATGTATTAAATAGGGCACGGCATTCATGGAAAGCAGCTCGGGGAGGGTAGGGTGGGTAGGGTAACTAGCGTAGATAAGGGTAGTGTATTATATTTTATTATTTCTATATTATTATAATTGAGCTGATGAATTTTTTACCGTGGATAAATAAAGAATATCTACATCTATCTACATCTACCATCTTCATTTGACTATGTCGGAGCCAGTGGGTCTCAGCTTCCTCGATTTCTGAGGGCTGTAGCGGTCCTTCTTTCTTGCCTTCGGGATTTCTCGCCCTGGTCTTCAGGTTGTGCACAAAGCGCATACAGTACGCGGTTACTCTCACCATCCTGTCCCATCGGGAATACGCTGACGCATTTAAGAGCACCTTGTTCTCAATGGGAGCTCCTACCGCGAAAACATGCTTATCTTTGTCTCGTAAAGGTCTTCTGGGACTTCAGCTGTAGCTTTCTCGCTCGGCCATTCTTCCCTGGGCTGCTTGAGGAAGGGCGGACTATGCATCCTACGGCCTGTACGTAACTCTTCAACTGTTATACCTCTACTGAGATCATCTGCGGGATTCTGAGTGATTGGCAGATGTCTCCAGCAATCCGCATTCCACGTCGCTTGAATTCAAGCAACTCGCACACCGACAAAGGGCTTAAATGTGTTGGATTCAGATCTTAGCCAGTTAAGAACGATTGATGAATCAGACCACATAGTAACGCTCGTTGGCTTCGTTTTAAGCTCTGTGATGATCGTTTGAGCGAGTCGGGACCCGACAAGTGCGGCCATGAGCTCTAGTCTTGGGATGGTAGTCTGGCGTAGAGGTGCTACTCTTGCCTTCCCCGCCACCAGACGCGCCTCGCAACCTTCTGTTGTCTGCCATAGAAGGTAGGCGACTGCGCCATATGCTGCCCCACTGACGTCTACAAACACATGCAGCTCTGGTAAACTGAATGCATTTCGCGGTTTGATGCATCTCGGGATCTGGACTTCTTTGAGGCTTCCAATCTCGGACAGAAGCTCCAAACACGTGGCACTTACATCATCCGGGAGGGGATCATCCCAGTCACACTCAGCTCTCCAGATATCTTGAAGCGCGATTCGTGCTTTGATTGTCACGGCTGAAGCTAGACCGAGTGGATCGTAAAGCTTGGAGATGCTTGGTGAGTTTCTGCAACTTCACATCTCTTGATGCAAAACCGATCATGTCAGTTCTTGGGTTCCATCCGACTCCCAACGTCTTCATGTCTCCCTCGCCATCTAGACTGATGGAGGGTTTCGCTTGTAACTGTTCTTCTTTATCCGTTTCATACTCTCTGGGTTGCTCGCTGTGTTCGCTAAGGTCTTCGGAGCAAATCCATTCCTTTATCTTAAAGCTCTTAGCTTCGTCTATACTGGCGCATGAGAAGATAAGATCATCCATATAACGGTCCCGCTGGAGAACTTTTGCTGCGTGTGGATTTTCTTCCTTGTTTTCCTCCGCCATTTTTAGCATTACATAACTTGCCATGTCTGGCGAGGGCTTGTCTCCGAAAGCTACTCTCTGGAGAGCATACACAGTAGGTGGCCTGGAGGTGTCCAGGCCTCTCCAAAGGAAGCAATGCACGTGCGTATCTTCTTCCGGCAGCCGGATTTGAAGAAAAATCTTCGAGATGTCTTCGACACAGGCGATCTCCTCTTCTCGGAAGCGCAGAAGGACTCCCACGAGGTTGCCTATGAGTCCTGGGGGTCGTTTCTCGAAACGCCCGAAAACTTTTCGAGCACGATAAATTACCCGAAAAGCGGGCGGATGACGAAATTTGCGTTTCTCGAAACTCCCGAACTTTTCGGGCCCGATAAAATTGCGTCATTTTTCGCCAGTTAATAAGGGGAGAAACCCTCTAAAATGTCTTTCAATCTCGCGAAATGGTTTCCTGCTAACTCTCCCGAGTTGCTTTTACCGCCATCCCGATAAAATAACCAATCAGGTGCAAGCATCTCGCTTCTTGACCAATCAAATTAATTCTGTTGACAGCACGCCTGTCAAATTTGACGAGGGGCTGTCAAAACATTTTTTGACATGTTGTAAACAAAGTACACATGCATCTACAAGAATTTGGTGCAAAATGCTTGCTTTTTTGCACATTTTATCTAATTTCTTGGCATTTATCGATGGAGATACAAACATGGCGATACACTTTGTCCCCTGACAGCGACGAATCGATAAGTTTCCTATGTTTTCATTGTTTATTTATGCAAAGTATTCGCAAAGTTTTGAAATTATAATTTTGATTTCGGGTTCCCGATAATTATCGGGGACTCCTAAATCGCGCCCGAAAAACCACCCGAAAAGTTAATCGGGCCCAAAAATATCGGACGATTTCGAGAAACGACCCCCTGGGCCCTTGTAAAGGAAGGAATTTAGAGACATACCTTGGTAAGGGCTAGCGGGGTCAAATACAATCCTCAGGGGGGTACTCGGTGATCTGGTCTCCAAATTCCATGGTGTGGCAAATGTAGACTGGCTTGACATTTCTCTCTAACTCTTCTGGGGATAACTTCTTTGCCCATCCATTATCTGCGTATTGCATAATCGCGTGGTGGTATTTCTCCGCTTTCTCTGGTTTCTTCATTAGGCTTATTTCTAGGGACTCTAACCTCGCTTCCGCTAAGGGGTGGTTATCTGGTAGCAGGGCTTTGTCTTGTTTCCATGGCAACCCGATTACGGAACGGTCTTCACGTCGACAAGAGCTCTTTATTATCTCAAATTCGTAGAACTTCTGAAAATCAATTGCCTCTACAAAGTTCATTGAACATACATTTGATGTCTTCTGGGCGCCGTCAGATCCAATCACAAACCATCCAAGCTTGCTCTCCTTAGCCACTGGCTCGAAAGGAGTGCCCTGGCGAGTCTCGCTTTCTGCATGAAGATGGCTATACTGAACTCCGAGAATAAGATCTATCGGACCGGCGCTGTGTGTGAACTCAATGCCCCGAAGGTGCGCAAAGGAGTCTAGCCAGTTCCGGCTCAGCTCCTGTGTGTTTAAAACAGTTTTTTCGATCTCGTGCGCCTCTAACTTAAACTCCTCACCGCCGCTGATTGGGGAAATCCAGAAACTTAGTCGTCTGCTTTCAGGCTGTTCGACTCTCTCTCCGCCAACTACCGCGAAGTCGATTCGTTCTCGTCTCCCTTGTAGTCCTAGAGCCCTTGCAAAATCTCTGCGCACTACCGTTGTTCCCGCTCCGCTATCGATTAACACGTTACCCTCGCAGACACGCCCATTTGCTGCTCTGAACTTTGCTCTCACTACAGGCATCACACATCTCTTGTCCAGGATGGACGCAACACTGGTGGGTCGTTGTTGTCGGATTACACCGCTGACCGTGGACGGTTGCGTGACGGTACGATCCTCATGAAGTAAGGGGTGATGGTAGTACTGACAGGGTTCTTTCTCGCACCTTTTCTTTGATCTGCATAACTTTATCGAATGGCCTCTGTTGAGGCATCCAAAACAGAGCCTGGCCTTCTGAAACAACTCCAACCTCTCTGTGACACTTGCCTGCGTGACCTTTGGGCATTTGGGAACTCTGTGGTTCTCCTCGTCACACGCGAAACACTTCAGTGGTGGTCTTTGGTCGCGCTGTGCAGAGAAAATACTTCCCTGATTCGAGCTCCTCTGACTCCTATTGATGTCGCCAAAATCAGGGTCGAACTCCGCTTTGACTCGCTTGCAGACAAAATCGATAATGTGCTGTATGCCCGGGACGACGCCCTTTTCTCTCAAGTCGGCAGAAGTGACTCTCCATCTTTCGATCATATGGTCGGGGAGGCGCATTATTATTTTGCGAAAATTTTCGCTGGCGTTCATGTCGGCGAAGTAGCCAATTCGCTTCATAATCGCCAAACAATTGGTGAGGTCGATGGAAAACGTGCGAAGCCCTTGTCTGTCGTTTCTCCCGATACGGTCTCCTTTCGTAACACTGTTAACAGGGCGCGCGCAATCACGATTGGCTGGCCAAATTTTTGTTTAATCGCCTTAAGCGCAGTTGCGTACATTAACCCCCCTTTGAACCTAGGCCAGAGATAGCTCTCTCTGCGTCTCCGGTTACATGCATTTTCAGCTGAATCATTCTCATATCGTCTGAGATATGCGGCTTGTCGTGTATATTAATTTTGAAGCGGTCGATGAAACCTGCGTACTCTAAAGGGTTGCCGTCAAATTTCACTGGGAATATCTTTTCCGGCTTCTAACTTATACAGTGCATCGTCTATTGAAACGTGACTGTTCACTTCCGGTGATAACATAGTTTCTTGAAACTCAATTAATTTATCAATCCAATCATCGAAAGATAAACTCGGAAGAGAGCTAGTGTGCGCGTGCACATGATCCAACGCAAAGGAAGCGGGTTGTGTGGACACAAACTTTTGGCCTGGTTGGGAATCACTTGATGTGTGTGCTTGTGGCGAGGCTGATATGAAATCGTGCGATGGTTGTGTTTGTTGTGCTAAAACTGATGTAGGCGATGACGGCTGGTTCAATTGTTGCGGTGTTTGCTCTTTCGGTGTCGTCGGGTTTATACTAGGTTCTGTTTTGTTGCCAGGAGACGAGATAGCGATGGTTTTTTTTACCGTTAACCTTTTTTATTTGCTTATGTGTTCCTCGATTTCCTGCTCGATCCCACAACAAAATCCGTTAGCCCGTTCTCCCATGCATCTAATGCCTCTACGTCGGTCCCGACAAATTCATAAAACTCACAATGGATTTCGCAAGCTCGATCATAATCTTTCCTTAACTGTTCAAGTTCCTTTTCAAACCTTCGTACGTTAGTATCGCTGCTAGAAGCCAATTCCTTGATTCTCTTTATCGATCGGGTTATTTTGCCCCTATATTCTTTCGTTCCTTTCTGAAATTCTCCTCTTTAGGTTCCGATTTAGAGCTTTCCCCATCTTCGGTACCCATGCTGTGAACGATGGTATCAATTGACTATTGTTTCTACCCTTCGGCTCCTTCAACTTAACCTTCAGAAATTTTGATGTGGACGCTCGAAAGGAGAATTGGCAACCGGCCTCAGGTTTTTCCTTTTAATTCAACTCGATTATAAATTCTGAAATAAATCAGGAGATTAACAGTACAAGGACTACATTCTAGTTACAGTCTTAACAGTCCGATCATAACTTTGAAACTATACGGATTATACAAACACGATTTAAATACATCAAAATATGAGACTAAATGTGCTTATAAAATCCTAAATACAATCAATAAAGAATCAATTACTAATATATACTAGGTTAAGAATGCACCTGAAGGCGGTCGCGACTTGAAACACGATTAGACTTCTGAACTCCGTAATCTGGTTCTTCACTGATTGACTGTATTAACTGACTAAAGACTCGTGCTTTCTATGAAGCTCTCGTATTACAGCAATATAGAGTAATCATTCGAGTGATCATTAACAAATTATGTATTAACAAATAAAATCTTAATAACGTCCATTGTTCGTAGATACTAAAATAAAACGCTAAAAGTGTCCATAACACTGCGCTCAGGGAGATCATTCATCGAGCGTGCAGTACATACAGCACCTGTACCCCCTGGAACTCGCCTGTGATCGGAGACGCCCAGCGCCACCTTCTATGAATCCTGACGCAGGGGTATTCAGACCACAGAGAGATGCTGCGGCTGCCGCTCGCAACTCGGTGAGAGAGAAGATGCGTAATGTGAGCTACCAGAAGTGATTACATAGTCAGACTTTGCTTTTATATGGAACTCTGTGACAGAGACATTTCAATACACATTTACATATTGTTTTGTTCGAGGCTTTGATTTATTGTATGATTAAGCTGATTACGGAAATTGTTAATCTCTTTACTAGACATACACGTCCTCCGGAGCTGTATGGGGGGGGAGAGTGTCGGAGATATTGCGTGACATAGCGTGCATGACAGTGACATCATAGATATTAGGTTTTGTATGCTATAAGTTAGTAGAGTTTCGAGAGGTAGAGACCTTGAGACAACTTGTGTACAGTGAGTGAGCGTATATTGTGCCTATTTGAGAATAAACGAGAATCGTGAACAAGTGCTATCTTTACATTTACTACAATTTTACAATACAAAAATGGGCTTAGATGTGTTGAAGATGTGTGGGAATTTTTGAGATTTTCAAAAGAGCCAATTCTGCGTGTTTGCTAGGATTTTTTAAGAAATGCAAAAAATCATAACCTGAAGAGGAAACAAATTTCCAAAAGCCCCGAAACGGTTTTCTTAACCAACATAAAATGGGAAAAAGCTTAACTGATACACCGTAAAGGGAACTCCGTAAAAAGTCTGGGTTTACCAAAGTTTAACCCACGATACAGACGATATACGCCAAAATGAGGTAACCCTTGTGAAGATATGACTATTTTTCGCCAAATCATGCCATATAACAAAAACGAAGTGTCTATATGGCCGACTCCGGTCAAATAACAGCACACACAATCGAAGTGCCCCAAGTCGACCTCTCTGAGGATACTAACAAAGGCGAACGAAGCGAGCCGAGTTTTAAAGGACTTTGAGAAAGTCTAACAAAATCGTCGTTTGCAACATTAAAACAAAAAACGAAATAATCCATATTTATTTATTGGTCAGGTTAGGTAGGTTTAGGGTTTGGGTTTTCAATAACGAAACCCTACTGTGCTACATTGAAACATTCGAGAATATTGATATCAACATGCTCACATTACAGCCACGCTTCTCAACAGGTTCTATAGGATTAGCGTGACAACAAATTGAATATTCAAATGCTAATGACGGACGGCAGGATTCTCTGTTATTTACAACGCCATATTTGCTCAGGAGGTTCCATTTTCAACATTTTGTATGTGTCCATGTGTAATGAGTGCGGAATGGTATACCAGCCTTGATCAATGGAAGTAACACGTGAGTAGCAATCATCTCAGATACTATCTTCTCAATTTCCTTTCGAATTCCATAACGACCACAACTACATATTTATTTATAAAGCCAAACAGTGATCATGTATGACCTCTGTAGTCTCGCCATAGCTTTCCTACATAACATTAGACGACCAAGAACATTCCCATGATCTTATCAAGGATATTTCAAGGACATCAAGGTCGTTTGTACTGTACAAACGCTTTCCAAGCGACCAGTCTCTTATTAAATAAGAAACAGAAACGTCGTTTTGCGAGATTATATTATAGATTTGCTTCACGTTGCGAAGTTTCGAATGAAGAAAGAGATGTACATAAGCATTTGATACTAGGAGATGCTGCCTGATCGACTTATCGTAACATAAGTATCACCCTTCGTATCCCTACATTATCAAAAACAAGAAGCCTCGCCGTGCAGGTCGAAAAGGATTCTTAATTACTACTTGTACTCTCACATTATCCAACAAACGTCAAGTAACAACCAGCACGAGCCAACTTCAAGCCCGATTCAACTACTATAGGTACTGTTTTCAAGTATAGGCGAATTTAGGACCCCAGTACGTAGGCCTTCTAGCCTTCGGGGGGGGGGGGGGGGGGTCCCAAGTAAGAGTATACCCTAAAAAATACGAGAAATACTACCCAATAAGAGTTGGTAGAATTAGGATGTTTTGCCCAAAGAAAACGGAAGTGTGAAACGGATTCCAGACGGCAGGTTTTGTAAAGTGGAATATGATTCCCTGCTCAGTGCACCGTGTAATAGAATTACTAATTATCCCAAGGGATCAGAAATGGCAACGACCTTTCTGAAAACTGTGAAAAGGCATCGACCGTTCAGAGAAATGGCAACGACCGTTCTAAAAGGCAACGATGGTTTACGAAAGGGAAACTAGCATCGACGATATCCACGCGATAATAGTTGTCCAGCGACTACACGCTTGGCCAATGTTTTACGTGTATATGGCACAAAAATATCCAATAGCTGCTTTTTCGATAAACCAAACTAAATATAGTTTCTTTTTAATGTATAATTTTCTTGCCGTTAATGCAGCGTACAGATTACGTTTATTATTATTGCCCCACGCGAGCGTAAGAAAGCTGGTTTCCATAAGGTCCAGAAGGTCGTATTGATCAGTGGTATCGATTATTGGATGAGGTTGAGCATGATAGTGAAATGTGTCAATGCCGAGGTTAGTGTTATCTCCCGGGGGGGGGGGGGGGGGGACGGGGACGGGGATGATCGTCGTATCTTTTAGGGGTTAAAATGGTTTGGTCTTTTTTAGGGGTGATCTTGATCTTCAATACATTTTAGGGAGATTGGTATCTTTTAGGGCCGAAACTGTGTCCCAAATGCTTTTTCTTATGATGGTACCTCTAAAAACCGTGTAAGAAAGAGAGATTATTCGATGAGAAGACAATAAATCAGAAACAAACACGGAAATTTCTTGATGAGTATCTTTCACCTGTTACCTGTGTCCTTCGCGCCTACTTGGTACAGTCATAAGACCTGAAAATTTCCGACGATCATCCCCGACAAAAAAATATTGGAGTCCCCCCCCCCCTCCCCGGGTGTTATCTGCCGAAGCGAAGAGTTTCTGACGAGAAACTCGTCTCAGACGAGTTTTCCGTCTCTAGTGTGAATACAGCTAGTGTGTACGTTTGTTCAAACATGAATGAATTTTTTTTATGCTCAAAGCTTTCGAAGTAGAATTATCCTTGCACATTCCTGTATGTAATCTGTAAGAGAACCATTTAGGTTTGAATGTCTCTGGTGCTTTCGGCTACGCGAACTGAGTTTTGTTTAGTTTCTGTGGGAGATTTCAAAACGGCGATGACGGCTTTGTCTCTCGCTTAAGAAATCGCTTGAATTAGAACTTAGCCCAAGGTGAATCTTTTCCAACAAAAATACCCCCACTGTCCAGCTGATTTCCACCTCTTCAGGTCTGTGAACTTTTTTCGGCGGCACAGCTTCAGGGCTAAGCGGAGTGAGTTCGGACAAGATTTCTCTTACGGTATTAATATATAGATGCCTTTTAGTAGAAATCCACTCGCATACTATCACGAATCCTGCAATCTGATTGGCTACGCTACTCACTATCTATCACGTAATAGATAGTGAGTAGCGAAAACGCTAGCACAAAATTTCTAAAACCATGAAAATAAATACGTTTATTGCAGCAATTCGAGGGTAGTATGCTAGTGGGTTTCTACTAAAACAATTAGACTACTCGTTCTCCTTTCCTATGCGTCAAATAGTCAACTCGGCGCTACGCACCTCGTTAACTATCTATTGACTCGAGAAAACTCGAACTCGTAGTCTAGTTGTTAAATAGGCCACTTGCTCTAACTGGGTCACTTTACCCCAACTACCTCTTAACGAGGTGTTTGTCAAAATCAATTCCAGAAATACAAAGAACCAATTGATATTAGTCAGAAACTGAAGTTTCAGCATAAATCTCTAAGCTGGAGCAAATGGCAGCGAGTTGAATTTTCAAGATTTTACTCAGAATGTATAAGATGGGTCACGTGACGCACTTAGTGCAAGTGGCCTATTCTCATACTTTTACGATCGACTGATACGACCTTACGGAAACCATTTTTTGTCAGTAAATTTGAGTTCAAAAGTCTCTGCATAAATTAATTATAGAATATCGCAAATTTCAAGATATGTTCCCCACGGGCAACTCCACAGAAGTAGAGGCAGCCCAGGGGTAGCCACACCCTTTGCATATTGCACGTGTAAATGGCCTTGTTTGTTCTCGTTACAGGGTAAAACTTTGAATAATGAACGACAGCGCGAGTTCCTGGGAAGGCAGCCAGTTAAACAAACTATCATTTCACTGCGCCTTACGTGAAAATGTTTTGCAAATACCTGAAGATTCAAATACATGATAAATCGACTTTGTCAAGACAGGGACGAGCTCAGGAATTCTTTTAGTGATGCGTTGGTGCACTGGTCAGCAACCTCATCATCAAGACAGTGCGTGGTCATGGTTTGTTTGCTTGTCGGCTACCCTTGCGGACGGTTTGAGCCTCAGTTTGTCAAACTGTTTTGCAATCATGCTTCCTGTTCTCATCCAGCAGTTCAATGAAAGCCGGGAGAATGCTGGTGAGTCAGTAATAGAGAACGGTATCAATACTGATTCTCGAACTATTTTCCCATTTTAAAAAAACCTACCACACCCAAATCCTATTGTTTTATGCAGGTTTTGAACTCTGATGCAAAACCTATACTATTTAAAAGATGGTAGCGGCATTTGAATAATTTAGGGGAGTGTGGGGCTGAATGTAAGACCCGGGGGTCAGAGGATTTTGGGTAATTGGATTTGGGAAAATAGCAATGGGATTTTGGGATTTTGGGTCAAAATGCAGTGAGCCTCCCTCTATAAGTGCAATGATGAACGTGATCCCCCCTCAGAGCAGTTAAATGTTTTCGTGTTCCCCCGCCTCCTTTTGACCTAGTAAAAGACAGTTTACAGATAGAGGGGATCACATTTTTCTTTCGTTGCGCGCGAAGCGCGCTCGAATTTTGATAAACGCATTTCATCGCCATTTCATTGATAAAAGCACTTTCACCAAGAAAGTGTAGATGAACAATCCATCTTTTTTTATGTACAGTAACAAGAGTGCATTAACAAGAGTCTTTCGTACAGTATTTGTCCACATCACAGTCAGAGAAGTGTCTATTTTTAGATTTGAATTTCGTGCGCGAAAGTATTCGAATGCTCAGGTTCGAATGCTCGTATACCCAATATACAACAAATAGAGAATATCCTACCTTATCTTTGCAACTTTAAAGGTTTTTCGATTGATCTGCGATTTATTTTAGGCTGGATCTCACAACTGTTTGCGTGGCGAGAAAGTGGGAACCCTGTGGATGACGAATTTTCGCGGCAATCCTAGTTCTAAAAATAGACACTTTTCTGACTGTGATTCGGGCGTACATAGTAAATATGGAAACTCTTGGTAATCCACTCTTGATAGTAAACAAATCCTGTAGTTTTTATTATTCACCTATTGCGCGCCGAAATTATTGCGTGAAGCGCGGCCCAAATGACTAATTTCTATGCCTGTAACGTCGAACACACGCTTTCTCTTCTTTCGAACAAAGTGACTGCCCGCCAGGCATTTTTGGTAGAGTTTGTTTTTCCTCGCCAAGATACAGTTGTTCTTTTTAACGGTGCGAAGGTAGTGTCTTTGTTGCGCGAGTTGCCAAAGACTATATTTACTAAATAAACCCCTTCTGGCGGCTGTAATATCGGCGGATAATGTCCAAGGATGAAAAATGGTACGAAAAATTAACAGTTGGCTGAGAAGCGAAGCTTCGAGTGCAACTGTGAAATTTTGAGGACCATTTTTCATCCGCGGACATTATCCGCCGATATTACAGCAAGCCAGCCAAGAAGGGGTTTATTTATTTTATATCCCAGCGACTTCACTGAAAAACTCGAGAGAGAAAAGAACATTGTGAACGTGAGTAAACCACTAAACTGCAGCATGGCGCGAAAAGGCAAATCGTAAGCGGTGATTGGCTAAGATATTTTTATTCGAGCTGTGATTGGTTGACACAAAAACTGTCAATCAAACCCTAACGTGGGGCTTGAAGAAATCAGAGCGAATTCACAAAACAAATTTACAACGCACAAGTTCCAGTGCTTTCCCGAGTGCTTTTCTACTGAAATCTAGCCAAGATTTCGGGTTTTCAGGTCTAATTCCTTGCCGGACTGTTAATTAATTGTTCTGCTGTGAACCGAAGTATAAATTACAGCCGTGAAATGCAGAGTTGGAAAAATTTAGCGCTGCAGATCGAACTTGGAAGTCGGCTTGCTGCCTACACTCGAAGTGGTTGAATTTTGGTTGAGCTGATTGCAAGTTGTTTTTCTATTTGCCAAGCTACGACAAATGGTAAGTTTAAAAACAATTCTTTTATCGTCATTTTGCTCTTTTTTGTTTAGTTCTTTCATTTTTTTCGCGACTGTCAAACCGAATTAACTTGGATTGAAACAACAACAAAAAAGTAACAACTTTGTAAACCATTCACGCCCTGTTTTAGTTGACTTTTTTGTGTTTTCCGGTGTCGCCTCAGCCACCAATTTCCGTATTTCATCAATCTTAGACAAAAACCTTGGTTGCTTGTTTCCCATTAGTTTTATAAACAGAAAATATCAAGTTTTTGCTTAAAACATTTCTCCCAGGACGGATATCACTTCCGACGGACAATATCGTCTGTTATTATATAGCTCGTGTTTATTCGATCAAAGCGCGCGCTCTGATTGGTTCTATCATGGTCACGTGGCGGGCTACAAATTCAATGTAGCCCGCGCGGGCTACAATTAAAAAATTATTGCCCGCGCGGGCGACATCGCTAGAGCGAGAAATTTCGGCGGACTATTTTTACCCATGTTTACCGATTTTTCTTTTGCTATATAATAAAACACTTAATGACTGCACCCTCGGGAAACAGCGAGTTTTGTTTTCCCTCGAATCTCGATGTTTCCCTCGACTTCGTCTCGGGAAACATCGACATTCTCGGGGAAACAAAACTCGCTGTTTCCCTCGGAAGCAGTCATTAAGTGTATAATATCTGTCCTGTGAAAATGCACCACGTGATACGTTTCGACCAATGAGCGCGCGTTAAAATTGATCACTGGGATATAAAAGATGATATTCTTTATGCGCGCGATGCGCGCCGAAATTTTATCATGTATTGAGTGAAGTGAGGTAGAAAAATGCAAATGATAGAGAAGTTACTGGAATAACTACTTCTTGTGGTCCCCCCCTTTCAGGGCTTCAGGTTTTGAGAGATCCCTCTTTCGCTCTCCCAAAAATGAAGTGATCCCCCCCAAAATCCTCTGCCCCCCCCCCCCCCCCCCCCCCCCCCCCCCCCCCCCGGCGATGAATAATGACCGGTCCCTAATGGCTTCCCGATCTTGTGCTAGTCAAATCACGTACGTTTTCTAGTGAATATTGAAAAGAAAGGAAAATATTTTTTTAGTATAATAAATAACTCATTAGATGTTTTTTCAATTGACTGGCAGACATTTTACTCGTTGTTCGCGTTGGGAATATTAATCCCACCCCTTAAAGTGGCACTAGGGACCGTTCATTTTTTATCAGGGATGGGGGGCTGGTGGAAATGAGGGGGTCCCTGTCTTTTTTGGGTGGCCCCCTTTTCATGTCCGTATTGTTTTAGGTGGCCCCTCAAAATCCAATGTATTTTTTCTGGTGCCCTGAAAGATAGACTCTTGCCTGAGTGATGCAGTCTCATTCTTCTTAACGTTTTTCTTACTTCTGTCAAAGCTAAGGAACCGATCAACCGACACCCACATCAGGTCCCCTATTTGACCTAGTAGAAGACATTTTACATAAAGAGGGGGTCACATAATTCTTTCATTACGCGCGAAGCGCGCCCAACTTTTGATAACCACATTTCCTCAAGCCTCAGAAAAAGGGTAGATGAAGGATTTTTGTGTATAGTAAACAAAGCCTGTCAGGAGCCCAGGAAATACTCTAATTATGTAGGTTAGATGAAACATCCTAGTGAAGGGCTCCTGAGCCGCAAATAAAGAAATGGTTATTAATGTGCGTGAAGCGCCGGCTTGTAAGTAAACGTTGAACTCATGCTTACCTAAGGGGGGTTCTTTCGAACATAGAGACGTCTGCCCGGCAGGCCTATCAGCGCAGGGTATTTTGATAGGGCTTATGTTAGTCGACAAAAAACTAAAAGAGCATATTAGATGTAAAATTCTTCATGCGCGCGAAGCGCGCCGAAATTTTTATTAAGTATTGAGTGAACTCAGAAACATATAAGCGAGTTGAAACATGCAACAAACATATTGCATGCTGTAAAAAATAAAAACTTTTTATTTCCTCCCTGTTATGTGCTTGTATTTTTTTGGGTGACCCCCCCCCCCCCCCCCCCCCCTTTAGGGGCGTATTTTTTCTGGTGGCCCCCCTTTGAGGCCGTATTTTTTCCCACAATGCATCACAAGTGGTGCATTGTGGGATTGATAGGAAGTAAAAGTCCTTTGTCAGGAGGCCGCCATTTTGAATATGACGTCATCTCGCAAGAGGCCTATTGTGACCTACAAAGTGAGAAGGGTTGAAGCCAGACATAGACAAAATGTCCCTTGTTTCAGAGGTGAGCGCTTGCTTTGTTAAGGGGATCCCTGAGCCTGAGGAATATAGGAAAAGAGGTCAAGGAGAGGAACATCTCCGTTGGAGATAGGCCTTCATAGCCTTAACAGGGCAAATAGGCTGGTTGGTCTGGCCTGGTCTGACCAGTGTGGAAAGGATCAGTCTTGGAAACTTTTTATCTTTACAGACATATATTCAGGAGAAAGAAAGGAATTTGGTCCCCGTCGGCATGAGGGGCCAGCTCTCGAAACCATGTCATCATAAACCGAGAAAGTGCATCAGCAACTTCATTGTTTTTTCCATCAATATGCCGTAGTCGCAAGTTGAGTTAGAGAGTAAGATGACGTAGGAGATCCATGACTCTAGGGACATGAGATCTCTTTGAGTTGACAATTGACACAACTGATTCTTTGTCACAGTAAAGAATGATGCGCTTGTTTGCAAAGTGGCTACCCCGTAGATGACAAGCAACAACTACAACAAAGAACTCCTGCCAAGCAATGCTGATGCCTGGTTGAGAAAGTTGCTGATTGGACGTCCAATGGCCCTAAAAAACAATTTTGGCCAAAAATACCCCCAAAGCCTATGACCCCAGAGGCATCTGTGGAAAGTAAATGAATGAATGATCATCGCAGTTAAGAAGCACTCTAAGCGATCGCTATAAATGGAACCTGAAAAAAAGATTTCAGGCTTCCAACAGGATTCGAACCCATGACCACCACGATACCGGTGTGACGTTATACCACCTGAGCTATAGAAGCCAGAACTGGCGGCTTAGGTCAAATGTTGGGTTCTTCAAGGCTCCGTATGATATCTGTTGACAATGAATATGGTTAGAACTGCGGTGTACGAATGGTAAATGAATGAATGATCATCGCAGTTAAGAAGCAATCTAAGCGATCGCTATAAATCTGTGAAAAGGCTAAATGAATCAGAATCAACCCATGTGGTCGGCAGGAACAAATTTGCACCATTCCAATTCATGATGAATGTGTGCCACATTTTTAGGTCTTTGAAGAAACCTGCATTTAGGGTGATATGATGGTGTGATTGGTGAGTTGCGGGTTAGAGCGATGATGCGCTGTAAGAAAGGTCTTCCCGGGGTTCTCGCATGCAAAATTAGGAGTCCCAATAAGAGACGGAAGCTCTCTTAGGATGCAGGATGACTTCCCCTGAAACTCAGACATGGGCCCCCAACTCTCCTTAGTGCGCCCTCCTTTTCCAAATTAGAGGTAAATATCTCTGGTTGGCTAGAGGCGGTTTTTACATTCCTAGAAAAAACTGGGCTGGGGTGCCCCTGTAAATCCTATGTCTGCCCCAAAAATGTTGCACCATGAAGACACAAACTTCCGATTTGGATGGTCGGCGATAACTGCTACTAGGGGGTCAACATTAGCAGGGGTTGGGAGGGGCTGTTCCAAGTGGAAATTATAACTTTCTCTTACTACTGGAAATTATAACAATTATAACAAGTTCCTAAACGTAGTGTAAATAATGAGGTTCAGGCATGCAAAAACTACTAGCGTGTTTTTGGTCTTTCTAATCCTTATTGCTGCCTCTCCTCGGACGTATGATCACGAGGGTACATGTGTAAGACTTCATACTTTCTACTGGCTGAGTTTGGAGCTGTCTACGGATTTTACTGGTTGGAACATTGGGATATTTGGTTTCTTCCCGTCTTCGGAGAACTTGTGGACTGAGAGCCTTATTTGCATCAGGAACAATACCACCATATTAGCCGGTTTAAACCTATTGTTTCACTCTCCATGGAACAGTGATCTCTCTAATGATGTTGTTCATATCAACCTGTTGAATGGCTCTGCTGGAATTACATTCTTTAGACGTCCACGGATCAGGAGATACACTTGTCCTAGTGTCTATTATTCAAGTTCCAGTGCTTCTTTTCATGCGTTATTGGAAGGCGATCTTGTTTATAACCTACCCATATACATGGTCACACCCTTGACCTTATCATTACTCGCCAGTCTGACGATATCATCCCAGAGGAGCCATCACCTGCGCGATTTATTTCTGATCATGCTGTCGTACTATGCAAGCTAAGGACAATCAAACCTGTTTCGGAAGTAAAACATGCTCAATACAGGAAGTTGAAGTCTATCAACCATGTCCAATTCGCTGAGGATATCCGTAGTTCACGGTTGTATAGAAGTCCCCCTGATAATTTGGGAGAATTGGTTGATTGCTATAACTCCACCCTCTCGTCACTCCTCGATAGACATGCACTGAAATCATGCACTGGTTGTTATGCACAGGGCCAGACAAGCGTATTACAGCCAGTATATTGAAAAAAAAAATAGGCGACAGTCAATCAAAGCTGTTTCGTGCAAGCAAGTACCTCCTCAAACTTCATGCTGATAAATCCCTCCCACCTCACACGGACGCACTGAAATTGGCCAATGATATGGGCGAGTTCTTTGAACACAAGATAGTTGCAATTAGATCCAAACTAGTGGCCAACGCCCAAACAACCGGTGTAGGTGATGTAGACGTGCATGGGGATGAATGTTTGTCGGATAATAGGAATATCGCATTCTCTGAGTTTTCACCCCTCTCTGAAGAATCTGTGAAGAAGCTAGCGCTCTCTTGCATGAAATCGTGTGCGCTTGACCCTCTTCCCTCGCCCGTACGTAGTATCCATCTGGATGAGTTACTTACAGTCATTACCAAGTATCGGGCTCATTCGCTGATGAGTGGAAAAGTGCCCTGGTCAATCCTTCTCTCAAGAAAGCTGGACTTGACCTTGTAAATAAGAACTTTCGTCCAATAAGTAACCTCCAGTTCACTTCTAAAATTACAGAGAAAGCTGTCGCTCTCCAGATTCAAGATATTCAAGATATTATATGAACTGTTTCCTTTATTATAGAGTGCTTACAGAGAACATCACTCTACAGAGACGGCACTTTTAAGAGTTAAGAATGACATCCTTACAAATAAAGGCCATGTGACGCTCTTGATTCTTTTAGATCTCAGCGCCGCCTTCGATACGGTAGACCACAGCATCCTACTCCACAGTTTGCAGCATATGCTTGGTTTACGTGGATCAGCTCTAAAATGGTTTGAGTCTTATTTGAGTGGGAGGACCCAACAAGTTTGTGTGAACGGTACACAATCAAGAAGGTTCTCCTTGGACTGCGGAGTCCCTCAGGGTTCTTGCCTCGGACCGTTGCTTTTTACGATCTATGCAAGCAAACTGTTTTCTATTGTCAAGAAGCATTTGACCTCTGTTCACTCTTATGCGCACGATACTCAATTGTACCTGTCCTTTTGCCCATCGGACAGTACTGGCGAGTCTGAGGCTCTGGCCGCCATGGAACGATGCATATCTGATATCTGATATCTGATTATTATTATTATTATTGCCATTCCCCAAAAGAAATGATAGCTTATAAGTGGACCTAAATTACTCTCTTTATCGCCACAAAAATTTCTGTCTTTGAATTTGGACCTGATTATGACTACCATAATTCGATATTTGCTTTTAAACAGACGCGACATGAAAACTGAGAAGTTTTTAAAAGCGCCAGTGTTCCGCGCGTTTTTGATTTCATTCCTTTTAACAGCGAAAAGACCTATTTAAAATTGCATAGAAAGGCCCTGTTGTTCCTTTCCTTAAGGTGTGAAAGGAACCAATTGACTAATAAACGGAACAAAAGGACCTTTTAAAGTTAAAAGGAACCAATCGTTCCTTTCGACTGCGTTCCTTTTTACTTAATAGGAACAATAGTTCCTGTGTGAACTGTTCCTATCTAACAATTCGGACCAATTGTTCCCAATTAGTTGTCATATAGGAACACCAGGTCCGAACAATGCTATTTTTGTTCCTCAATTGCCAAAACGGTTCCGATTAGCACCTTAAAGGAACGATTCGTTTAACTATAAAAGGGAACGCATTGTTCCTTTTTAACAGGGTAAGTCTTCTGAAACACTAACAATGCGGGTTTTGTCTAATTTGAAGGCATGTCTAAACTTGCAAATTAACCAGCTTGTGTTAACACGTAATAATAAGTCTGGCATGTTTAATTGTCATTTTCTGACAAGCCCAAGCAAAGTGTCACGTCTTCTTTTCATCAACATTTCCTGCCTGGGCTTGTTAAGCTCTCTTGGGTATTGCCAAAAGGGCATGTTTGTGCAGATATGGTCACAAAGAGCTGTGATTCGCTAGCCCAAACATACGTCTCCTGGTAACAAAAACTAGTATAAAAGATAGCGTCGTTTGGAGACTCAATCATTTTAGTCTTGACTTCTGAGTGAGATGAGCAAACGAGGAGAGGTAATCAACTGGTCGAAATTACCAAATGCTTCGCTCAAGCCTAAAAGACTTCACCTAGAGGAAGACGAAGTGGATGGCCTTTTTCACTGTCCAGTTCAAGAATGCAAACACGATGGATTCGCCACACAGCGAGGATGCAGAAAACACGTAAAGAAAAAGCATCTTTGGTTTTATTACTTTGACGAAAAGCCTAATATCAACCTTGCTAAAGAGAATGTGAGTACCTCTGTAAAACGTGAAGCTGCTGGGAACTCTGCGCGTAATTTGAGATCAATGCCTACGTATGACATTTCAAGTAAAATTGCTCAGCAAGTTTTTTCGTGGCTAACTGGCACTGGAGGTGGCTGTAAAAGTGATCGCCAAGCTCGGCAAATAGTTAGCAGGTGCTTGAAGTTCTTGAAATTTTGCTGCGAAGACGAAGAAGACCTAACATTTGAGATAATAGACTTCAGTTTCTGCTCTCCTAATCTGCTTTTTAAGTTTATTGACGTGCTTCAGGATGAATGGAAGCTTGGGCATGCTGGGCGGGTGGGGTACATCGACGCAATTGCAGAACTTATAGATTTTAGAAAGGTAAACGGAGCGTCGGCAAAGGTGCTAAGTAATTTTTCTACCGCGGAAGTCTACTTGAAAAAGGTACGCAGAACAGTTTCTAAAATGATGCGCATTTAGTGCACTAGCGACCTCGATATAGACGCACTAGAAGCTAAAGGGCATTGGGCAACATTAGAGGAGCTCTTGGAAGCAGTTGGTCATTATTTATCACGCTACGAGAATGTGCTTAAAACCTGTAAGGAACGTCCACGCGCAGCATCGCCGCTAGATTTATCATTTGCCACCAAATTCCTCGCGCTTTACTTGTTTATCAAAGTTAAAGGTTCTCGCCCAATGACGTATCAGTATTTGACTGTTGACATGGTCACCAAAGCCAAGATAAACGGTGGATTTATTGACCAGAAAATGTTTAAGACTGCAGGAAAATATGGGTTTGACTCTATTTATTTAACCGACACAAACATGCAAGTACTTGAAGGATTCATCACCCATATTCGGCCGCAATTAAAGCCAACATGTGATTACGTCCTCGTGACAAGAAATGGAGGCCAGCACAGCAAACTTGGAGAATTAATGAGCAAGTTGGTGTTTGACGCGACCGGCAAATACGTTCATCCCACCCGCTATCGACAGATCGTCGAGACCGCAAGCTCGAGAAATCTGGACAGCAGCGCGCAAAGCACCATCTCGGAAGACCAAAAACACACTTCTGTTGTGGCCAGGGTACACTACCAAAAACAAAGATCGCGCGACGTTGCGACAAAGGCGCACATGTTTATCAAAGAATTACAAGGTGACAAGGGTTCAGAGCTTGAAAACGACGTGCGCGCACGACTCTCTGACAAGTCTAGTGCATCCTCCCAAGAGCAAGATGAGAAAGCAGACAGCTCTTCTACTGATGAGGTCGAAACAATCAAGGAAGTTCCGCCCCCTGAACTTCCCGCTTGTACGCCAAAGCTCAAGCGCGAAAATGCATTAAAAGGGAAATCCTCGTTAAGCTCCTCGAGACGGAAGAATGTCATGTATACCCCCGAAGAGAACAAATATCTGAAGGCTGGACTTAAGAGGTATGGGTTTGGCCAATGGAAAGCTATCCTCAGAGATCCCGAATTTAAATTTCAAAAGGGAAGGACAGCAAACTCGTTGCTATGTCGAGCGTCACGACGATTCCCGTCATACTGCAAAACGTAAAACAAAATGGACTGGCCGCCGACCAATAAAACTGCAGTTTTATCTAGGAGCATACTGGGTACTATTGCACTACCATTAAATATTAACCGACTGAGAATTCGCTCTCTTTTTTTTAAAGACACGAACGAGTCAAGATGGACATAATATTAGAGAACCACCACGAACTTGCAACCAAAGACCTCATGTTTGCTGGCGATTTTTTTAAAGACATGTGTAAATGCAACTATCCGGACAGGACGGCCATATTGGCAGAAAGTTTAATGTGGCGCCATCTAAACAGAACTAAGGATAGGAAAAGGACAACTCTGAGAGAACTTATCCTTGGGTGTCTCTTTATTGCTATCAAAATAGAAGACAGCGATCATGAAAGAAACGGCCATTTTATGGACATTGTCTCCGAACCGGTCAAAAGAGAGGACGTGATCGAAGAAGAACTCAATGTGTTAAGCTCAGTGAACTGGAGGCCCTTGGAATATAGAGATATAATGAGATACTAGTTAACAAAACTCGTTAGGTACAAAAATTGTGTGCTCCAATCAGTGAACTGGAGCCCCTTGGAACAGTTTGACTTGATTTGACTCTAAACGCTGTAATGTAGATTAGAATTCTCGTCAAAGATAATAAATCTTTCAAAGATTGATCCTGGTATCCAGCACTTCATAGTTATTAAGACAAAATTTCAGAGGAAGCAATAGACGGTTGCCATGTAAAATAAAGTCAGACAACGTTTTCAATGCTCTCGGCTTGCACGCCGTTTAATTCACTAAACAAATAGGTTTTGCTAAATATAAAATTCACTAAACATTATCGAGGAAGAGATTCGCAATCTGGAGTCAGTAAATTGACTTGCCAATGGAACATTTGGACATGGTAGGCCTTTGACTGAAGAATCGGTGAAGCTATAAGGAGCACAATTATCAGACACTGTGATATCAGTAATGCCCTTTATTATTGAGAATGACAAAATGCAATTTTCACACAACAGTTATAAGTAATTATCAAATAAAGAATCAAGTGCGTTAAGCGAGTAATTGTTCATTTTCTTCTACAAAAAGAAGATTTATTTCTGAGAAGCGAAGTAGGCACTTATTTGGCTCTGTCCCTTTTCCAAACCCTTGGCACGTTTAGGTTTAGGTTTAGGTTTAGGTGTGGTGACTTTCAACCCTCCCCACATTCTTGGAGAAGAGTAGTCTTCCATAGTGGCTGTACCGGACATTGGGCTGAACAGCGACGGGGTCTTCGGAATGCGCTGTACGTCTGGGGGCGAACATGTCTGTGGTGGGCTAGACAAACGCATACGCTTGTAAACCAGCGGGGTTTCTAGTTGTGGACTTGGAGTCAAATTAGGAGTGGCAGGAACAGTCCACAGGGAACTAGGACTTGATGTTCTGGGTGGAGTTTTTTCGTGGCTGATTTCGAGCTGGCTGGACGTACTTGAAATACTTTCGTAATCATCGTCGGCTGCAGGAAGTGGAGAGTACACATCAATGACAAACTGAGAAGTCTTTTTGGTCAGGATACCAAGTTTTATGCAGTGCACTTTCCTCTTTTCAACTGCCTCTTTTAGCTTGAACGTGCCTTTCTGTTCATGGTAGAGCTTCAGCTTGTTACTTGTTATTTCAAGGTATGATTTGAGGTTGACAGTAGTTGGACTGCCCTTGTGGCCTGCCTCTATGCGCGACGCGATATCCGCCATTTCTCTTTCTTTATCGTCGAGCCAGTCGCAATGGAATGCTTCCTCGACCTTTTCAGCTCGATTTGCTGCCTTTTCTTCCTCCTCCAGCGAACATCTCTCTTCCATTGCCTCATCGTATCTGTGCTGTAGCTCAGCAGATAACGGTGCATTCGAGTCTTGGATAAGTCCGGTCTCTGCTTCATCAATAACACCAAGCTCGACTAAACGAGCGCGTCTTAATTGGAGTCTCCCCTCTTCCCATTGCCTGTTAAGTTGCTCTTCGCGCTGAAGGAAGTCATCTTGGATACTTTGACAAAGGCCTGTGACGGGGATGCCTTCTTCGTTTTCAGAATATTCGTCCAGATCGCACTCCAGAAGTTAATCTCGCTCTAACTTGGATAGGTCACCATATTTGAGGTCTGGACTGACGTCGTCTTCGAACTCGTGGGACGGGAGCGGGGTTGCCTTGCTCATGGCTCATAGGATAACATCTAAGGGGTGAGTTTTTAACCATCTAAACGCTGCCGGGTTCTTGTTTGGCAGTCTCTTGAAATTGTATTTGTTCAGCCTGGTATTCATCGCGTCATTATCCACCTTCTCTTTAAACGCTAGCTCTGCTTGACACGTCATAATCATCGGACAACGATTGACAAAAGCCTGTGCTGTCGAGTACTTGACGTCATGCGCAGTCCATCCCCCTTTGGAGGTAAAAATACAGTTAAGCATTGAACATCTATGCCTGACGTATATTACCATCACGATTAGATGCCGTAACGAAATGGAGGGGAAACACTCAGGTGACTTTTAGGCATGTGTCCATGCGGCCGCACCCTTGAAAGCATTAAATTAATACTTAATTTGAGTGAATTATAGAAGGGCTACTTGTTCTGAGTCGTATATCTCAAGTCTCATGTTAAACGCAGCTCGAACAATATTTGGTTGATTTTCTGGGATGACTATATTTCCAGTTTTAGAGCCGAAAAACTGAAGTTGTTAGGAATCTATTGAGGGTCTGGGTATTCAATGAGGTCTTACCCTGTGTGAGCGTTTTCCAATCATCTACATCCATCATTCCTGCATGCGCCTTGTCCAAAAAAATAACTTCCGTTTCGGCTGTTATCATTGCCTTGTTAAATGATCTTTGTTTGGTCACTCGGGCGATCCGCTCAGTTGGTATTATCCCTAATATCGGGGCAAACAGACTTGTTTTGCCGCTGTCGGCTGCTCCGATAAGACAAGGCACCTGTTGGGATTATAAAAACAAGAGTTAGTCTTCTGGTTTTCGAGAATTTTATGGGACGGCTTCTATCGTAAGCCTGGATGTAGAGTGCTTCTTAGGGCTACCCAGGCATTAAGGCCTGATTTGAAAGGGGGCTTATATGAGGATGAAAACCGTTTTTACACGTATCTTCTGTACAAAATCAATTATGTAGCAGCTGCTCGTAAGATCTAACACAATTGGCTTGATGAACCTCTTTGTTCTATTGTTTTCTCGTTCTATTCTTAGAGTGATCAATTGATTTCATTAAGGTGCATCGATCCAATAGGGAGTCTTCTGATAACTGCTGCATAGGCCTTTTTTGAGATACACCGGAAGTCGCGAATCGTAATGCATTGTGGTCTAGCTTCGGTACAAACAAATCACCAAACAATGGACAGATTTTCCCAGTGGAATTCAAAATGAACTACACTGGGAAAAACTGCCCATTGTTTGCTTTGGTGGTTTGTTTGTACCGAAGCTAGACCACAATGCATTACGATCGGTGACTTCCGGTGTATCTCAAAAAGGCCTATGTCCCAAACATAGCAAACACGGGCTTATCTTCCCTTTGTCTTCGTCATAAATTGCATCTTTCACTAATTTTCTCTGAGAAATGGAAAGGAACCACCATCCTTGATTTCAATTAGATCATAATTAATCTCAAGTTGTCGAATAAGTTGACTCTCTGGCTTCTTGAGATTCTCCTTTATCTTGTCCCCATTCTTGAGTAGGCGTGGTCTGAGCTTTGCGTTTCCTTCTAATGTTCCAATTAGGGAATCTACACTGCACTTGCTTTCAAATGTATAAATAGCTTCATTGAGCAGCTTGTACACTCTGCTCTTGTGAATAGCATAATTGTACCTTCGCATTACACGCTCGACGTCGTTTACCAGCCTTGTGGTTTCGTCGCTGGTCATTGAACACCCACTTGCCAATTTGGGAGGATTTACCGGAGAATCATCAATGTTGTTCCATTTGCACTGCAGTCCTCTCTTTTGAAGAGCCTCTACACCACCTTTGAGACTTGGCCAGTAGTCTTGCTTTAAAAGGAAAAAGTGCAAAACATCATAGGAAAGGTTTTCGTCCACCTCTTCGCTCAATCCATCTTCTATGCCATCTAGTGCTTCTTGCATACAATATTGATAAGATGTGTTGGCAAGACTTTTCATATACGACGAGCTATGGTCTTTCAGCACTCTGCACAGTGAAGGTGATATTTCGGCGGCCTTGTTGCGTTTCAGCACAGTGCAGTCTATTTCCACGTCGCACTCCATCCATCGCTTGCGGAGGGGAACTAGGCTCACAGGTGCTCCGTTCGGCGACTCAAACGCTATCCAGTATGTAATAGCGGGACTTCTCTTCTTCTCTATTGCTACGTCAATAGTTGAAGCCCTTTCTTCGCATTGGCTCTCGGAAATCTCCATTTCCTCAGCTTCAGTAGTATTACTTTGGGAATTTTTCTTAACAGCCTTTTCTGATGAATAAATCGCTGAGAAGAAAAAGGCACAATTCGGCAAACTGCTGACGACGTTGTCACACTGGTGTTTCTTCTCACACACAAGATTCCATGCTCTTCTTAATTCACTTGGACTGTCTTCAACTCGCCAAACCAAGGTGGCCGAAGCTACGCAGAATTGGTGCTCAACCTGGGGAACTATGTAAGTCTCAATGGCGTTGATAATTTTTTTACTATTTAGCTGCTTCGCTGGTTGCCGGGCAGTAGCCATGTCGGCCTGTTAAAATCGAGAAAATAGAAGCATGACGTTATATAACGGGTCTTCTACTTGCCAATAGCAACTTCGAACATCTAGGTGACTTACCGTGCTAGTTTCAAAAACTCAGAGCTCTACTCGCCACGGCTGCTTGAGAGAAACTGATTTGGAAGCCAATGACCGTCCATTTTTGTACCAGTTTTTAATACATATCCATGTATTAAAAACTGGTACAAAAATGGACGGTCATTGGCTTCCAAATCAGTTTCTCTCAAGCAGCCGTGGCGAGTAGAGCTCTGAGTTTTTGAAACTAGCACGGTAAGTCACCTAGATGTTCGAAGTTGCTATTGGCAAGTAGAAGACCAAGTAGAGAAACTGATTTGGAAGCCAATGACCGTCCATTTTTGTACCAGTTTTTAATACATGGATTGAAAGGGTCAAATCTTTTGTTGAATGAGAGTAACATGTTTGTAAACTAAATCAGGAACTTATTGTCTCGATAACGTCAAGACGTTAAGATTATTCATGCTCATTGCAGATTACCTATAAATGTTATTGTTCGCTTATGTAACCGACACTAAAAAATTGCATTTTGTCATTGTGCACATACCACGCCAGAATATTCCTTGTAGTTATCGCAAACAACGAACTATGGGCCGAGAAAACATGAGCAGTTATCCAGAGTTTTTTTAATTTCTGAATAGTTTAGCCATGGTTTCTGACGGAAAGGCGGGCTCAGCAATATAATAACCGGCCAATGCCATGAATCTAATATTTTGCATATTCAGATTGATCGAATTTATCAAATTACAAGCTCTATTCCCGTCTGCCCGTCAAATCCGTCGTTCCGTCCTATTTTTAGAAAAAGTCTGAGCGGATCAAAACATCCATATAACTTTCACTCAGGACAAGGCGGAACGACGGATTTGACGGGCAGACGGGTCCATACATTAATACTGCAAAGCATATTGGGAAACAAAAAAATATGACCACCCCTCCCCTTAAATGTACAAGGGATCCGTTTAAATTTGTTTCAGAATAGGACGGATTGACGGATTTGACGGGAATACGGGTTCTAATAAATATAAATATTTGTATTAACTATAAAGTCATGAAATTAATTAAATTAAAAACGCATTCATAAATTACTAATTTTAATTACTAATTTAATTATTAATTGTTAATTATTAATTTAATTATTAATTTAACTATTAATTATTAATTTTATTAAAGAATACATTTACTCAAATTATAATAAATATACCCGTCTTCCCGTCAAATCCGTCGTTCCGTCCTATTCTGAAAAATAGTTCAAACGGATCAATTTATATTTAAGGGGAGGGGTGGTCATATGTCATATTTCCCAATATGCTTTTCAGTAACAAGATATGGACCTGTCTGCCCGTTAAATCCGTCGTTCCATCTTGTCCTCAGACTAAGTTTTTAACGGATCCTTACATAATGCTCAAAAGTTCAAAGGATCCGCTCAATATTTTCTCAGGACAAGACGGAACAACGGATTTGACGGGCAGACGGGTCCAGGATGAATGCTAAATTCGTAAATACGACAAACTACTCCCAATCAAATAAGGATCGTGAGTTCCTTTAGCAAGTGTTCCTCATTTTTAGCGATACAGCTTGAACAATTAAGTGTAAGTCAACAAGTTTTCTTCTGTATGACCCAAAAACCTGCCCAGAGACCGGGAAAAGTGCGTTTCGTGTTGGAGTGCAGTTATTTCAAATATCAAAAAAGTCTTAATAATTTTTGAGAACTTCAAAGAAAAAGGAACCGATTTTTTGGGGAATGGTTATTATTATTATATGACAGTTATAAACGTATGTATGCCATACAAAAATAACAAGCCCTGGGGCGACCAGCGTTACCCAGAGGCTCACGGGAACAAAAAAGGAAAGAGGAAAAAAAAAATATATATATATAAACTTACATTTAAAAAAAAAATATTTATCTATATAAATATCCTGTGTCTCTAACTGACTTCTATTTCTACCGTCCAACTTCACGTCATCACCTTCAAGTTTCGAGCGATGTTCAGACTATGTGATATGACTGATTTTTGCATACGACGAAGGATATCTCCTCCTCGTGCTCCAAACAGATCCCTCATTGCAACGTCCACTTCACGCGACCAGCCTCCCAGAACATCTATAATGATGTTGAGCTGCTTGATGGAGTAGCCTGGGAGTTGCTGCTTCAACTCCCATCGCAAGGGGGCGTACTTAGGGGTCTTCTCGGTGTCTTTCTTTTCCCTGTTCTCAATCCAAGGACAACTCATCTCTATCGCATACACAACCTTCCTCTTATGATCAATGACCCTGGCATCTACTCTATTCTGTCTGACGTGACAATGCTCCGCGAAAAGGGGAATGTCCCAATAGGCTTTTGCATCTGGAGATTCATACAAAGCCTTTGGGGTGACGGGTGAGTACCATGGTGGGACTGACTCACATAGCTTGAGATCTCTAAGCAGCTCAAAGAATAACACTTTGAGAGCAGCATTATGACGTAGCAGGTACTTAGTCTGAACAAGCGAGGAGCACCCCGCAAGCACATGCGGCAAGTTCTCTGCAGTCTCCCCGCACATCCGACACATGACGTCATCAGGATCGGTGGTGCAGGTCTTCTGTGCCGTGTACACTTTAGTACGCAGCATTTGCTCATACAATTCCATCATCCCAGCGATAGTATGGGTTGGGGCACTTGACCACTCCCTCAACCACGCGAAGCACCCTTGAAGATTCAAATCCTCGTCATCCCATCTATTCACCATATACTTCCCCTGCCCACGGATCTTCTCTTCTAGCTTCTCCTTCGCACCTTTCTTCAGTTGCCCCTTGATGTTTTTGGGGGCGACTTCCTGCCCATCTTTACTGAAACATCTTGGATGCGGATGAGAGAGGTCAAGTGAGACCCCTAATTCCTCGGCAAAGCGAGTTGCTTCCTTTATCAACGACTGGTGCCCTTGGTCAGCGGCGCGCTCCTCAAATGCCCTTACCAAGTTCATCGTGGGGTCTTCGTTTTGGTATAGCTTAATAGCAGACTTGATCTTTGTTTGCTTGTACTCTGTTTCTACAGATCGTAGGCCACGCCCACCTAAGTGCCTAGGTAGGTAGAGTAGAGCTGTAGAGCCCAGCGGGTGCTTCCCTCCATTTTCGCAGATGACTTTGCGAGCTTCTCTGTCAATGGTGCGTAGGTCAGTGAGGGTCCAATGCTGGGACCACATAAGATACGAAAGCACCGGAAGCGCAAGCTGGTTGGACGCTGTGACCCTGTTCTTATCGGAGAGTGGGCTCGACCAAATCACTGAGAGCCTTTGCAGGTAGGTCTTCGCTGCAGTTTCTAGGGCAAGCTTCTCATCCTGTAGCAACCGCTCAGGTGCGCCGAGGAAACGGTATTGCTTATCTTCTTTTAGACACCCAATGACTGTTTGACCTGCCTTGAAGCCCTCCGATGTCATATCAACCACGCCGCGACGTACGTGCAAGACGTTACACTTCTTGGGATTCCACCTAAGACCAATGTCACCCATGGCTGCTTCCGTCATCTTAAGCACCCGATTTAACGAAAACCTTAAGATCATCTACGTACAAGAGGTTAGTGATGTTGCAACTAATAGGCTTTGAAAGCCTATAACCTTCCATAGAGCTCAGTTTCCAAGCAACAGGATTCAGGCAGAGGGTGAAAAGGCGCGGACACAATGCATCCCCTGGGGTAGCCCCCTGTTGAAGTTGATCGGGGGGACATCTCCCTGCCCTTCACGGTGGTGACAGCAATCCTGGTGTTCCAGCTGTCACATAACTTGCTAACGACTTGGCATAGCCACTTGGGAAATCTGTGAATCAGCATGATCTTCTTCAGGAAACCATGGTCAACCGAGTCGTATGCTTTGCGCACGTCTATCCACGCCGCACTCAGGTTGCGCTTGTGCAGATGACAGTCCAAAGTGACCATACGATCTATCATTAGATTATCTGTGGTGCCACTACACTTAGCCTTTGCTCCTCTCTGTTGTTTCTCCATAAGATCATAGTTATCAAGATGCTGATCCGTGGGGCCGAGAATACACGAGGTGAACCATTTATACAATGTGTTCAAACACGTGATGGGGCGTTGGTTCTCACTCGTAAATTCCCCGGGCTTAGGTATTAAGCTTGATTTCCCTTGTGCAAACCACTTCGGATAGTCTCGTGAGTACTCAGATATCGCTATAAAGCTCGCTCGGACGTCATCATGCAGTGCGCATGCGCGCTTCCACCAGTTATTTACCACTCTGTCTGGGGCTGGCGCGCTCCAGTTTCTCTTCTTTGAGATCACCTTAGCCGCCTCTGGGGTTGATAGGCCCCAGCCCTCCTCCGATAACTCAGGGACACGCCTCCTTATTGCTGCCTCTATCTCCTCAAGCCACTCAGCACCCTCGTTCCCAGTCCCCTGATCTTCCCACAGCGTCCTCCAAAAACCCTCGGCTTCGGTGATGTCCTCA